>JAODKL010000044.1:2773913-2798986 GCA_026780765.1 Petrocephalus schoutedeni
GTGCTCAGGCCCACTCACCTACAACCCGCTCCATCCGCCGGACATATGAGGCTGCGGTACGTGCTGTGCTCAGGCCCACGTGCCTACAACCCGCTCCATTACCTCAACAAGTTTTACAGCCAGCCCCCCACCACCAGGATGTCTGACCAATGGCACCCTGCACGTTGATTAGCAGATTATTAACATTGCATGATATTTGTTTCTCTCTCAGCTCAAAAATTATCTTTGGGGGGGGGGAGGGGGCATGTCAGCCCGGCCCCCAGAGAAATTAACCCGGCCCGGAGCACATGTGTGCACTCGTCTCTGGCCAGCCAATCACATCTCGTGCAGAAGCATAGGCCTCTCTCTGGCCGTCCCTAAAACAGCAACACAAATAAACACCCTGGTTATGAAATCGACAGCATGCCTAACCGCTTGTACGACAGTATAAACCATGCCTCAGTCACACCACATGCAGTCAAAGCGAGGACAGCATAAATCTGTCACCCCTTTGTGGGGCCACACACAGTAAAAACAGCAAAGTGTGACACTGTTTAATATAACGACCGATTTATTAGGAAAGCCAGGTCTTTGAGACGGATCATCTCCAGTGACAAGGTGCATTGAGCCATTTCTGCCTTCCATATTTTGAGAATATGGCAGTGTATGAATAATCCCATATTCAAGTTAAAATGCAATATGTGTCACAACTTACAACAGGCCCTATAGTTTTGTTATATCTGTAAACCCTAACTCTAACTCCGGGCATGGGCAAGATAATCAACAGATACTCCTACTTTACCGTTATATGTCCAAATAAACACTGCACCAGCATACACTGATTAACACATTTTTCATCCACAAGTCAGATGCCAAATTAAAAAAAAAAAAAACAGGAACTTGTGGGAATACTGTGAGGATAAGCACCTGTCCAGCTCCATTAATTATTAAAAAGGTGAGGGAAAGTGAATGGTTTAAAATACGATTTTTCGTTTTATTACATATTAGAAAGCTGTTGTTAAGTTGTATATATTAATTATTGAATGCGTTAACGTTTGAGTATGCCCTTTAAAAGATTGTTTCTAAGCGCAAGTGACGTACGCTAGGGTCTGGAGGTCAAAGACCTGTTCGATTTAAATGTTACCAAAAAGGCACATTTGCGCGCAGAGTGGCCAGCTTTAGCAGGATGATGCAGCGGGCGTTGGTGCGCAGGGGCGCGCTGCTCGCCCAGCAGGTCGCGGCCGAAGCCGCCCAGCCGCCCGTCGGCCTCCGCCGCTCCGTGTGCTCCCTCTCCGTCCCGCCGCCGACCTGCCTCCTCAAGCCCCTGGAGGCTCCCTACCGCTATCTCTTCGGACCGGGACCGTCCAACGTGCCGCCGCGGGTGCTGGCGGCGGGGGGGAGACCCATTATCGGCCACATGCACAGTGAAATGTTCGAGGTAAAATAGTTTTTTCTATAAATGCATTATTTTAACTGTGAACCAGGGAGGAGTTTCGCTGTGAAGCCGAGGAAATGCAGATTATTTGATCAGGAAAATGCATCATATTTGATACTATTTGCCCTTTCACTTCAACTGATGAATTGGAATTTATGGGCTCTTAATTAATCTTTTATAAAGTTTGCCGCAATGCAATATAATGATCTACGATCATTTTTAAAAACAATACCTAAACAACAATATGTTACAAGCATTGGAAAAAATATATAATCAGAAAATGTGCTTGCTGTTCTAATTCCGTAGTAATCTTATTATTAATAATAACAGTATTATTACACCATTATTTATTATTATTATTGTTGTTGTTATTATTATTAAAATGTATTTTCCTCATAGGCGCAATGCTTCTGCTCCCCTTCAGATTATGAACGACATTAAGAAGGGGATCCAGTATGCTTTCCAGACGCAAAACCACATGACGATCGCCGTGAGCGGCTCCGGCCACACCGCCATGGAGTGCGCCATCTTCAACGCCGTGGAGCCGGGCGAGAGCGTCCTGATCGCCGTCAACGGGATCTGGGGAGAGCGGGCGGCGGAAATCGCCGAGAGGATAGGCATGTCGCGCTCGGAGCCTCCGCATTCACCCGGGGGACACGGCACTTTACACCCGGGGGACACGGCACTTTACACCCGGAGGACGCGGCACTTTACACCCGGAGGACGCGGCACTTTACACCCGGGGGACGCGGCACTTTAACTGAAACGCCACCTTTGCTCTAACAGGTGCTCGAGTTAACACTCTGGTAAAGGCTCCTGGTGGCTATTTCACCAATGAAGAAATTAAGCAGGTATTATTTCATCGACATTAATAATGATCGATTATGATGATTTCCCGCTTGCCCCGTGGTTACAAATCAGAGTAATGTTCTGCTTGAGTATCGGGGTGTGATCCACTCCAAACTGAACCTCTGTTTCTCTCATACATCCTGTTCTTTTTGCTATGAAATCCCTTTGGACTCATTAAAAACTCACTGGAAAATATAATAATAACCGTTTTCAGGCAAATCCCTACTAACCTTAAGAAGAGGTACTGCTATTTATTGGTTATAAAAGTGCTTCCATTTTCAGGGGTTGGTCTAACTTGACTGATATCTTCTAGAAAAGGTGCACAGACTGTTTCAGAAGCACTAAGCTCAGCGCACTGTGGATGGAAGGAGCCCCAGCCCCCAGCTGTAATGTAACGTGACGTTGCTCCATCTCCCTGCAGGCTCTGGCCAAACACAAGCCGGTGCTCTTTTTCCTCACACACGGAGAGTCTTCCTCCGGACTCGCCCATCCCATCGATGGAATAGGAGACCTGTGTCGGACGTGAGCTTCTCTTCTCAGCCAGCCAGATGATGAGACAGATGCAGACTCAGCAGTTGGTAGTTACATCTGGAGCACCCTTATGTTTCTGCTAACCTTGGGTTCGCTTCTTAGGCACGACTGCCTCTTTTTGGTGGATTCAGTGGCGTCTTTGGGAGGAGCTCCACTCTTCATGGATAAGCAGAGTGAGTCTGAGATGTCATGTTCCTGTAACAGGGGGTGCTCTTCACAGTAGACCTTGAATGTATGTTCTCCCAGTTACTTGGAGAATGAGCCTGTGTTGCTGTGTGTTATAGACATAGACATCTTGTATACTGGCTCACAGAAGGCTTTGAATGCCCCTCCTGGGACGGCACCCCTCTCCTTCAATGACAGAGCTTGGTGAGTGCAGAGCAATGTGTCAGGATCAGTGCCCATCTGACCCTTTTCCCATATGTTTTGCCCCCATTTGGCCAACAGGTGTCACTACCCATTCTGTTCCCTCCTCTGTCTTGTAGCTCTTAGTCCCTAGTGTGTTTATCTGCTCCCCAGGCCGGCACGTGGCTTAACGGGGTAAACGGCTGGCCACCGTTCCCAGCTCCTCTTTTCTTGGTTGTAGCTGGTTCCTCATGCAGCTTTGTGTTTGTTAGTGGTAGTCGTCATGCCCCGCCATAACAGAATGAACTAACCACTTAGCCTGGTAAGCTACAAGTCAGAGGAGGGAACAGAATAGCCAGCGACACCTGCTGGCCAAACAGGGAAAAAACACATGGAACAGGGCCAGACAAGCACAGATCCTGACACTATGGCACTAATTGGGCCATAAACAACAGCAGACTGGACTGTGAAATAGACCTACACCAAGGCTACTGGGAGCTTTTTTGCAGTGGGGCCAAATATGGCAGTTCTCAACAAGACTTTGTATAAACACATAACTGATAAAAATAAAATTGTGAATATTTCTAATTATTTGCAGAAGTTTTCGATACTTTTGCAAAAGTACACCTGATTTTGTTGTCAGATATGATGTATTTCTATAGGGAAATGGTTAGTTAGTATCTAACAGAAACGTTTGTTGGTCTGAAGCCAGTTCAGACAACAGGCTGGAGAATGTCATTGTTTTTCTGTCTTTATTTTCACTCCTATGCAGCAAAAAAATGTTCAACAGGAAGACTAAGCCTGTGTCCTACCTCCTGGACATGACATATCTGTCCAACTACTGGGGCTGTGATGGAAAGCCTGCCAGAATGTAAGGCTTGGTGACCTAAATCATTAGATGTGGCAACAGTGGCTCAGTGTGAACAATAAAAGCACTTTTGTCTGGTTCCAGATACCACCACACTGGCCCTGTGTCTGGGTTCTTCTCACTGCGAGAGAGCCTGGCCATCCTAGCAGAGACGGTGAGAAGACCACTATGGTTTGGGTTTTCATTGGTCTTATCCTGGACCACCAAAGACAAGACTGGGCATTAGATCAATACATATCAATGCATAAATGATGAGTTGGCGCCCCCTCCTGGGGTATTTCCTGCCTTGCACCAATACCTTTCTGGATAAGCTCTGGATTCTGCAGTTCTGCATCGGAAAAGTGGGTACAGAAAATGGGTGGATGGGTGAAAATGCTTTCTGAAATGTGCTATAAGGTAAAATGATTGAATGTGAAGGGTCCATGCATATTAGCTCGGCACGGCTTCCTTGTACGATTGTGGTGCCTCGCACGGGGGTGCAGCGTGACCCTGCTGCATCTGTCCCTCAGGGCCTGGAGAACTCGTGGAGGCTTCACAAGGAGGTGTCCGAGTATCTGTACGAGGGTCTGGAAGCCCTGGGCCTCAAGCTCTTTGTGAAAGACAAGGTGAGGATCAAAGTGGCCAAACTGCTAAGGAACAGACCAAGGGGAGTGGGTGTCAGGAACAGCGGCACGCAGGAGGCTGTCACTGGGGTTCCCTGTGCATGAGCATCAACACACAGTAGGAACTCAGCCAGAGTCCTGCACCGTAGTATATTCCCTCAAATCCCATGGCGAGAATTCTCAGTAGGGTCAAAGGCCACATCTGGCACATCTTGTGTACAGCCCACCCCTCCCCTTCGAAGGGATTTCCCAGCAAGCCCTTACCCGATGGTGGACTCCCCTGTCTGACAGCCCCTGTGACGGGCGTGTGTGTCTGTCACCCAGAATCTGAGGCTGCCTCCAGTAACCACTGTCGCCATTCCTTCGGGTTATGACTGGAGGGACATCACAAACTACGTCATGAAGCACCACCAGATGGAGATAACCGGAGGCCTGGGGCCGTCCGTGGGCATGGTGAGCTTCCATGCTGACACCCACATGCCAGATGTACTTGTGCCTCCATGAGGGGCACTTTTAGCCAATCAGAAGACAGATTTAGAGGAAGTGCGGAGGACTGTGTGAGGCATGATGCTAATAAAACAGAGAACAGTGGTATTCCTAGACAGGGCAGATGCTCTAGACTTAAATATGGTAACGTATGGCCTCTCTCCAAGGTGCTGCGGGTGGGATTGATGGGATACAACTGCAGCAAAGCCAACGCTGACAAGGTGTTTGCAGCCCTGGCCGACGCGCTCAAACACTGCCGCAAGAGCAAGGCGTAGCGATGCTACGAGCCCCCACTACCACCACCACCACCACCACCACCTGCTCCATCAGCCCAACTGACAAGCCTGCAGTCCTGGCTGACGCTGCACTGTCCAAACTGGAAAGTTCAATGTCAATGAGCGTGACGCCTGTTCACCAGGACTGAGAAATTCAAATTGCACGATTAAACAATTAAACTAATTGCAGTTGCCTTGTAAAGAATATGCTTAATGTATTAAAAAATAAATGAATATTGCTAGACAGTGTTGCTATTTATTTTCAAAGAAAAAAAATGTACGTGGACATTCATTTCAGCTACGCTTGTAAATTTCTGAATTAATTAAGTATTCCATTAAAATTTTGACGACAACAGATGGCATACATGGGTGAAGGCAGGTGAAACATTTGAACGGCAGATGGCACTGGCTAGCGACAAAACATGCATACGTGGGACTGATTAACTGAAATCAGCAATCAAGAAATGCCTTGGTGAAAAACACTGCAATTTAAAAAAAACGGATCACTCATGCGACACCCGATCGTTGTAATGCCCGTCAGCTATAGTACCATTTTAGGGCTGGTTTAGTTTCACGACACATGAGCGTAAATATTCGATGCGCGTATAAAGCCGCATTTACGGCTGGCGAACGTACTGCGTAAGCCGTAGCCCCTCCTGGGCGTAAGGACGCGACCGCGCTTCATCCTATAGCCTTCGTACCTCAGTTTTAGAAAAGGCGCGCAAACATTAATGGCGCTTAGCTGCTCGGGCGAAGGAAGTTTAAGAGAGTGAATATTTAAATAATAAGAATAATGACGGGCAGAAGAGGGGCTCTGATCATACTGGAAGGGGTAGACAGGGCCGGCAAGACTACGCAGTGCAAGAAGCTAGTCCAGGCGCTGCAGAAGAACGGCCGGCCGGCCGAAATGATGAGATTCCCAGGTCAATTCTCGCTTTTTTTTGCCAGTTTCCCTGCTTTTCTTTGACTGGAGCTAAATGAGAGCGCAGGAGTGTGCGGAGCCGGACGGCCGAGTGTGACCCGATCCCGCTGACTTTATCCTAGCTGCCCGTAAATGGCAGTCCGCCTGCCGGCTCCGCGCTCGCTGCTTTGCGGACGCGTGTCTGATATTCGTACCGTTTGCGTCGCACAGACCGAACGACGACGATCGGCCAGATGATCAGCGCCTACCTGGAGAAGAAGACCAACCTGGAGGACCACACGGTGCATCTGCTGTTCTCCGCCAACCGCTGGGAGCTGGCGTGAGTCTCTCCTCCTCATCCTCATCCTCATCCATTAATGCGTGCCTGTCCCGATTGGCTCCTGAGAGGATTAGCCCTGGGGTACATGCCTGGCGACTCCCGAGGTCCCGGGAGCTGTGTCCTGTTAGTAGTATGGTTAAGGCAGCCGTCTGCTGAGTAGACTCACTGATCTCTATAGTTCTGACCCTGGGGGCGTCTGTACAGTATCATTAAGGAGGTAATTTAGCTGCTTTTGAAGGTTAGTGATGTGAGCCACATTTGTCGTGAGTCCTGCATGAGTCCGCCGAGTCCGAATGCTGCACACCACCATCTGACCCCCATTCTCATTCATTTAAGGCCTCTGATTAAGCAGAAGCTCCAGCAGGGCGTGAGCCTCGTGGTGGACAGATATGCCTTCTCGGGGGTGGCCTTCACCAGCGCCAAGCCAGTACGTCCAGTGCTCCGTGGGCCATTCGGTCAGATTTGGGTTGGATCACCGGGACGGCACCGTCAAGCCTGCAGGACGCCCTACTGCCATCCGCGCAGAACCCATAGCTGCAGACGCATCTCAGCCAAGCCATAGATATTTCCAGGGGCTGCATGGAGCCACACGCCTCCATAGCCATAAAGCAGGGACCTTTGCCACAGAGCAAACAAACTATAAGCTCTAATTATTGCCCCTCTTCATTTGCATTACCCAGGATACAGAGCCTTAAATTGTGATAATTATGACACTTATACTGAATTAATGCTTTGCATTACTAGTCAAAGGGTTTTGTACCCAACTTTAGTCACTTGTACATATTTTATTGAGTTTTGATGTTTCTTTAAATTTAAACCTTTTTCCCTTCGCGTTTATGCACCGTGACTGAGCTGTTTCGCCATAACATCTCACTGCTGTTGCACTGTGCAGTTTTGCGTGTGACAAACCTTGAGCTTTGGAAATGGTGCATGTGGCACGTAACCGTCGCCCCGCTTTCCCTTCTATGCTGATCAAGTTGGGGTCTAAAGTCGGTCAGATTCAAGTTGTCAAACTTGTTCTCCTGCAGGGGTTCTGCTTGGAGTGGTGCAGGAATCCGGACGTGGGGCTGCCCAAACCAGACCTGGTGCTGTTCCTGCAGCTGAGCCCGGCAGAGGCGGCCTGCAGGGGGCAGTTCGGGGCCGAGCGCTACGAGACCAGTGACTTCCAGCAAGCCGTGCTGGGCAGGTTCCAGCAGCTGATGAAGGATCCGACCCTGAACTGGCAGGTGGGGTTCTCGCTCGTAAAGGAACCGGCCTGCAGGCCAGGGTGCCAGAGCTCCACCCTGGATTTACCGGCATTTCAGGTCCCGTCTAAGCGTAATATGACCTGTGCAGGCGAGAGGCAAAAGCTGAATTTCACAAATAATACTGATTCAGCACTCGCAGAAATGGTGACGTGACTGTCACCTGAATCCAGCCTCAGTCAAAGCTAAAGCTGCATGAAAGGCAGCCGGGGGGAGGGGGGCTCTTGTGGGCGGAGTCAGCCATGTGGGCGGTGTCAGCCATGTGGGCGGTGTCAGCCCTTTGCTGGGTTCCTTTTCAGGTGATGGATGCTGCCAAAGACATAGAGGATTTGCACCAGGAGATCCTGACGCGGAGCGAAGGTGCGATCGCATTGGCCGAAAACCAGCCAATTAAAGACCTGTGGAAGGACTGATGTACTGGGCCTTGCTGATTGGCTCTCCAATCTGGAGCCTCCTTCTGTACACATCTGGACATTTTGCACTGGTGCCCAATGATCCAAAGCTGTAAGGCAGCCATTGGCCATTGGCATCAGTCTGGTTGGAAGCTGCTGGGCTGAAGCCGGGACCCTGAAACACTTAAAGCTTTTCCTGATTTAAACATCACATCACATAGCACCAAACCTTAGAAAAATCACCTTTAGTAGTTCTCCTTTGAAATATGATTTTTTTTTATTACTTATCATACATGGTACATTTGCTAAGTTTGTCATTAGTCACAGAGTGTCAACCTCAAAACTTGGTTTTTAATGAGTTTTACCTTTATTTCATTTATAACATTCCTGGAGTATTTTCAGACTCTCCGGGTTGCATTTTAAGTGGTATCCCATAATAAATACAACTGCTGAAGGTAACTATGCACGTTTTAGTCATTGCAATAAGGCTTCTGAGCATCGTTTAGTATTACTAGAGTCTGTGACGTAGACCTCACATTATCCTGTGGTGTGACTCGAGTCAAAGCAAAGAAGCGGCACGTCGTCCACGAGTCACTGCGGCCATGCGGCGGCCCGCTCAGCATCCTCCGGTGCCTCGCCTTGTTGCCTGGCAACGCCAGGACCCCTGAGTTTCCACCCTCACTGCCAAGGCACCGTCTCCATGGCACAGTCTTGCAACAGGATGTTTAATTTGGGGACAGTTATGCTGCTGCGTACACGGAAAGGAGCCCAAGCTGAACTTTTTTTGTTTTTCTTGTTTTATATACAAAATAAATTACTAGGATTTAGTGGCAAACTGTAAACAAAAGGGAAAAAAACATGACTGTAGTGCCTCCGTAAGTGACGGGGTCTTGGGGACTGAGCGTAAGTCTGTAGCTGGTTAGGAAGCTGAGCTTGCCAGGGGGCCCGGTCCCCCCCCCCCACACACACACACACACCCCCCAGTCCCCCCGAAAGGTCTCCATGCTCGAGTACAGGGCAAATACTCCTTCACAGAGAGAGGATCTCAAATTCTTCGTCCTCTGAGTCAAAAAAGCGCTCCAGACGATCGGAGTCTGAAAAATCTGTGGGGGGAGATATGAAGTATAAAAATGTGAATCTGTTTAGGATCGCGCTAGGCTGACACCCTGGGTGTCCACATGAGCGGGGGCGGGGGGGTACTGACCTGGGGTCAGGTTCAGCACATCCGCACTGGCGTAATGTGACGGCTGACTGTCAACCAGCTCGAACATGGGCAGTGCCTCTCTGCTGCAGGACATCTGGGAGAATGGGAAGGTGGAGCGCTCAGTGTCTGCACGTGGCCACCAGCCCCTGGGGTTTGGGGCCCCCCGCTGGCCACAAACAGTCACTACACCAGGACGGGGGCAAAGCGTGGGGGTACCTCCTCCCAGACTGGTCATGAAACTGCCACGTTACCATGCATGACATCAGTGTCCAGTGATACTATTATCAGAATCCACGCCCCCGTTGTCGGGCTGAGCAAGGCCTGGCCTACCTTTCGGATACGCATGCACCAGTCATCAAAGTCTTCCTCCGTCTGGCAGAAGAACCCCTGTTGGGTCCAAAAAAGAAAACAAGCTTTGGGATTCTGGGATTCCCTTGCTAAACAATTTGACAAATTGCGTCTGATTGCTGAGTCTTTGTTCAGATTTTCGTGGTGGCCATATTTACATATGAAGGTTACAGAATTCTGGTGGCATCCGTTCAGTACAGGAGGTTTTGTCAAGAGCGTTTCACGCGCGGGGGCTGCGGGCATACCACCGCGATGGAGGGGTCCAGCTCCCGGATGTTCATTCGGCAAGGCGGGTGCTGGCAGTGGTAGGTGTCGTCCGGGACCTGACCATCGTGGGATGGCTCCACAGCCATCTGGGTGGTGTGGGGATCCAGGTAGATGAGCTCCTCACCTGGCAGGATGCAGAAAGCAGTTTGTGGGGGTCAGGGCCGGCTCACACCAAAGCCCCCCAGCGGCCTGCCCGGGCGGCACGACTCACCCACGAAGCCGATGAAGTAGTGAGCGCTGTTAGGTTTCCCTCCGATGACGCCCAGAGACTGAGGCAGCATGAAGCACTGCTGCTCCCAGGGAGACAGACGTCAGTACTGCACCGAGCGGGAAGGTCCTCATCACGACTGCCCGCTCTGACAGCTAAGAGCTAACAACCATCCCGTTTCAACGTGCATGAATCCTCCTGCCTCTTCTTGAACTGATTAATAGCTGTCAACTGGTCGTCCTTGTAGGTTGAGTTTAAGGGCGGTATCCATCAGTGGGTGAAATGCAAAGGACACTAGGCGCAGTGCGAGAGGGGCGCCGGCCTACCTTCAGCGTCTCCATGTAGGCCTCGTTGATGTCGCTGAGGCCCAAGCGCAGTGGGATGAGCAGCACCAGAGGCCTCCACAACACCGTCTCCTCCACGGCCATGGCACAGGCCCCCTCCAGGTAGCCGTTGAGCCCCTGCTGCACATCAGGCTCTGGCCCGGAGCAGGCCGCACTCGCGTAGTCCAGCCAGGGCATACACAGCCTCTCTGAGACGGGATGCCGCAGAATACAGTCTGCACTCCATTTACTATGTATCAAAGCTGCCTCTTGTGTGCCGTTTCTTCCAATGTCGTGTGCATTTATAACCTGCTCTAAGTGCTAGCTAACGATGTGTGCCCCGGAAGTGGGCGCTGCTCCGGCCACTTACTTATCTCCTCGATGACCACAGTGTTATCCATGGCTACATGCATGGCCAATCGGCTCCAGGAATCGAACACAGAGAGCTTCCTGACAGGGAGGGAGACACAGGTGACCTTGATTTCGGATCTCAGTGGAAACCATCACGACGCGTAGACGCTACAGTTCCACCAATGAGAAAGCCTTGGAATAAAGATTCAAATAATCTACTCATAATTTTAATGTGAAAAGTCACCATATCTACACTAGGCAAGATCAACACCTACTTGAGCACTTGTGCCGCCGTGTTGGGCCCATACCACTGGCCAATAGATTTCCCCTCTCCAACACCCATCTGGGCTACAGGAAGTGAGCAAAGGGGGAGGAAATGGTTCAGACAAACATGCTGTACATTCTGGTGCATTTGAGACTTAGAAAGGAACAGCATGGCTTACCAATCTGATGTATAGAGTAATAGCTATCTTTCTTGTCGAGGAAAGCATTGAGGATGCTGACATACTCCTCCCTCTGGCGCTGGCCTCGTTGCCACCTCCAGTCTGCCAAGGACAGATTTACCACCTTCTCAGTGTGTCGCATGCAGTCAGTCAGAGTCCCCTGTCTACCACCAACGCAACAAGCCGGGCTGCTTGACCCAAATGCCTTTGGTTATTAATGGAATGAATTCTGTGCCACCCTTCCTTCACTCACTACAACCAGAGGCACTAAATATTTAGAACATTCAAGGACAATCTGGCTTATGTTAGAAGGATTGTTTTAAAAGGGTACAGGGGGCACATTTGTCTCACTTAATGGACGAGTAAAATTTAGTATGTAACCTTGGTTATGGTGTTAAAAATTACTATTTCCTGTTGATATAAAAGAAAAAAATATATATATATATCTATGCCCATTTTTATGACTGACTGAGCAGGAATACCTCGGCCTAGGTGCCTGCAGACCAGGGCCTCGGCTAAGATCATCTGCCCGCATCGAAGCATGCAACCCCAGCCAGTGTCGGACGTGGGGCCTGTTCCTCCTGCACCAAGCAGATAAGTCAGTAGTTTAAAATATCACACATAATGTCATCATAGTCCATTTTAGAATGTTAAGTTGACTTAATACCGTGACATCATTTCAGCTCAAATATTTTCCATGCAACACATCAAATGTACAAGGTGCAGTTTTGCATAGACAGATGTTTGTAGCACTTTTTCCAAATACATACATTTCAGATTTTGTAGATCACCTCTTCAAGGACACTCACCAATCGGCTGGAAGTTTTTTCTGTACGTGAACCACAGACGCGAAGAGACATCAGAGAGGATCTCGTCCTTTTCTACAACGTTAAAGGTCAGAGCGTGTTTCACTAGACGATAAATGCAGCTTTAGCGACCAGGTACCCGTGATGCTGCGCATTGCCGTTACCGATGGATGGGCGCAGTACCTGTCAGGGCGCTGAACTGCCTCCCCAGGATCCAGACGGGCTCCGCGGTCTCCGGGAACTCTTCAAACTCACCGAAGCGCAGTGTGTCGTAGGTGAGGGTAGCTGTGGCACCCAAGTGTCCGAGACATTAAAGCACCGAGTTTACATCACAGCCCCAATCGTGCGAAACTGCATCCAAACCATTTCAAATAATATCCGATCTGACTGCGTGTTATTGAATTTTAATTTCTCACAACAATGGTTTGAAGTTAAAAGTGTCCACATATTAAAACTGTCCAGAATTGTTCAGTATTAAAATTGTCTAAATATTAGCAATAATTTCGTAAGCCCTGTTTTCTGCTGGGGCTAACTCGGGAGAGAGAAATAACGTTGCGGCGTCACGGTACATGCAGCACAACAGGAAACAAGTCATCGGTATTTTAAGGCAATATAAAAGCAACAAGAAATGGCTGCAAACGGCGGTACCGACTGGCTCGCCGTCCGGCGTTTACGGGGCTGGGCGCATTTCACGGCACTAAGCCCCACCACGGATGCACGGACCGACTCCCAAACCGCCGTGATTATTAACGTGCGATCCGATAGAAGCCATCGCCTGTCTGGCATGAGCATGACAGCCCATCGTGCAGAAGCATGACAGCACATCGTGCATGAGCATGACAGCCCATCGTGCATAAGCATGACAGCCCATCGTGCATGAGCATGACAGCCCATCGTGCATTAGCATGACAGCCCATCATGCATTAGCATGACAGCCCATCGTGCATAAGCATGACAGCCCATCGTGCATTGTCACAGAAGCGGCTGCCCTGGAAAGGATCAATCGGGACAGCGAGGGCGCACCTTTCGGCGTCAAGGACAGATGTCACGCAACGAGCCCCAACGTGCGCAGAACAGAAATGTCATTGTCAGGATTTGGGCAACATATATAAAGCAGCTGTCCCGGTACTGGGTGGCGGAAATAAGCCATGTTTTTGTAGCTACATGCACAAGAAATGTGTCGAACTTAAGATGATCCAAACAAAAAGGCGAAACGACGTGCCGCCCTTCCTTCCAAACGCCATTCACAGCTACGGGGAGGGATGTTTATTACTGTTGTTCTACGATGGACAACATGTTAGCGACACAAAATCTGCATTATTGTTTTCTTGCAACACCACCTTACCTGCATCCATCCCGTCAATGACTCACCCTACCTTGTTGGGCGACCAGGCGTCATGTGGTCGATCGGCAGCAGCGATTTGCACCGATTCGCTAACGGGACAGAAAATGGGCGGGGCTATGTTCCAGCTGTCCAATCATATTGCGGACTTCCCGGAACGTCGACGTTTCGTCCAATAAACACGTCGGTGTACGTGACGTCGGGGACGAAAACAAATGAGACGTTCGTAAACAGGAAGCTTCCGAAAATGTTTCGGAGCACCGACGTGTCCTGTGATTTGGGTGTCCGCTTATTATAATTCAATATGTATTGCAAAACGGTTTTAGGCACCAGCACCGTGAAAATTTGGACGCACTCTAATATATCTAGCTGAGGACAGATATTAAATTCAAAAGAAGTTGTCATGTTAAAGTAATTAAATAAATTTCAGCCATGAAGAAAATTAGTATTATCGTGTATAAGCAGTTCTGAGCGTGTCGTGGCAATTCTAGACGTTTATACTTTCTGCGGTTGTCTGTCTGTCTGTCTTCACATTTTTTGCGTTTTACTTTGGATTTTTAATAATAATAATAATAATCATTTTTTCGTACTGTTTTTTTTATTGGTTAACTAATTTACATCACATGCAAACCTCTAATAGTCTATAACATTCAGTCAATAAAATACAGTAGAAAATAAAAGTTTGAGTAAGGATGTTTAAATAGTTTACACAGCATATTAACTTACGAAAAAGTTTAAAAGCTATTATTAAAATACATTGATTATGAAGTTAAAAATATACGGGAGAGTGATAGAAACTACAACAGAGGGTGAGTTCCAGTGCGATCAGGCTTTAGGCCAAATGAAGCAGCGTCAGTAATAAGCGAATAATGTCCGAACAGACAGCCGCCATTGTGCCGTACGTCACGCTGAGAAGCGCTTCCGTAAAGCCTGCAGCGCGCCGCCATTTTCCTGTACGGAAGCTGGAGTCCTCTTCGTTCATTTCCATTGTAGTGTGGAAATTAGTTATTGCGGGTCCCCATTTCACTTCAACGGGGAGAGATGGTCATCTCCTGCGCTGCTATAAACTGCACTAATCGCCAGGGCAGAGTGGATAAAAGCGAGGTGTCGTTTCATAGGTAAGGTCAGCGATACGGTGATATCGGGCTTTTAACCATGACGTGTTACTAGGACGTCATTTAACATAAGACGCCTGTCATTAAGACGGCACTGAGACTGCGGTCCAGACGTACCCGTGCCAGTTATACGGACTTCTGCTCGCTCCTGGGTGACACGTTTCACTAGGTGGCGTGATGCCACTTCGGGACAGCAGGGGGCAGTATTGCCCTCGTAATGCGTCCCCACGGCCGCAGAGCACATCGTGTCCCGCCAGCACGGAGCACGTTGAGGTTAAAAACGTGATTTTGCTACCAAATGGACAGCGTACCAGTTTATAAAATGTTACATTACATTAACTTTAATATAAATACATGTGATCTTACATAACTGTATTTGTTCTTTTATTATTTTTGAGACCATATTTGAACTTCATGGACAATTTTTACTCCTTTTGATACTAGAATTTCTTTAACACTAGAGGATTTGTGTGTGCCTACCTTTCCAGGTTCCCCATGAAAAATGCAAGCCGTTTAGCCACATGGAAACAGGCAGTGAGGCGGAAGAACTGGATACCCAACAAGTACTCCTTCCTGTGCAGCCAACACTTTACTCCGGACAGCTTCCTGCCGGGCTGTGAGGACCAGCACAGGCAGCTCAAGGCCGGGGCTGTGCCGAGCATCTTTGACTTCAGCCCCGTGGACAAGGGCACAAGGGACAGTGTGCGCAAGAAAATGCTGAGTGCACAGGTGCCGGAGGATGAGGAGGGAGGGACAGCAACGTCCTATAAAGGGCCTGCGCAGAGTTACAGAGGGCAGTCAAAGGGAATATGCATTACCTCATTACCGGGTTATAATGGTTACCCCGGAGCTGTCAGCTCTGGCCCTGATACTAACCCGGTGGGCCCCGGAGGCCCGCCTCCACAGCCCCAGAGCCAGCAAACTGTGGGGGAGTGGTCCCTGGATGGAGAGGAGGAGGTCTTCAGGCCCTCATCCTGCAACCTCATCGACGCCTTGCACTCTTACAGCAGCACCTCCCGCCATGAACGAGGCTGCTGTCGCCACCGGCGTCACGGCCCTGGCGGGAGGAGGCGTCCCAAACTGGGGGAGAGGCCTCCCCTCGGGGCCAAGCCCAGGGGGGCACGTTACAGGGCCCTGACACAAGACGGGGCACAGCGCCAGCGGGCAAAATTACAGAGACGCAGCGTCAGGAGGCCCCTGGGAGCCGCCACAGGTGACATGGCTGCTGCGTGGCGTGGGGTGGGGGGGGGCTTCCGAGCTCAGATGAGCAGCTTAGGCCACGAAAGGCCTCTCATTTAAGTTTCATGTCACTCTGCCATATTAACAAAAAGGGCCACGTTTGAATTTATAACGGTTCTTTATTACACTGAAGCCCAATAAGATGTTGAAAAGTAGTTTACTGTGAGATCTGGGTTTAATGAATGTTACCAATAATTAATACTTTTACTACAAGATTTAAATTCTGACCTATTGCCGATAGAAATTAAAAGAAGTATAGCCACTTCTCAGGAAATATGCGGAATTATTTGTAACTCGAACTGCCTTGACAGTCAGCAGAAAACAGTGATGCTTACGTCATTTCCGCGATCTACTGAGCCAAAAAAAGACTACATGTTCCACCATGCTTAGGGGCAGATGGGTGTAATGTGATGACGTAATACGTTTTGACGTATAGTTTCCTTGTTGCCGAGTACTTAAGAACAGCCTAGTATTTATTGTTGCATATATATATCTTTTTGCATCTTATTTTGAATTGCGTTTCAGTAATGACGTGCCCATTTCAGCAATCAGGTAATGTCTACGTGGCCATATTCGGGTCACAAGCCGTAAGTTTGTGTTTCCCAGTCTTCGTGATTTCCAGCTGATTATCTGGGTAGTTAGCGGGCAGTATCGTAAATGTGCCTGATTGCATTGAGCACTTATATGTGTACGCGTAGCATGGAGGCACCTGCCGTATAAGCGGCGCGTCTCCCCGGTTCTGTCCCCGCCGTGCAGAGGTCCCGCTCAACCCAGCAGTCGCGCCCCTCGACTGGCTGCTGGGCTCCTGGGAGTCGGACGAGCCTGGGGAGGGCTCCTTCCCCACCATCAAGCCGTTTCGCTACACCGAGACGCTGCACTTCAGCCACGTCGGCCAGCCGGTGATTAACTTCACGTGAGACCGAGAGCCGCGCCGCACACACGCATTGCGTCGGGCGCCCCCTGGCGGCAGGGCGGCTGCCTGTGACGCGCTGCGCATGCGCTCTCCGTGCAGGTTCAACGCCTACCAGGCAGACGGCAGAAAACCGCTGCACAGGGAGTGCGGCTTTATTAGGATCCAGCCCGGCACCAACAAAGTGGCCTTCATCATCGCCCAGAACTCAGGTACTCCAGCAAGAGCTCTCAATCCAAACTCATTTCCATCAGTTTCCTAAATATTGACTTCCTCAAAGCTGATTACAATGGAGTAAAATCAGTAAATGATGGTAGCTTTAATCCATATCCCGAGGTGACAAGTGCAGTTCAGTTAAACGCTGTAGCAGTGGCTCTTTGTGAAAGTGTGGCCCTCCCCAGGCCTGGTGGAGATAGAGGAAGGGGAGATGGCTGGCCAGCTGCTGTCCCTGCAGAGCCAGGCCCTCGCCAGGACCTCCTTTGCCAAGGAGCCTCATGTTCGACAGGTGAGAGCCGGGAGCGCAGGTCCAGAGCGGCCCGGCTCCTTTCCCACCCTTTCCCAGTGCGCTCACTCCTGTCTGCTCACACCTCAGGTCTCCAGGCTCTTCCAGCTGAGGGGAGACGGCAAGCTGGAGCAGACGGTCTCCATGGCGACGGGGGACCAGCCACTGACGCAGCATTTGCACGTTACTTACCGGCGGTTGTCCTGACGGGCCTGCTGAGCGGCGCCCTCTTCTGGCAGAGCGACAAGGTGCAACACATTTCCTTTGCTCAGGACAAAGTGACAATAGTGGCAACTCTGCAAATCCATACCATGGTGAATATTGTCAAATACCATGTTTTATAGTCCGTTTTACAGCAGAGCCAAATTAACTGATTGCTACACTGTTTTATTAAAAAGCACACCTTTTTGCTATCTGCTAATAATTCAGCAGAAACTCTTAGCTGCCCCTAACATTTATTACATTACATTTTCTTATTAAAATAATTCTGGGGGGGTGTAATCACTTGATTGTATTGGTAGCAGGGGCTCTGTGTATTAGGTCTCTGGGCACTAGTAATGTGTGAAGTTACTATGAACGTAACAGCAAGGCTCATTAAACAGACATCGAGAATGACATGGAGCGTCCTCTGGTCCATCGCGCTCCGATGCGTTTTTAAAAATGCAACTTTATTGAAGCCGTTCAGTGTCCATACCAGAAATGTGTGATAATACACAGTTATTCACAGAATAAAGAGAATTATAAGAGGAGAAAAAAAAACACAGGAACGCCATTCAGTCCACGTGCCGCTGGGCTTGAGTAAATGGGCATGAGTGTAGTGTGTCTGAGCATAATCGGGCTTCCACCGGGGGGAGGGAGGGCGATGAATATTTAAGGCTTGGCCCAGTCACTTGTTAAACAGGCATCACTAGTGTTTTGTAGCCAAGACCCTCCTTTCTGTGACAGATCTCATGTAACATTTAAGTGGTTGGGGGGTGCTTTCGCATGTAGTCCTTACATTTAAGCTGATTTGAGTATTTAAGCCAGTCCACACGTGCTGCTTCTCCATGGGCATGTCGACCCCCCCACACCCCCACCCACACCCCCAAGGGACCTACTGAGTCACAGGAAGCCAGAGAGAGACAGGAGGCCTGCCCACCCGCCCATACTGCTGTGGGGGCTGGGGGCATGTTCATTACCCCTGGGATGGTGGGGGTTCTGCTGCTGCTGCTGATGGGGGTTGGGGGGGGGTTGTGCTTGAGAGAATAGCTGCTGTGAGCAAAGGGATCTTTGGAGTAGTGCTGGTGGCAGCTTGGCAGAGTCACCGTGAGCTTCCTGCCACGGTGCCCCCCCCCCCCCAGCAGGGTCCGGACCTCACCGCTCCCGGAGCAGGTAGAAGACAACGGCCTTCAGGAAGTGGCAGCCAGTGCAGGCAGCGGACACCAGCCAATGGCAGCGGAAGCTGGGGTCAGAGTTCACCACGCATTTGGTAATGTCCGTCTGGAAGAGGGACGAGAGAGCAGACCACCATTGGATGTCCTTCCTGGCCAGACCCATGATGCACTACAAGGTCTGCATCCCTGCTTCCCTAAACGCCTCCCCCCCACCCCTTTCTTTGGGCCCCCTCTTACTGGAACCCTTAGACTTTCGCGAGAAGGGGAAGTGGACTTGACGGCAGCATGCGAGCATGCAGATCTGCCGGCACAGCTGACGGCTCCCTCATCTTCAGAGTACATATCGACACCTTCAGCCAACCTCTGCTGAAGGCGGCGCCCACGAGGCCTGCCCCGACGAGCCTCGCCAGACGGCCCGGGAAGCCACCCTGTTTTCGAGGTCGCTTCCAGCAGTAAACGGGCACTTCCTCTGCCATCCAAACACTCGCCCTGAGGATGAGCGAGAGCCTCTGAAGAAGACGAGCCGCGAAATAGCTGAAGTACGAAAGGGGTCGACGTGCGCGTTGGCACACTTACAAACGGCCGCAACAGCTCACACATGGTTACGCAACAGGAGCTTTACTGGAGTAGACGGCCCCTCCTGAGAAAATATCATATTTATTTCAACACCATTTAAGGACAGACACAAGGGCATCACAGAAAAGCCTAGGAATGGTTGACCATCCATCTTCATTATGTGGCCCATTTGCAGGACACAAACGGACCGTACTACCCGCATTGCTCAAGGCTGTTTGTTAGTCGTGCCCTTGGTGCCCCAAACACAGCGTTCTGCCAGGGCCAGGTTCCTCTGACCCTCAGGCTACGAGTGGATCATTCAAAACAGAGGCCAGCCTCATAGGAACACAATGGCCCCATGACCATCTCCACCAAACGTGCCGCAGATGAGGCTGGGAGACGTGGAAGGCACAGGGTGCTTGCGACTAGGGCACAAGAGTATAAACAAAAAACAAACATCCACCAGCTAACTGTACCTACAGTCATAAATCATTCAATTAGTCATAACAAGCCCAGCCAGAGTTACAGGGAAAGGTGTGTTCAGTTCACCTGCTGGTACAGGTCCTCTGGCTCATACATGTATGAGCCTCCTAATTCTGCACCCCCGACAAATCACTACAAAGCGTCATGACAACCTAAATCCAGTCTTTCAGTAAGCATTTCCTGAACCGGCCCACTCAGGATTCATACGTATTTCCCAAGTAGGCCCACTCAGGATTGGTACATATTTCCCAAGAAGGCCTGCTCGTGATTCATACGTACTTTCTGTGTAGGCCTGTTGAGAGCTGCATACACTTCTTATTTAAGCCTGTCTGGGACTCGTATGCTTTTTCTGTGTAACCCTGCTCATACTTCCCGGATGCCTGCTCGGGATTCGTACACACTTCCCGTATGCCTGCTTGGGATTCGTACACACTTCCCGTATGCCTGCTTGGGATTCGTACACACTTCCCGTATGCCTGCTTGGGATTCGTACGCATTTCCCGTATGCCTGCTTGGGATTCGTACGCATTTCCCGTATGCCTGCTTGGGATTCCTACACGCTTCCTGTATGCCTGCTCGGGATTCGTACACGCTTCCTGTAGGCCTGCTGGGGATTCGTACACACTTCCTGTAGGCCTGCTGGGGATTCATACACATTTCCTGTAGGCCTGCTGGGGATTTGTACACACTTCCTGTAGGCCTGGATAGCTACTGCTAACACTCCATACTCACAGAATAGTGGTGGGATTGACGCTGACTTACCCAGCCTCCCCTCCTCTTCAGCCACAGTGTGAGGTTCTTGCGGACAAACTCCCCCAGACAGTCGACGATGGTGTGGACCATGGCGGGATGCCCGTGTCGCACACAGTCCACGGCCAGGGCACCGGCCACAGCGTACAGCGACACCACCTTGCCCCACGTGATGCCTGCAAGAGGCGGGATGCGATCACATGACTGCGCTGCAGGCCCCCACCTGCCACTCGCGCAGACAGCAGAAGATGTGGAGGCGTCCATGCCAGCGAAGCAGCCTCCTAACACGCTGCATTCACATGGGCTGCTGGCGAGGCAGGCCTCCTGCTGGTTATGGAGCCCAGCTCGCCGTTTCCTGCAGGCATTCAAGACTAAAAGGAAAGATCAGTCTGTTTAGCTTTTGCCTCTAGGACACATCTAATCTAATCTGACAGAAGCCGTGTGAGGATACCAGCAGAGAGTCTTGGGAAGAGAGGCTACGTCTCACATAAACACGATATACTGCTCCACATGGCGGAGAGCTCCAACCCATGGTAAAGGGATTCCTTCTCATGCCATTAAAATGACTGCAGCCCAATTTGAAGGCCAGTACTGGTGAAAGCCCATGTGGCGACCTAGGCAAGCCTCACCCCTGGCTCCCCCTGTCAGAGTCGGAGTGAAATTGCCTTAGAATAGTCGTGCCCTCTCAGAAGATGCCCCCTAGGCAGCAGCCTAAGCTGCCCGATGGTTTGACCAGCCCTGCGCAAGGCTACAAATCACGCCCCTTTGCCACAACCAGAGAACTTTGAGCCAGGTCACCCAGCTTAAGTTGGGAGGGGCTGCTAGATCTAGAATACCATAAGAGCTCATGACAGACTGATCCCCGCCCCTCAAAGAAAATCCAATTGCTCCAGGAAACCAATTAAGACTTAAGCTGGGCCAGGGCACTTACAATGCAGAAGGAATGTCTCGTGGTGCCAAGAGCCAGGAAACCAAATGCAGGCATTTCATGGTTTAGGGAGGGGGGGGGGGGCACGTAATACGTCAGGCAGGCAAGGCTCTCTGACACGCCAGCATAAAATCTATCCATATTTGGGTTAAAAAAAATCTACACTACCTTACATCACCTTTTACTGCTTGTTTGACATTTTTTTTTTTCAAAAATGTACAGGGAGCTGTCTAGACACAGGGTACGACCTTTCAGTTTTTTGATAAACATTCACCGGAAGAAACGGGCCTCTTGTGTGAAGCTTTCTTTAGCTCTGAATTGCAAGGTTTCTCTCTTTGAATGGAAAAGGCTGTAATGGTCTGTCTCCTCCAGAGAAAAATGGCTATACCCTCCAGCTGCAGTCCATACCGCAAAATTTAGGGGCCAATTTAGAGAGACAAGACAATCAAATTCCTCAAAGACTAGCAAGACTCAGGCTTGGATTATTGGATACAACCAGGCCATTAGGCATTAGGCTTAATCCTGATGTTGACAAAATTTTCACTATGATTTAATTGTACACTGGCTAGATTACGTGTGAAACATGATGCGCTGATAAAGTTTTAATTAAAATAAACTCCGAAATAATGAAACTATGATCATGTGCATTTTTCCTTTTC
Organism: Petrocephalus schoutedeni; assembly: GCA_026780765.1. Lineage (NCBI taxonomy): Eukaryota > Metazoa > Chordata > Actinopteri > Osteoglossiformes > Mormyridae > Petrocephalus > Petrocephalus schoutedeni. Next base: position 2,795,967 of record JAODKL010000044.1, read on the forward strand.
CTTTGGCTACAACAAAAGTTTATTAAATTAATTTCCATATATTTCATGAAAAAATGTCCCAAAAATTTCACAAATATTTCAAATGACTGTAATTGAAAACACACTTTTTTCTAATAGCCAAACTTATCTATAATGTTGGGAAACACAGAAATCAAATCATATTTATATTGGCAAACTAACTGTCTTTAAAAGACAGTGTGTTTAACTGCATATGTCTAACAGCTGTCTATTAGCGACAATAAAACCTTTTTGCTACACCTATTTACACATAAAATGTTTCCTTGGCTCCACGACAGACAAGGTCCACACAAAACAACAACTGCAGAGACTTAAAACTCATTTCCTGGCTCATTTCAGAGGCAGGAACTCCATAAAACAGCAGGCACTACCACCAGCTCCCCAAGGAGATCTCCCCCGGCCGTGTGACAGGGCAGCCGTGGGACAGAGCAGGGAGGCCCTCCCACAGCCGCCCACTCTCTCAGGAAGTGAGGGCTCTGACCTTTGACCTGCCTGTACGGAAGGCCAGGGTATACATTCAGTTGGGGCCTAGGCCTTCATCGGAAGCCTTAAAAGGAGGCCAGGCACAATGGAACTGCATGTTTAGATTGTGTCTTTATTAGACAGGATAAAGTCCTAGTTTTTCATACTCCTCATATGTCGTATATCTGCTACGCTGTCTGAAGGGGATATTCAGGGAAGTCGCTTATAGTTTCTAAGGTTGCTTTCTCACTAGGGACAGTTCTAAGGTTAGGGGGGGTCCAGTACCAAGCCCAGAACCCTGTCAAGGAGTTCAAGATTTAAAAGTAGAAACTTCTGCTGGGTCAGTCTATTCCGTTTAGTATTCTGTGTCCCTCGCCCCGCCCCGCCCATTTTAAAATGTGACTTGCCAGCTGTGCCTGCCAGGAGGAAGGTGGTGGGCCACATGACTGACTGTCAATCCACAACTGCAGCAGTGTGGCTAGAGATGCCAGGAAAAAAGCGGCAGTGCAGCGGAAGTGGAGACGGCACCGGGGACCGCGGTGCATCTGCGCACCCACGCGGTCGTTAGCCCAGCTAGTGTGTCACGACGGCTGACGTGCCGTCATCCGGATGGCAGGAACCTCTACCATTAGCGTCTCTGGCTGTCTGTAAAAGTCAAAGCTGCTTCGGTGAAATGTAAACTTGCAGAGTGACTGCTACACGTCTACACATGTTCCTTGGCGGTGTTTTCTGGTAACCGACCAGACAGGCCGAGGCTCCTGGCACACCCATCCATCGCTAACGGCAGAGCTAAAGCGCACGGGGGAATAATCATCACCTCTCATGCCATGCCTCTCCACCCTCCCCCACCACACATACCTAAAAGCCGAGCTGGCCACAATCTGTAGTCCTTACTCAACCCTTCCATGCACAGATAAAGGCTATGAATGTCCTTCCTCCACGCCACAGGACCGCTGGCAATCTTTTCATACTCCAAGCTGTGAATGTCCTCCCATGGCGGAAACACTTTCTGACAATCATTCGTCCTGAACTTTCAGCCAGAGGAGCAGATACCAGGTGGAGGAGAAGAGAAGGTACCCCCCCCCGCGGTACCAATCAGGACACCGAAACAGATTCTTTTCCCAGGCTGCACTGAGATGGTGTTTACGTGACAGAAACCCCATGTTTTCCCCAGAATCCTTCCTGACATTAGCCAGAATAAGAGCTTTGGCTGAAAGGGGAACTTTAAAATCACCATGGCTTAAGCTATTTTTAAAGAGTGGCCGAGGCCCAGTGTGAAGCGTTTACAGTAAGTGTGACAGATCGGCCTGATCTCAGTGTACTCGGCTTCCCTGTGGCAACAGGCAAGCATTTGCATTGAAATGTCTCGCCTGTACAAATGGATGCGACAGCGGCATGACTGTTCCCGGGCCGCACACCCTAGTGACTCCCAGAATGCTTCAGGCATATGTGGGGGGGGGAAAAAACAAAACACAGGAAGCCTTTGTGACGTCGAGGGACGATTGCTGTGGATTCCCCAGCCCGGTCGCAGGCAATACCCCCTTCCGGGAGTGTCTTACCTGAGGCGAAGATCTCTGCGGCAACAGCCAGGTATGCGTCCGACACCACGCTCTCGGAGGCCACGGTGATGTTGAGCTGCCGTGCCACATTGCGGTAAACAGCTGGCCTCAGGTACTCCAACTCATCGCCTGTGTTAGGGAGGTTAAGCAAGTCACTTTGTGTGGCACAAGGCGTGTGTGCGTGAGTTATGGATCGCAATGTCATGGTGACGCTGTGGGGACCATTTCTTCAGCCCCCACAAGAAGAAACTCAACTCAAGGCCTGGGTAGGGTTACGGTCATCATAGATGGGATTAGGGTTATCCCCATAGAAATGAATGGAGAGTCCCCATAATGATATGGATACATGGACTCAAAGGATCCTAGCCCTAAAGGGGCGACAGCTTGGTGAAAACGCTTCTAAATTTTCCAAAGGTGGATTAATTCAGTAACAACAGGTTTAAGCTGAGGTACCTTTCAAATAAGAACACCTGTATGTGGCTCGTCTTTTGTACAAAAAGCCTGGATGGCTGTGAGCGTTGGGATTAGTGCACAGGTGCGGCACATGGCCTCACACTCCACCGATGCGCACATTTTGCGCATAAATGCGGCGCGGTGGCTGGCGGAGAGACCTGCGTCTCTCAGACCCCAGCAGGCTTATCGGGGGGGGACCACAGCGGAAATGGCTGGAGGGAGCAGCGCGATCGGTCTGCGTACCGTCCGGAGGGCAGCGCCGGGGGTCTTCGGGGCTGACAGCTGGGCGATGGCCGACGGCGTACTGGCTAACATTAAAGTCCTACCATTCGCAGCTTCTAAAACGACCCAAAAGCGGCTTACTGGCGTGTTTCAGACACCGCGCGTTTGCGGTGCAATCTAGACTTTCCCCGCAAACATACCGATTCATCGCCAAATGTATCGTTTAAAGACGACCGACCCGGTAAATGCTTAAAACTGGGCGAGCGCGCAGGTAATCAGGAGAATGGATCGGAATGCAAAGTGCGA
>JAODKL010000044.1:2823612-2834187 GCA_026780765.1 Petrocephalus schoutedeni
CGCCCCAGGGGGGGGGGGGGGGGGGGAAGAGCAAAGGTAGCGCTGTAACGCCTTGGCCAGCGGCCTAAACAAACATGGCGCCCCGAGCAGGAATGCGATTTTGGAATCTTCCGCCACACCCGTGATAAGCGGCAGGTCCCTGGGGAACAGAGCCGGGGACGGGCCCCATCCTCTACCCAGAGACCTGGCAGGGGACGTCCCAAGACACGGCGAGCCGTCCACCCCGATGGGACAGTGTCCCACAGAACGCGACTCCAAGGTACTAATAGGAATGTAGGAGACAGGGAAAAAAATTAAAAAAATTAAAAATCTGGGCTAAAAGTATCAGGACCGGGAACAGACGGCGTTAGTGTGCCGTCCAAGTCCAACTCTGCGTACTTTTGTAAAGGAGCAAAGGCAGTAATATGCTGCTGACACACTGGAATAAACAGGCACTGCAGATCTGCTTACTTTATTAAAGAAAAAAGGGGGAAAAAAAAACTGGCTGAGTGTCACGGCCTCCAATGGGGCCGTCTGGAAACCTGCGGCCCACTCAGCTGGGACAGAGGGAGGGGGAAGGCGGGGCTCCCCTCGGCTACAGAGGCCCCAATCCCCACCACTAGCCTGGGGAGAAAAGGCAACCCAAGTCCCTCGCACCCGCGTGCTGCGTTTCCCACACCGGCCCCGCCCCTTCCAGAGGCACCGAGGGCCCGGAGCGAGCGCTCCACCGCTAATCGCTCCCTTCCAGCCCCGCGAGGTAAATGATGCCCCAGGCAGGACTCCCAGGAGGGAAACCGGGGGCATCGAAGCATCTGCCCTTAAAAAAAGCAGGGGGCTGCTAATCGCCGGTGGTGGGATTCATTTACAAGGGGCTAAATAGGAGAACTAGATAAACTAAGTCATGTACATATGACCATTAAAATAACTGGAATATAAAACACATCTGAAGTTATGAAAATGATTTTATTTTAAGAAAAACTCAAAAGTACACTGATTTATACCAGCACCATACAATGATAAACTAGTTTAAATGTTTTTTCCTGTAAAAAAAAAAAAATAAAAAACGCAGTTTAAGACACTGACATGCAGCATGTGAGTGACTGGGCTGAGCTCTGGTGGCGCAGGCCAGACACACATCAGGCCGGAGAGAGCAGCCCAAACTGCGGCTGGAAACCAAAGCAAGGTGTGGGGAGAGCACTTCCAGAGGAGGCCCAGAGGAGGCCCGGAGGAGGCCCAGAGCTGCCCCACCCGAGCCCCGCAGCTGACGCGCCAGAGAAGCCTTACCCCACATTCGTGTTAGTAAGAAGGACCTCGGTCAAATAAACATGCAAGCGAGACGCAGAGTGTCCTTCGGCCAATGAGCAGTGGCCCCGGAGGGCGGGCGCACACATCTGCCGCACGCCCAGGGGCCCGGGATCACTTCACACTCGGGGGGTAATGTAAATAGTCACCTTTTAAAAAGGTCCTTCAGCCAAAACAGGCACAAGACCACCTGGTGTGTGGCATTTGAAAAAATGCCCCCCCCCCCCCATATTTAGCGGCAACGTCACAGGCGGTTGAGTGTTAATAAAATAAAATCCCGTTTCCCCTTAGAAATGCTGTCAGGCCACCTTGCTTTGCTCTCAGGGCACTTCGGAGGAGGGGAGAAATAAAAACACAGCCATCCTCCTGAATAGGAAAATGAGGCACGCAGCGCGATTAGCGCCCGCTAAAATGACCTTCTCACAGTCTGAGTATGCAACATGACACAGACAATAAAAAACACAACTTAAGGCTCCTGGCTTGGGCCACGGGGCAGCACAGACCTTCCTGTGTGGGGGGACCCTCAGCAGCCAAGGCACACGTTTACAAAACAAACATTCTCTGTTGGGAAGTCTGAGGCTCCTCCAGGTTCAGTTAACAGCAACATGTGATCGGTGAAGTCTATTCACCATCGGAGCGCCCATGGCTGGATCTTCCTACGGGACATTTGCGTCATCCTTCTCCTTCAGTCAAAGGTACCTAAGGCCTCCCCCCCTTTTCACGTGGTTTTGAGCCTTTAGCTGCACCTCCATGACAAAGGGCCCAGATTAGGAGGGGGCGAGGAAGAGGAAGGCGAGGGGTGCGGTGCTCTCCGGCCCATGCTGTATGCCGTCGCCTCTCTGCGTTGGCGGTCGCGGGGAGCAGAAGCCGGTCACGGGTGCGGGACGGGTTAGTGTCCCATGTGGCTGGGGCAGAGCACTTCCGTACCGCCCACTGCAGCGCCAAGGCCGGCCTTTCCGGGGGGGGCGGACATATGAATAATACATGTAGGGAGCTTAGTGAATGAAAGTTTAGATGGAAAGGGAGGAAGGCACATTACTGATATAGAGGGTACTAGCCAAAAAAGGAGGGAGAGCCCAAGGGTGGGAGGACCCCGCAGAGCCCGGGGGGGGGGTGGGCGAGAGAAGCAAGATCCGTGAGCATGCAGTCAGAAGGGGAGCCGACTTTACAGTCCTTCACAGAGGCAGGTACATGCACCAGACGCCAATGTTCCTCTGCGCCACCCCGGAGACGATACGCTAGGGTCCAAATGCAGTGAACCACCCACCCCCCAAAAAATATAATCAGCATATGAAAAAGATATGAGATGGAAAATCCATTCATCATTGGGGGGGGGGGGGGTTCTAATTTTACCCAGGAACCCGAGCAAATACATTGGAAAGAGCCCCAAAGTGCAACTCGTAAGCTGGGTTTAAGTGCTAGAGATGGCTGGAAAGGAAGCAGGATGTGCTGAGTGTATTCACAGAGCAGACTCTCGCACGGCACGGGACGCAAAGTCGGCACTCAGCCTGCAAAACAGGACCAGTGCAAACCCAAAGCTGACAACATCTGGAGAAAACTATTCCAGCCCACGCGCCACGGCTCTCAGCATCTGTCAGATGCCAAATCGCAATAACGGCATTGTATGTACTTCCACATTTACCGTGTTATACAGACAAATTTGTTTCAATTACATCCATTTCTAAATTAAGATTAACAACCTTTGGCACAAAATCTAACTCAATCTGGAAAACACTTCAAACTGTAATAAATGCGTGAGGTCAGTACTTTAAAAACAATCTGCCACAATTCCTACCAGTCTTATATACATCCTGGTTAATTTCATCACCCAGCACAACACAGAGCACCAGTTATCATGCCACTCTCCAGCAGGTGGCACTGTGTTGCAAAAGCTTTAATATACCAGTACAGATATGCGAAAAGCATAGATCTGACTGAGAAAGAAAACACTATAATCTTATGGAAGTTAAAATGATAAAGATAGCTAAGCAAAGAGACCAGTGAGCTCGCAGGACGAGGTCTCAATTCTGCTTATGATACAAGTCAAAAACATGACATGACACTGGCATTTAAACTATGAAAAAATGTGACGAACACACGTTTTGGCAGTAATTTTTAAAGCCAAATTTTGCCAGCCATGCTTTAAAAAAAAATAAAAAAACTAGGCTTTTTAATAATGTACACATAATGTACACATATGCTTCATAATTAATGTTCAAAAAATACAAAAGCAAGGTGCAAAAGTATGTGCTACAAACGAGGCCTTAAAAGGAAGGTCATCTCAGGTGACTGCTTCCAGGTGAAGCTGGGAGACGTTAAAGGTCCTGCAGAGAATGCACCGCGCTCCAGGGCGGCCTAATCGTTTTTGGCATGGATTTAAGTTCCTTTACATGGGAATAATAAAGAGCAAAGTAAATATGGAGAAACTGCAACGACAAATGAAAATGAATGTCGAGTAGAATAATACTTAGAGGCTGGCGAGTTTCTTTGAGATTAACATCAATTACGCAATTACGACAGAGGACTGGTGACCAAACAATGGCCATGACTAAGTCATAGAAACCGGCACTCAGCGGCCAATTAGAATTCGATTTTGCAACAAGCTGACGACCTTCCAGAAGCAGCCGGCTCCTGCGTAATTTCCTGCCGGCGCGGCCGGTGACCGTCTCTGTGACGTCGACAGGTGGCGTCACCCAGGGCCGGGCGAGATGGGCTCCACCGTCGGCGTCTCGGCCGGTACCAAACAACGGCGTCTGGCCTGACTCACGGGCGGCTGACCAAGCAGAGCCAGGACAAGCGTGCGCGCTTACCGCCCCGCCCCGGCACGACACGCCCTCCCACCGCCGGCCCGTACCTCAGCCCTCATCTCCGGCAAGGCCGCCCCGCCGACAGCCTGACGGCAGCTCGCGAAAAAGCATCCCGGCTGAAGCGGCATATCGAGAGGAACGCTCAGACAGACCGAGAGGAAAGCCAAGGAGGAGGAGGAGGAGGAGGAGGAGGAAGATCTGCAGAAAGCAAATGGACAGCAAGCGGTCCCAGATGATCATACTGGTCGTCAGAGTGCCAGGCTCCCCAAGCGAAGAGTCAGATTAGGTAAATAAGTATATTCTGGTGAGAAGAAAGGGGGTCTACATTTTGATATGGGTGCCCAAAGGAGCGTCCCCCAGACCCAGGGCTTGCAGGTTGTGGCACTCCAGCAGGAAGCTGTCCACACCCGGCACGCCCGTCAGAGGCCCACTAAAGAAGAGGCTCTGGCCGCCGTCGTAGCCCCAGTCCGAGTCGCACTCGGAGCTGGCGGCACTGGAGCCCTCGGCGCCCGCGGCCGGGCCGCTCAGCAGCTCCAGCTGCTCCGCCAGGTCCCCGAACTGGGCCGCCGAGCTGGCCTCCGAGCGCACGGAGCACGCCGGGAAGTTGACCATGGAGCTGGCCTCCGACGGCCCCTCGGAGCCGCCCAGGCCCAGCGAGAGCGAGTCGGGCACGGAGCTGCACACCGACCGGCTGACCAGGAGGGAGCTGGTGTCCGCGCGGGCCGCCCCGTCGCCGGCGAAAAAGCCGGGCCCGTCAGAGAGCTCCATCAGCTCAGAGCCGTAGGCCCCGCCTTCCTCCTCCTCCTCCTCCTCACACGCGGCCTCCAAACCCCCATCCGCGCCCTCAAACCGCAGGCCGTACGCATCGACTGCACCGGCGAAAAAGGAGATGTCGCTGGGGTCGTCGTCTATGTACTCCTCAATGAGCTGCAGTTGGGGGCTGCCAAGGGGGGGGGGCGGAGCCTGCCGGAGGGGCGGGGGGTCACACCCGAAATCCAGCGCCATGGGCACCCCCTTCAGCCCCCGCGCACCTCCCCAGCCGTGCCCTCCCTTCACGGCTCGCCCCCTTGGATCGCCGTCGCTGCCGCCGTTCTGTGGGGGCCACGGGTGGGAGGGGCTACTCTCTACACACATGGAGGGGGGGCTATAGGCACCTGGCTCCCAGTTACTAAGGGCACCTGGAAAGGCGGGGCGCGGTGGGGAGCTGGCGGCAGCCCGGACGGCTTCCTCCTTCAGGGAGCTGGGCGGACGGGCCAATGGGGGCGTGTGGGGGGCGGAGCTTCCGGCACGGAGCGAATGGAAGGACACCGTGGCTGAAGAGGGCGTCGCCGGCACCCTCAGACTCTCGCTGAACGATAGGCTCTACAAGAGAACGACATACCAGTCAGCGGAGGCCTCGGCAGCTGGCCACATCTGGACAAACAAAAAGGGCCGCGTGACAACGCGGTCACCTGACCTGCTTGGGCACGTCGGAGGCCACGGAGCGGCTGGAAATGCGCGTCTTGCTGTTCCTCCTACGAGAAAGACGGCACACAGTTGGGCGGGGGGAGGGCATCACAAGACACCAGTACAATTAGGCGCGTCGAGAAAAGCAGGCACCTTTGGTAGGGTGTCCTCTTCACACCGCCGTCCCGGACATACTCCACCAGCTGCTTCTGCGTCCTCCCACTGAAAACGCACAACAGAGCAGCCCGTCAGCGGAGGCAGCTGGAGACCAAAGGAATCGTCAAAGCACCATTAGGACGCCAAGACGTCATGGTGAACCCCCCCCCCCCCCAGCCTTTGTTTTGCGCCCTTTGATGTTTACGATCTTCTGAGACGTGGACAGGGGATTATTCACATCCAAGATCATAAAAATGAGGAATAAACGGAATTCACAAACATTACCAAACATTCATGTGCGGATTTACGACTCCTTAACATCAAAAGACCTTCCTGCGCTGCGGCCCAAGCAGATGGAGAAGTCCTACCTATATCTAAAGGAGGAACCCCTGCTGAAGAGAATGGCTTTGGACTTGGGCTTTGGCTGGTCAAACAAGCGGAAGAAAGTGTGGTGCTCGACACAGTTCTTCCAGAACACCTTGCACTGGTCTCGACTGGCCATTAAGAACTCCAGCGTGTCCTCGTGGGGACCCTGAGCAAAGAAGAGCAGGAGGGTCATGACAATGGCGGGATTAGGATTACACACCCGCTGCGAGATACCTACATGGACCTCTGGGTGAAGCTTCACCAGGAACCTCTTCCTTTTGAAGCTCAGCTTGCGGATTTTGGACCAGTTGAAGGTGTTGATTTTCGTGTTACCCTGGTGAGAAGCCACAGGCACAGATTCAAGACGCCCACAGACCTGCTACAACCTCCAGCCATGTCAGGTGCGAGTCCTGATGAAGACCGCCCACCTGGAAGACCTGCAGACCCATGTGAGCCACTGCCAGGTTGATCTTGGTCCCCTCGCGGTCCGCCGCAGGGTGGAACCGCACGCCGTACATCTCCAGCTTGCGGGCGATCTCCAGCACTTGAAAATCGGACTCGGCTGGAGTCTGGCTCCTGGTGTCGGTGGGAAAAGCAAAGTCAGCTTGTAAACTGCTTGGGCATGTGTCACAATGGATCTCTGGAGCCACAGGCAACAGCTTGGCTGCACGTGGGACACAACAAAAGTTGTGTTTTGTTTGCAAATCAGCCACGCCGGCGTGCCCAGCCGCCCTTTCCTCTGGGGGAACGCGGCAGCCAGATCAGCCACGCCGGCGTGCCCAGCCGCCCTTTCCTCGTGGGGGAACGCGGCAGCCAGATCAGCCACGCTGGCGTGGCCAGCCGCCCAAATCCCACCAGGATAGGCCAGCCCTCAGCCCAAACTGGATATTCGCCCTCCACATGCTTCTGTGAGGGACACGGTGGCAATGAGCTCCGGTTCACAGGAGTCATTAGATTCTGAAGACGCGTAACGAAACGGCAGAAGATCGCAGACTCTAAACTACAGGAGAATCGGAACACAGAATTCACGGTTTTGTACGAACCACACTTTGGGTTCCCGGCGCGGCATAATTTCAGTACAGTGGGAAAAAATGTTTTGAAATTTTAAAATTAAAAAAAAAAATTATATCTATATATATATATATAAATTTATTTTTTAATTATTATTATATTATTAATTATTAATTCTTATTATTATTATTATTATTATTATGTCAAATGAATGAGAAAAAAAACCCATAACAATCATAATGACTTAAATCCCGTCTGAATCCTTGCTCGCTGCCCCTTAGTACGGCCACACAGCGACACCCCCATTGTAGCATCGCCTGGATATTCTGCCAGAAGCATCCCGGGAGGATAGAGGCACTTTCCGCCTTGCTCCAGTGCAGAAGGGAGTCGGCACGCTGGCTGCGATTCCGCCACCATGGCCGACAGTCTCGGCCTAATTGGCGACTCCATCTCTGGTGTTGCGGTGTTTTTGTTTTAACTGGGAAATCGACGTTCCCAAACCACCCCCAGCTTTAGCCGTAACCAGTCCAGCCACAATTGGCATTATGGATAGCATACATACACTCGTTTCATTGTGCGCGTTGCAGCCCTAATCGACACGCTAATTTTGTTCTGTTCATCCTTTAAGCACTGAAACCCCTTAAGGCCCCAGCTGGTCCCAGTAAGGCCAATAAGTCTGTCTGAGATGGGGAGGGGGATTAGAGAGGCCGGGAGATCACCCCACCCCACGAGCACCCTGCCAGCTTACCGAGATGAGTTCATGTCCTCCCCGTCGAGAGGGATGGACCCCATCATCTACAGGCTCTATGATCAAACCCCCGGAACCAGACGGCTGCTTTACACCTGAGCTTGGTGACTAATGTGACTCTTAATAGCGGAGTCGTTAACAGAGAGCTGGCCAAGCATGCAAACTGCTTGTCCTAATGAAGAATACTTCAGCTGACAGTGGAGTCTCTCAGCAACAGCTCGGAGTCCCAGGAAGGGGGGGGTGGTGTCCTCATAATTATCAGACTTGGCCAAGCTAAAAGGGCACTCAGTGTGGCAGCCAGGAACACCCCCAGGGGAGGGGTTGGGACTCACAGGTGTCGGCGGTGAAACTCCATGATCTTCTCCTGAAGTCCGTCCTGATTGGGTAGGAGCGTGTTCATCTTCAGGAAGTCCCTGTCGGCCAGGTCGTCGTAGTCGCCCATCTCCGCTGCGGATCGATCGACACGTGCGTGTTGGGTGGCCAAAGTGAGCGCAACTCACCCTCCCGAAAGCGAAATCGCCAGCCACCCCGCTCCCTGACCGTCTCCCTCATGCCGCGCCTAGCAGGCAGTTAGGATTTCCCCCGTGTGGTACCCAGGCACACACACTGCATGTATACCTACACTGCACTAAGTGAGAAGCCAGCAGGGCGGCGGTATTCTCGGAGCAGTGAAGCCTGCCCTCAATCAGGTCCCTCTTCATCTGCAGGGCAAACAGGTACCTACAGGTACAATAAAGAAGGGGTGTGGTTGGCAGACAAACTCTCCCGGCCGGGCAGTGCCACGGCGGCGTCTCCGATACGGATTCTGGCAGGACGGCTCGCGGCTCGCACCGAGTGAACTCTTCCTGCAGCTGGCCGGGGTCCGGGGGGAAGAACTTCACAGAAAGCCGGAAGAGCGTGTTCTTGGGCCCTGTAACACACACTGGGTGTCACTGGTCCAGCGGCAGACATTTGACAAACTGGGCGTCCGGCATGTCATGTGACGCACACGCACACACACACACACACACACACACACACACACACACACACGCGCGCGCACACACGCGCGCACACACGCGCGCACACACACGCGCACACACACGCGCACACACACGCGCACACGCGCACACACGCGCACACACGCGCACACACACACACGCCACTGTTACATGGGTAAAAACGAGCACAGTACAGGGAGTTGGACAGTATTCCTGCTCACCTGTCTACCGAGCAACATGACAAATCACACATAACCAGATTTAAATAAAAGCTTTCACAGCACGGCCTGAAAAGGCAGAAAACTTACTTTTCACTTGCTTCACTATGAGCTTCAATGGTTCCAGCCATATCTGTGTCAAAAATGCAAAAACCAGGGCGGCTTGAGTGTTTCAAATCCACATTAGAACCCAAAACAAACTGGTCCCCTCCCCCACCGGAGAATTCCTCCTCAGAAAGCAGCAGATAAGAAAACAAGCTGCACAGACATGCTTCTGAGGTCTGGTAACACGGAGGAATTCAGGCTTGTGTGTGTGACCCAGTGTCCCCACAATGTGATAAAAACCTGCTACGGTTTACCTTGTGGGGACATTTCAGTCCTCACAAGGATAACTTTAATCATATAAAAATCTGTCTGCAATTAAAAAACTAAAAATATTTTGTTTGGTTACTCAAGGTTAGGGCTGGGTAGGGGTTACGGGTGTCAATTGGGATCAGGGTTATGCCCATAGGAATGAATGGAGTGTCCCCATAATGATAGGAATGCATGGGCTGTGTGTGTGTGTGCGTGTGGCACACAGGTGACTTCCCGTTCCGTCACTTTGATTCTTTGAAACGCACCCAGTTCATGTGCACGTTCTGAAATTCCAGGCCAAAGTAGTCCGACTCGATGAGATTGAGTCTCCGGTACACCTCATTCAGGAGAGCCTGGCCATCCGCCTTTGGCTGGGGGGGGGGGGGGGGGAGAGACAGAAGACGAGTGAGTGAGAGAGAGAGTGAGCTGGGAATAACATCCCCTTCCTAATATACCGGGACTGCATAACATGTCCAAAAAAAAAAAAAAAAAAAACCACCGATGTCGCTTTTTGCCAGTGAACTTAGAGGTCCAGAGCGCGGCGGCACCCAAATTCCCAAGATTAACTCGGGAGAGTAACGAGGGCCCGCAGGTTGGAGGCCGGATCCTGGCTCGCGGAGCGGGCTTCCGGAGACGAGGCGCACATCAGCATGTCGGAACCACGCGGCTCGCTGGGGCACTAATGACCGTCTACAGAAGGGACGCGGCACTGCAGAGGCCTGCAACCTGAAACCGCATCTTTTTATAAGAAAATTACAGAGGGAAACATCTGGATGCAATATGGGCGGAGGAGAGGAGTCGGGCTGGTTGGTGTTGGCAAGGCAGACCTCCGCAGCGGGGCAGAAAGGAAGGAGCAGCTGACAGGAAGGCGGCCTGGCTGTGTGAGCTGACAGGCAGCCAGCTGTATAACTCAGAGAGCACTGGACGGCCAGCTTTCGTACGGCACGTGGGCACCACCCCACCCCCACAACACGCTGCATCACCATCCACACTGCGGGCGAGGTTTCGCTTTAGGGCACACCCCGGCCCCTCGACCCTGAAGAGGACGCCCACCCCAGACTCCCGGTACGAGCGTGGCCTGCAGACTGCTGCCCAAGCGGCATCATGGGAAAGGGTCCTGCTACATCATACTTCATAGTCACTGACATTTGCAACCAATTACAGGGGCTGGATCTCAGAGGAACATTATAGAGCAGGCAGGTGGTGGT
>JAODKL010000044.1:2883448-2913355 GCA_026780765.1 Petrocephalus schoutedeni
TTACTGCTGATGCTGCCCCAATCCATCTGTCGATCTCACATTCCCTTCCTCCCTCATTCGTGAACAAGACTCCGAGAAACTCGACCGCTTGAGGCAGCAAACCGCCGGAGCGCATGCTGCAGGTCCCAGCTCGATGATGACAACAAGACCACATCATCTGTGAAAAGCAAAGATGAAATCCTGAGGCGTCCGAACTGGACCCCCTCTGCCCCCTGGCTACGCCTAGAAATTCTGTCCATAAAAATTATGAACAGAATTCGTGATATAGGGCAGCTCTGGCGGAGTCCAACACCCACTGGGAAGGAGTCCGACTTACTGATGGCAATGCCAACCAAACTCTCTCTCTGTTTGATTATCCAAAATATATAAGACCATCCCATTACTCATGGTAAATGACTAATTGGCTCCTAATAGCAAAAGCATTTATCAATTCTCCATTTATTATATAGAAATTATTATTATAAACAAAACACTAGAATTCAGACCCTAACTCGTGTCATTAAGAATTATATTTTTGAAAAAGTCAGATTCTAAAAAATCTTGGTTTTGAATTTCCTTAGAGCTGTATGCTGTGTGATTTCTGTCACTATCTTTGACCCCAAAATCTACCAACTTTTTTGATTTGTTCAATGGTTCACCTTCATGGGGACACTGAACTGCATTTTTGATGTTGTAAAACTTGCCTGATGTTTCTCAGAGTTGCAGGTATAGACTGTAAGGAGCTGGGTGGATATTCCAAGGGTGCCGGGTACAAGTTGGGAAAACGATTCAGTGGGGATTCGGATCATGCTTGGAATGCTGTGCGATTGGCTGGGAGCTGGCACCTTCTGGACAGCACATGGGGAGCTGGTTCTGTGTCTGAGAATGTTTCTCAGTTTGAATTTAAGTGAGCACAATTTTCAGCATTTGTTTATTTTTTTGTAATTGTGAAGGACAGTAAATCGAGTTATAAAGATTTTTTTCAAGACCAGACAAAAGGATTATATTCTTAAATAAAAACAAAATCCTTCACCTGACACTGCAATTGGCATGGTAATCGTATATTTTTAGTCGCTATTTGTATCAGAATTCAGTTGTAGCAGTCTGGAGTCTTGGTACTGCTGTTTACGGTCTTTCTCATCTTGCATTTAGATATAATGAGTTCTACTTCTTGACTCACCCTGCGCTTTTTGTGGGAGATCATTTTCCTCTGGAGAGCCAGTGGCAGCTCCTGAGCCCGCTGGTCTCGCTTACGCAGTTTGAGAACGCATCACTCCGGGAAGGTTGCTTTTATGAGTCTGGTCTCCTGTCTTCTCAGCCAGAGACTTGGCTCATCCATTCAGGTCTGTTCTTTCGGTAATGAGTCGTTATGCCAAAACAGTTGATTCCAGATCTGTTTTGAGTGACTTCAGTGCCACTTTCATGATCACGGATGGAAAATTTGTCCTAAAGAATATAACGTGTATTTCTTTGTAAGTACTTTATTACTGAATTATGTTCCATTTGCCTCCATCTTCCTCTTGTAATCCAGATCAAAAAACAACCATCACCATAAAGAGTTCATCGCCCAAGCTCTTCATGCAAAAGCTCAACGGCAAAAAAAACCACGGCATCTTAACTCTGAGGCCAGACGGGATGAAATTGGATGTCTATCCTCCAGAAATCGGTAGACATTCCTTGGAAATCTATTGCAAGGACCCAGATTCTACAGAAAAGAACTACAACTTCGTGATAAGTTATGAGATCCAGTGCAAGGCCGTCAACAGGGAGCTGAGCATTCCGGAAGATCTGACAAACCCCGTAGGGCCCAGCTGGCTGTCTGAGAGGCGCGGTCTCTGCGACCCCTCCCAGCGTGACCCTATAGTCTATACCGCTGACGGCCGCTGCTCCTTCAGCTTCCGCGTGGAGCCTCACTGGGAATTCCTCAGCATGTTGAAAACAGGAGCCTTCTGCATGACAGATGATGAGCAGCGTAGGCACACGTTCATGACTAGATCTGAGTACTGTGTTCAATTCCAAGTGCAGTTACCGAGACCTGGGCTGTATGAGCTCTGCTTCTATGGCAAAGAGAAAAAGAGGGCAGGGAGTTTCGACTTCATCAGTAATTATTTGATCTCTTGCACGAACCCCAGGGTGAGCTGGCCTGTCTACCCCTTGAAATATACTTCCTGGCAAGAACAGTATGAACTGGTTGAGCCTCTATCTGGTGTCCTCCCAGCCAACCGGAACATCCAGTTCAGGATGAGGGTCCCTGGGGTGTCCCAAGTATCAGTGCAAGGCAAAGACACACAGGATCTGAGCCTGGATTCCGATGGGTACTGGAATGGGTTCTGCAGCACCACTGGATGTGTGGACCTGTCAGTCGTGATCCAAAAGTTTCCAAATGACTGTACTCGCTCCTCTATACTAAACTATCAAGTGGAGAGTAAATGAGACTAGAGACAGTAAAGTCTGCCTTGAATTTGATAAAAAAGAGAAAGTACTGTTCATGTATGACAGAAGATAGCAATTTTCCCAAAACCTTGAAACCACTTATATGAAATTAAAGAATCACAGGAAAAAACATTTGCAACTTTGCCATCTGCCGTCAGTTATGTTGACTTTCATGTACACTTAATACATTTTTGTATTGTTATGGTTCCTTAAATCAGAGATTTAATATAAAATTTTTTATGAATTATTAAAGTAAAATAAAAACATGACGTCGTCAAAAAACCCTGGCAGCGGTGGGATTCGAACCCACGCCCCCGAAGAGACTGGAGCCTTAATCCAGCGCCTTAGACCGCTCGGCCACGCTACCTTCGTTGCCTTGCCACGCATATATTTTCTGATGTCAACATGTCCATATAAAAGAAGTTTATATACTGTTCAAAAGAACTAACCTAGTTTTAACTTACCAACAAGTGTATAGTCGACTATAAATTGTCTCCCCGCAATACTTATTACATGCTAACACAGCTAACCGAACAATCATAAAACTGTACAGACACCAATCCAAACGGTTGTTTTATATAAACAGTTTATGTGTATGGCCATATCTGTATGCATGTTATATGTATTATATATATACATTAGACATTACTATTATTAGACTATTAAGATTTCAGGCGTGTGCAAGTTGGTGAGTTGCAATACGGATGTACAACCAGCAGATGGCGCTCTCATTGTATCTTGAACGGGGAGACGTCAGTCGTAGAAGGGGGACGTTTAATTACGTAGTAATAAGATGTAGCCGAATTATTACTGACAGATAAAAGCACAGGTATTACCAAAAAAAATTACTTGTTCCCCCTGAGCTCACCCCGATAATAATATCAATAATAATAATTATTATTTACATAGGATAATCGCCATTTAGGCGTGTCGTTATGGCTCATCAGACCCCTGCGCCGTACGGGCAGGGGCTCGACAGTGATCCCCATTTTGGTGCCAGTTATCCCGGCGGACGGTGCATGTGAGCCGCTTGCATTGAGAAGCGGGAGCCTAAAGCTCGCCAGCAAGCTGCCCTCCTGCAAGCGCCCCAGCTCCGGGCCCCCGCAGCATATCCGCGCCCTTCATTTTTAACACTCATCTCTCTACACTTTACAGTCGTCTACATTCCTAAAGGCGCGGTCTTAGCAGTACAGGGGGAAAGGGGCTATTTTTACCATTGAGAGACGGCGCGGAAGAATAGCTAAGCCTGTCCCGGAGGCCGACAAAGCGCAGTAGTTGCGGGCGCCAGCCTCGGCTCCGCGCAGGGGAAGGGGCCTCAGCTTTCTCTAGGTATTACCGGCATTGTCCTGCCATTGAGCGAGAGTTGGGAGGCTTTGGGTGCAACAAATTACCTCAGAGAAGAGAGATTAATGTCAGAAAATTACATGGTGGTGCACAGCGAGGAAGGCAGGCTCGGAGAACACGGTCAAGCGGGCAGATAAGAGGCTTGGTGTGGGGAAGCTTTGCCCGCGAACGCGGCGGACGGTTTAGTTTTCCCTCGGTTACAAACTAAGCTGGAGAATATACATGAGTGTAAATGTCTGGGCTAAGCGTGTTTGCTTTTTGCTTATTTCTACAGTAAAGTATTATTCAGCTTTAAAATTAGATTGGATTGTTTGGTCGGAACTCCTCTCTGCTTCTACGTGCTGTCATCAGTTTTTTTTTTATATCTCATAAGTCATAAGAGAAGTACATCATATTTAAAGGGAAATCTGGGCCCTGCAGGGTGATCCGTTTCACCCACTTTTTATGGCTGTTTTGCCCTTATTAACACGCAAATTTCATGTGAGATAGCTTGGCCAAATTTTGGAAGCTCTAATGAAGCTCTGAGGGATGGAGTTTTAGGAATTGAGGGATGATTGGATTGATTTTGGCGTGAATGGGAGGGTGGGGGGGTGGGATTAGTTGCTGGAGATTCCTCCCGTCCACGTGACGGGTTGAACATGAGCTTACCTGCTTGGCCCGGACCCTGTCCCTGTCCCCCAGCAGAGTGAAAGCCCAGCAGTGGTGGATCTATTTCACGGCTCTTGGTGGAGCCAATCCATTCTGCTCTGTGTGACGTGGCTGGCTATGCGAAGACGGGAGAAGCCGGGGGGGTGGGGGGCCAGAGTGGGTCTCAAAGCTTACCCCGAGCCCACCCCCCCACTCCCGAATCCCCAGCTGCCCAGGTGTGCACAGGGGTTTCCAGAACTTTCTCCACTTACCTTTAAAGGAGCAGTGCCTTCCTCTTTTGCATCTCAGAGGCGTAATTATCTCACAATTAAGATAATTTTAGGATGACAGCTGGTGGGGAGAGAAGCAATTTCCACGCTCCCTAATCGAGTCTGGCTGTCAGATTAAGATAGAGGGTTGATTTGAGGGAAATTGTCTTGACTGACTCCTTGGAGCCGAGCCCAGGTGGCCTCAGGTAGCTCCGTGTCCGTTTTTTTCCCCCCTTGTGCTGCCCGGGAGGAAATTTGGTTTTAATTTGCCACACCAAAGAGATCACACGAATGCCGGTCTCCCTGTCTGTCTTGGGGGATTGTCGACTTATTACCAAAGCAGCTGCCTGGTGCCACTCCACTCCCGACTGTAGGCTAGTTTCTCCTGTCTTCCTCTCGCCCTCTCCCTCTTCTGCTTACCTGCCCACCCCCATCTCATAACAGGTAATGTCGTTGTAGGGTGTGGTCCCACACATAAACCATAGCCAGCTCAAGTCCCTGGATAGCTCTGGAGCCCTGTCTGGCTCTGCAAAACATCCAGCCTCGAATTTAAATGGCTCCTCTGCAATGGAAATGGCAGCGAAAAGGAACTTAATGCCTCACTCTCCATTAGGGCGCGTTAGCTATGTGCTTTCTGCAGAACTGGCCTCATCTCCGGTGCCTACATCCTGTGTTATCTCATTTTCGTTGAATGGGAAAATGAGGGCTCACACTTCGCCGTGTCTGGTACCACTTCTTCGTTGTGATCAGCGACATGGAACTCCTCTCCAAGGTAATTTAAGCTCTACAGTGTGGCGGTAACCGCGCACCAGCGATATTCTGCCATCGCGCCACTAGATGGCAGCCACTGCACTCAGCGCTGATGTTCAGTCTCTTCCACCCTGACTCATATCACCCGGCTTTATAGCAATGTCTCAGGCCTTATGCATTGACTGGGACCTGAAATAAGCAATAATTTACAGATGCTGCACACAAGGTAAAAAGGTCGACTTATTACCAATGGATAATGGATGGTTTCAATGGATAATTTCCTTGAAGCAGCCTGTACAGTGAATTACAGTCAAAGTTCAGTGTCCCTAATTGAAACAGAAAATGTTCCGCGAGGAAGCGACCTGGAAGTGTGCCACTCACATAAGAGGCACTAACAAAAAGCATTTTAGTTACATCAGGTACTCGTGTAGCTTTGACAGAGAGCTTTATTTGATGCAATGCCACTGTACAATAATGTCCTCATAAATAATAGTACCAAGGTGACGCTTTGACCAGTACCGTTGTGCCGATCCGACTTGCCCCTTCAGCTCTGTTGGGAAAATTATCTGGTGCCCATTTCTGAGCCACAGACCATTTCTCTCATCTTTTCTCTATGTGACCGATGGAACATCTGGCTCTTATATTTTAGCTCATCCCGAAGTGAATGGATTTCTTTAAGCTAAATCTCAGCAGAAAAGTCACATTAATATGCAAGGGCGCATTAAGAGGGGCATGACTGATAACATCTATGATGAAAGTGCTTTCTCTCGGTACGCATAGATGTCTAAAAGAGTGTCCCAACATGACCACAGCTGATTTCTCCCTCTCTCTCTCTTTTTCTCTCTAGCCGGTGCGAGGAATGCAGGCCTTGTGACACCCAGGCATCCACTCCAGAGTCATATCCACTCCAAGTGCTGTGAGTCTATACTGCCTCCCTCAAAATGCCACGGGTCAGAAAATCAAAGGGAAATATTGGTCTGGAGAGCTTTGCTGACGTTTGCCTCCGTATGAAAAAGTAAAGTAATTGCCAGCCAAGCTGGGCGTCACCATCCGTCTGGACGCTCATACTTATGGGTGGTCACAAGGATTAGATGTAGGTTTTCTAGTTCAGCCTTAATACTTAAAATAGACCTTTAGGATGGTGGCTCAACTTGGGTCACTAGGCCATGCTGAGAGGGTTGACTCAGCACTGCTTTAGTTTAGCATGTGTGTCTGTGCACACGCTCGTGACAATTTGTTTAACACAGTTCTGTGTCAAGACGTCAGAAATTTCTGGAAGCTGCGTGAGGTGCAGCGTAAGGTGTGTGAGTCAAAGAACTGAACTCGCCACTCTGATAAGGGTTTTGACCGTGAAGCCCCAGCCTAGCCCCAGAAGACCCTGTCTGAATAAGATGTTTTCAATGAAAGTGGTAGCAGTGAGAGATTTTAAGTTATTCCAGTCACCTAAGATTAGCATATGTGTTAAATAACCAAGAGTGAAAGGTCAGTGAGCCTAGATAGTGGCTCTGTGCAGATCCCTTATTAATACTGACAGGATTAGTGTCAGTGCGAGCTGCTGTATTCTCTGAATTCAAGCTGGGTCAGGTGAGGAGCAAGCCCATGTTTTTGTTGTCTTTATTCTCGGCCTGTCTGTTCTGTGACCTCCCGTTGTCTGCCTCTCCTGTTCCTACTTGTACTTGGAGGAACAATCATTTTTCTGCGCTGAGACATGTGAAGGTCATTCTAGACAATCCGGGGGAATATAAACAGCTGTTGGACTTGTTGTATAAAACCTGCCCGCATTCCCCGCTCTACCATAGCCTGTATCTTTTACGTGAACCATTTTAATGGAACAGTCCTGTTGTTGAGCTTTCATGCAGCCTGAATTTCAGGATTCCTTATGGAAAAAAACAACACACATACCAGGCTCAGGAACATAATCAGCCTATGAGTGAATTACCATTTAATTAGTGTGTTTCAGTATTTTATGATGTTATGGTGGAATTTGCGTTAAAGAATTAAGCACATCATGGTTCTGATGGCTTGGAAGACAGTTGTGTGGTAGATTCAAAGAACCTTCAGTAAAGTTTGTCCCTCACGTTTATAGCTGCATTTTTTCCAACCCGTGTTGTCTAGGTGGCCATTTCGGCTTTTATATATTCAACGCGTTGACCTGCTGTTGAGGTCCTTCTTCGTGACTTGGCGCTGGCATTCATTGCTTCCTCAAACATCTCAAGCACTCTAATGTCCAGATAAACTTTCCAGTTGGGCGAAAACAATGCATTCTCCTGGGTTTTCTCGACAATGGGTCATTCCCCCTTGACATCCCCTAAGAGCAGCGAAGCGACATGTGACACGTCAGTCACTCCAGGTGACTGTGGCCTCGACACAATGGCTGATGAATAGTGGAGCTGCAGCCATGCATCTGCAAATAGGTTTAATAAAACCATAATAGAAGCAGCACATCATAAAAGGAAGTATATATATCAAGCTCAGTCTACAGTTGTGTGCCATACAAAATACAGGTTGAACAATGAATACAATGGCGCACGGAACTTGATGTTGCTTTCAGTCATTACAATGAAAAAGCATGAGATTGGGGTCAGATATGGGGCCCCGCTGAATGGCACCTGTATTCCTCCGACAACAAGACTGAAAGTAATACAACAGCTATTTACGACATTCTCTGCTCCATGCCTGTCTTCGTTGGGCATTGTCTCCCATGAAAAGTCCCTGAGTCCCTGAAGTAAAAAAAAGAAAAAAAAAGAAAATGTAATCGACAAATTGTGCATTTGGTCCTTGTTTGAAGCCTATTGTGAATTTATTCCCTAGCCAGGTACTGTAACACAAGAATGCCCCCTTTCTTGCGAGCTCAGTTGATCCACAATATTGGCAACTGGTCCTTAATTCCTTTCACTGTGAGATAACTCTCCAGCTTGAAGCAATCCGGCTCCTTTCTTTTCATACTGAATGGAGGGTTCTTTTTGTTAAACCAAAAGGATTCAATAGATGCCTATGATTTATTCAAGTGAAACATTAAAACTTAGCTATGAGTCCCGTACAGCCAATCTTCTCTGAAGGACACGTTTTAGTTCCTCTGTGGAAAACTGAGGAGGCTGGGGGGGGGGTGTCAATAACAATTCCGATCTGTTCATGCTCTTAAAAGGAAATCTCATTGATAACACCGGAGAATGAAGGAGATGTTTTCCTGTATTCTGTGTTTCGAGAAACAGGATCGCTGCCCCGCCCCGACGCGTAAAACCGAAGTGTTATATCGGCCAACGGCAGTCTCCGGACTCCGGAAGCCGTCCGGTGGAAATCGGCACACTTTTGTCTCGGCATAAAGCTCCTGTCAGGAAAGTTTGTCCTTTTCTGCCGTGACATCAGCGGCATTCTTATTGTGCCAAAATACATACATATACATTTTTTATCAGGGTGACAGTCCTTCATACTCGCGACACACTGAGGGAAATTCATCGTTTTTTTGTGTGGCGGCTTGCTAGACGTCAACTTTTCATCAGCCACCACTCCATCTTTCATCTATTCCGCTCGTGCAAAAGGTGTGCCCCCCCCCCCCCACCCCAACACCACCTGCCCCCCGCCCCTCCATCCTTTGCTTCCCAATGACCTTCTGGACTCAAATTGCTTGGCTTGTGTTATTCACAGTCGGAGATTTACTGGGAATAATATTTCCTCGCGAAATTTACCACACTCTTAGGCGCCCAGTAACTCATATGCTGATAAACATGCCGGCGATTCCCGGCCTCCTCTTCTCAGGGCTTGTGAGAATCTGACAGCCGGGCGCCGTAAAGCGCCCTTTCGCACCCAGCAGACTGTGAAATTAACTAATTTCTTCAAACGCTAAATTAATAAGGTGTGGCTGGAATAACACTCGCAGACCATGTCGTACAATAGCAGCGGCCCCCAGAATTAGCCGTTTGGCGCTAGCTATGTATCAGCCTTATCAGAGATATTCCAGCCCCATTTTTTTCCCAGGCTGAATGCTTAAGTGAGCAGTTCTATGGGTCTACGGGCCCGGACACCTGCGAAGACTGAAGTTAATCATGCGGCGTATTATATGTATTATAAGTGTAATTATTTTAATTATATAACATTATCAATTATAGCCGCGACCTGCAGCCTCAGATCGACGTGCTCTTGTTTTTAATAGACGGATAAGCGGGTAGGCGCTCTTCATTTGCAGGTAAGTCCTTTTACCGTTCCTGCGAGCTAATTGGCCGAGTGGCTTCTGTCTCGTTTTTGGGGACATAATGTCGCCGGGGGCTCTCGGAGGCGGCTTTGTCACGCGGCGGAAACATCGGCACCATTTAGAAAAAGCCAAGGGTTCCGGGCCTTTTCCAGGGAAGCTTTAATCTTTTCCCATTATTTTTCCATTATGGATAAACACCCCCCCGAACGCGTCCCGCCGACTCCTCCTCCCCGGCGAGAATAAATAAAACGTGCGGATCCATCGCTGTGCCCCCCCCCCCCCACCCTGCAGCCCTCACCTGCCGCTTTCATCTTTCACAGAGGGCAGGTAAATAAAGGAGCCGGCTAAGTGTGTGCCTCTTACAGACGGAGAGAGGAGGGCGCTGATTAGCGGGTGCCGGGCACGGGGGGCACAGGGGCGCGGGCACACACACATGCACACACACACACACGCACACACACGCATACACCATTTACTTATACCACAAACACACACACGCATTCACCATACACATCACACAAACACACCACAAACACACACATGCACACCATACACACCACACACACACCACAAACACACACTTGCACACCATACACACACACACATACCACAAACACACACATGCATACCCGCATACACACAGACACACACAAGGAAACTGTCCCTGGGATGTCATTTTACATACCATTATTTAACATATATTGGTTAAACAGTAGACAGAGTAGGTAAGTAGTTACTTTTAAATGTTTACCCTGATTACTGGTTAAGCGAGTCGGATCATCCTTTCAGCCGCTGAGCTGCTTGCACCTTGTGATCTGCATGCCGCTTTGCTGTGAGCTGTTTCTGGTCGCCCCTCGAGCCGCCCATGCCCTGTCAGGGTTGCCGCCCCTCTGGCCCTCTCCCATGTGCCTTCTCCCCATTTTGGCCGCAGCTCCCAGCAGCCGTCCCGTCCCGTGCTGCTCTTGTGTGTTTTCCTGGCTTCTGGGGCTGCTGTGTAGCTTGATGGGCTGGGTGCCTGGCTGAGAGTCAGGCCTCCTTTTAGTCCTGAGTTCATGGCCACCTGAAGCCAGCCTCCTATGTTTAATTTATTGGTTTTATTTTATCCCTAGCATCTGGAATGTTTATTTATGCCTTTGCTTTGCGTCTCTGTTTATGCGCTATCCTGCCTTGTTTAATTATGTTCTGTGGTTCCAGTGGTCTGGGGTGGTATGGTGGTGCAGTGGCTAGCACTGCTGCTTCGCACCTGAGGGACTGGGGTTCTAGTCTCTACCGTGTGTGGAGTTTGCATGTTCTCCCCAAGTTGTTATGGATTTCTCTGAGTATTCTGGTTTCCAAGATTACTTAGAACTGCCAAATTGTGAATGGTGTGTGAGTGTACCTTGTGATGAGTTGCTGTTCCATCCTGGGTTGCTCCCTGCCTTTTGCCCATAGGCTCTGGACTCCCCATGACCCTAAACAGGTCTAGCAGTTTCAAAAGATGGGTGGATGGCTGGTGTTGTGTGCATAAACAAGAAGGTACTGGATATAAATTTATGACTTCCTCCTTTTGGAGGTTTCTGCAGGTCTTTCTCTGTTAATCATTTAGGTTTCAGGGGGCTGAGTGGCCTTACCCCTGGTCTGGGCCTGAAATTGGCCTGGGCCTCTGCACCTAACCCAGACTTCGCTGTCGCTTGTTCCCACCAGATCTGTGCATTCGCTTCGCTGTTGACCAGCTGGCAATAAAGTCCAGTTGAAATGTAAGGGCAAATTTTAAATTCCAGCAGAATCCCTTTGTATTCTGCACACCTGATTTGTTCACAAATGCTCCTGGCCACTCCAGCGCCCCCATCCTGCAGAGAAGGGGAAATTCAGCACTATGCCCAAGATGACAGTGCACCTTATTGAGTGTAATGGAGTCCGGTACCTCCCCCCATGTCCACTGGATGCTGTCTCAATTACCTCCTCCCAAAATAGACTTTACCTTACACTCTGCCTTTACAGAGCAGAGTTCAAAGAGGGAAAATGCAGACCTGCAGGAGATGTTAGCATTCTGTCCTGGGCGATATGCCACCTGGCTCTTTGTTTTCAATACCTCAACCCCGATGTTTGATTTTTCACATAAAAGCTGCCAGGTTTTGACAAACAAAAAAATATAAAAATCTTATTTACCTTATCATGCATACATTTTTCCTAACATTAGAGTCTTTATCAGCTTCACTGTTTGTCTTCACATCTCTGTGAACCTGTAGCATGTTTACATTTTTTCCCACAGATGGGAAACTTTAAAATTTACGGCAGCTATCTGCAGCGCGCGAGCAATGTAAATAGCGTGCCAATTGGCTACTCCCCCCCGCTCCCTCCCCGAGATCAACGGGGCAGATTTACAGCTGCTAAGTTAAACTCAAAAACCTGGAGTTTCAGTTCGGGTTAAGCCCGGTTATTGTACATGCTGAGTCTTGGCACCCACTCATTGATGGTCCCAGCCTATAGAAACAGACTTTGCATCATTCAGTACAAACCCCAGCGCCGAGTAAGTGGAAATTGCAGGTGTGAGCCTCTTCCGGTCCTTGTCCTATGACCAGCATCTTTATTAAAACATAAATAGGGCCCATCCTGCCTGTCTGATTACTATAATCGCCTTGATCCCAGGACCAGAAGGCTGGAATTGATTGGGCCTGTTGGATTCTTACGCGCTATAGTGGCTTCAAGAGTCTTTGTTGTTAAGAAGAATTCCACCTTCCCCGGCTTTAATTTCTGCCTCTAACCCCCCCCCCCGCCCCCCCCCCCCAAAACTCCCACCCTGACAACACACCCAAGTCCTCAGAAATGAGGAAGACCTACGATGCGCGCACGCCAGCACGAGATTAGATTCATATTTCTGTGTGTACGGTGAATAGGCTGAACTTTATTTGGACCGAAATATGTCAGGAGCTGGATTTCTGCCTGGGTCAGCAGCATTATCGCGCGTCATTCAGCTCTGCCGAGTTTCAGCTGTTGTTTGTTATCTTCCCGGAACACGACCGTTCCAGGCGGTCCCGAAGAGCTCCATGAAGGGGTAAAAAAGAAAAAAAAAAAAAACTAATTTTTTTCCCCTGAAGAAAAAAAAAAAAAAAGACAGTTCGTCTGCCTCCCCGAGTAGCAAATCCAACAACTTCCACGAAAGACGGAAAGGGTGAATTGTATGTAAAGATGAATAAGAAGAGGGTGAACGGAATGAAAGATGAAGTGTAGCAAAGAGGGAGAGTTTATGGATTAAGAAAGCATTCAGGGTGTGTGTGTGTGGGGGGGGGGGGGTCGGCTTCTCGGGACCTAATCTTTTGCTCTAAGTGCAGCTCTGCTAAGCCCCGGTTCAGATGACAGGTCCTCCACCTGGACAAGTTTGGACAACCTCAGCACAATGGCTCATTTCCTGGGAACAAGTGGAGCCCGAGCCGTTAATCAGGGCCGGAACCAAAGGCACCTGCCCTGCCCGCCACTGCCGTCGCCGTGCCGGCGTGCGCACGGGAATCTTTAAAGAGGCTAAACCTCACTTTCATGCTTGTCTTTTATTCCCGGTAAGTGCTTATCGAACCCTCGCTGTTGCCACTGCCCCCCGTTCCCTCCCACGAGCTCAGAGGACGCTTGACGTAAGTACAGCCAATCTGGGTAAATACCAATCTCTCTGGCTGTCACTGCTGGCATATTATGTCCCTGAGGGAACATCCTTTTCATAATATCATAAGCTGCTTAACGGTGTGCTTCTATTTAAGGCATACATATTAATAGCTATAAGGAAATCATATTTAAACCTTTTCCTTGCAATCAATGTCTTTAGGATTCCTGTTCTACTTTGTATAAGAAGGTGCTAATAACTAAAGGCACTTACAGCAGGCTATGGAATCCCTTTGTATGATAAAGGCTCGCCCGGGAACTGGAGACACACATCACAGGCCCGGATGCTCCGGCTCACTTCTCAAGATCAGAAACTGAGTCCGTCGGCTTTCCCGCTTCCTTTTTCTTGGAATCTGGCCTGTATCGCCACCCCCCCCAAACATCCCTTGAAAAACTCAATAGAACAATTGCTTGCATCCATCAAGGCATTCCTTTCTGGCCTGGCCACGCCCTGGGTGTGCTGTAGTACCCCAAGGACATTCGCAAAGCCTGTATCTGCTCAAAGAAGAGTCTCTCGAT
This sequence comes from Petrocephalus schoutedeni, assembly GCA_026780765.1. Taxonomy (NCBI): domain Eukaryota; kingdom Metazoa; phylum Chordata; class Actinopteri; order Osteoglossiformes; family Mormyridae; genus Petrocephalus; species Petrocephalus schoutedeni. Next base: position 2,897,189 of record JAODKL010000044.1, read on the forward strand.
CCACACTTCGCAATGGAGGTTTTGGAAAATATTTACAGATGAACTCCTTGATGAAACTGGCCAGTGGTGTTCATGTTCTGGACTTGAAAATGCTTGTTTTGGACCACCAGCATTTCACTAGATCCCTTATGTCTGCCCAGTGTGAATGTAATGTTTCCAAAGTGTCATATTCACAGATGCTGGGGGGCAAGCTCCAAGAAGAGCCACATACCTATGTGAAAGAATCAGCATCTCAACTTGGCCCAGTCTACTGATCCAGTACCCTTATTACTCCTTCTTTGGTAACTGGGTCGCATAACCACAGCCATCTCTGTGTCATCAACTGAGTGCTTGACTCAAATGGACCAATTGCTTGCTGGAGTTGGGAGGGGGAGTGGAGGCATGTCTTTGGGGTGTAGTCTTAGATGCTGAGCAGCATATATAGTGGGATTCGGCGCACACCCCCACAATGGTCCATCCCGCCGGATTTAACGAGACGGCGGAGAAGTTAGGAGTATGTGAGCCAGACCACATTACCATGCCAGCGTCACGGTGGGGGTGGGGACCCAGCTACAAACCAGGATACAGGGTCAGGCGTGTCAAAAAACCTGTGCCGTTATCATCAAGACAAAGCCTAATTGCACCCCCCCCCCCGCCTTGACAGCACAGAGACCTCAAGGCCAGGCAGAGGACCGGGCAGTCGCTCTTTTGTATGCATGAAAGCGTACGTTGGCCGGCTATGGGCCCGGCACGCCGACAGCCTCTCGCCCATCCAGCACGGCGCGTGGCTGAAGCCAGGGCTGCTCGCTAAATGCCGGGATTACCCCAGCCCTCCATGGGGTATCTTTGTGTTCCAGGAACTGTGACCAGCTCCGGGAAGGAGGGAGACCTCTGCAGACGCCATAAAGCCCGGGCGCATACAGGAAGTTGCGATCACTTCCCAGGATAATGTCGTAAGCCTCTTAAAAAAATGATGGAGTCAGCGAGGATACAAATGACTGAGTCCTCCGTCACCTGAATCGAAGCGTAAACGACTCCTCTTATAATACGGTCCGTAATTTCCAAACACATGACTCGAGCCTCTTTTTATTCTTCGGCGACACATTTTATGTAGCTGTCAGGAGAATTTATCTCTTTAGGGTGACTGTCTTGCTATGGTAACAAATGCCACTCCTGGCCGGTGACAGGCGCAAGTGCCCTCTGTGGCCAGCAGGGTGCGCTGGGCCACAGTGGTAGGCGCTAATGAGCCGGAGGCATGGCTGACGAGCAGGCCTTCCAATGGAGGCCCGTCTCTCTGAGCCGAGATGAGTGCCTCAATTGTGTGGATATGTTCCTCTAAGCCCCTGGTTGACAGCAACACAGTGCTCTTTTTATAGCGATTCCAAACACGTCTTGTCTGACAAGTTTTAAATCCTACTTAACACCCCGTAACAGCCGTGAGTTTACTGTCAGAATTAGAGAGCGCCATTCCCAACGGGGGTGAAATTATCACTTTCATTTTACTCGGCTCTGTTCAGTTAAAAGGACATGGCAGGGATGTTTACCTAGGGATGAATATATTATTACCAATTTGCAACACAAGGCTTTTCTTTTGCGCAGAAAAGGCTGCTGTTTACCTGGTGTTTTAATTGCGCTTGTTATGGATCAAGGCGTAAAAAGAAGCCGCGAGTGGCGGCGGAGGAACGCGGCTGACTCGCGGCTTGCAGGCTGCCTCGGCGACGTCTGTGAGATCAAAACCCATCCCTGCTGGGATTTACCACAGACTCGCCCCCCCCCCCCCAATAGGCTTTCCTGTGTAATTAGCACATCTTCCCTCTTGCCTAAGTGCAGGTCTTATTGCAGGAAGGCACCAATGACAGAGAAAGGAAGAAAGGTAACAGGAAAAGAACAAAACCCAGTTCTGAGGAGCCTCGAGTAAAGCCGGCTGGTCTCATTGGTCTCTCCGGCATTCGTTATGACTGCAGACTCACCGTGAGCAGGACTGCGGGCCCAACCTGCGGTCTAGCCACAGATGCCCCCACTGGCTAAAAAAATAAAGAAAACATGGAAAGAAAAGGAGGAGCTTTATTGACATGTCAAGGCCGTGGCAAGGCCATATTATGACGGTGCTGGGAAGCTACCTCCACAGAAGGCTGCCGCTCTCTCCTCTGCTGTTTTTTTTTTTTTTTTTTTATCATACCGGAGAAGCAAAAACAAACCGCCAAATGTAACAGTCTTTCCCCCTGTCTTCATCCCGATTGCATGTGAGGATGTGAGGAGATAAGCTCTCGGAGACGTGTTTGCTGTGTGAAAGAGGCCTTTTTATCAGCTCATACCTCTGATTTCTGCTTAGTCTAGTCAGCCCGAAAATACGGCAGAAATCTGATAGGGGGATCGCCGCATCGCTGCCGCGGTGTGAGCTCACGCCCACAGCATCGCTGTTTACGTTTTGTCTCGGCCTTCCCTGCCGGAAACTTAAAATCTCAATCCAGAGCTGTGCGTAGAATGTTCACCCCGCTGTGCCTGGGACTCAGATACGAGCGGCCGCTGCAGTGCATTCTGGGATGGCAATACTGTATTAGCCACATGGGTCTGAGAACAAAGGAGCGTGCTGTGTAGCAAAGCGCAGTTTATATCACAATGAAAGAAGCACAGTATATTTTTTGTCAGAATTTATAGCACAAATTTTGTTTAGCACAAAGAATTAATGAAGTGGCATATACTGATAGGCTTCTTAATCTAAAACGTGCCGTGTGCGATGGTTTTAAGTGTATGAAAGTAATGCTTTTGGTCAGAATTTATTGCACTTAGATATTTTGTTTAGTGCAAACTATAAATGAAATGGTATATATGAAAAAGGTTTTTTTAAACGTAAAACGTGCAATGTACAGTAGTTTGAAAGTTTCAAAGAGGTTATTTCTCTAGAAGCTTCTATGCGTGGTGTAATTCGGGTGTCGGAAGCGGCACAAGTTGACCCTTCGAGTGTCTGTTGAACTTTGTGACTCCAGAGACCCACATCATGTTAGTCCAGTTAGAGGGCGTGTATCATCCTAGCATCTGCTCTGTTATCGGCGCTCAGTGCTGCCGCCTCTCTGCTGATCGCCGCTCATGTTTCCTGTCAGAGCTGCCAAGCTGCCACTGAAAGCATTCCTCAGAACAGCCGTCGTCCTTTGAATGCGAGTCCGGCAGCCCCTGTGGCCGGGTGCCTGTGCTGTCAGAGATCTGTGGCAGATTCAGGCCAAAGGAAGTGCCAGTGCCACCCTGCAGGGGGGAGTATGTATTTTATTTCTTATTTTTTTGCCCGTGCCCCTCAGAACATAGCAGGCAGCTGGGGGGGGGGGTGGGGGGGGGGTTGGCAAAAGGGCACCGTGCCCTCATTGAGTAGGGAATGGAACATCATTACATGGGTGGAGGATGATGGAGCCTCTGAGGTGGTGGGGGGAGCAGTGGCACGGACACAGAAAGAGGGGGTTTTGGCCACTCTGTTCTGGCCTCAAGTCAATATTCTAAATGCACAGTCCTGCAAAAGCACAGGAAGCAGTCGATTTCAGATTTTGTTTTTCATTTCATTCCCTTCTGGTGTCAAAAATGTCTCTTCTCTGTTTGAACATGCCGTGCACAATAAAGAGGCATGTTAATGAGATCAGATAAATATCTCCTAGGTCAAAACACAACCTGCTCATCTGTTTATCAGCCATTCCACTCGTCTGAGCTCCTCCACATGCCGGCCCATTTCAGCCGTGAGCTCCACTGAGTTCCATCGGCCAGGCTGATGTCCTCAGAAAAGTCTGTTGACGAGGCAGTCAAAATATCCACGGCGCAAATTAAGCAAACTAAAATACAAGCCCTCAAGCAGCCAATGGAATCATTCACAGGAACACGAGAAGTGAAGGGGTGGAGTTCTGCCAGGTTAAGGTCCAGTATGTCACTGGGAAGTCAGTCATTCCATGGAATAGTACGCATCTGTATCTGAATATCTGGGCAGGTTGCTGCTATTTATGCTTTAGTTATGTAGCAGATTGAGAACTCAGGGTCAGACAGTCCTAGAGACAGCAGGGCTTAAGGGCATAGCTTAGGGGTACTTAAATGGCAAACTCCGAAATGCAATACAGACTGTGCGATTGATCCCCCAAAATCTAACCACCAGTTGGCAGAATCCACCTAGGGGACCCACCCCACCCCCCCTTTGCACTTTGGCTATTTATGGCTAATGAGATTTGTACTTTGGGGGAAATCAAGTACCTTTAGCAATGGATGGGATTCCTAATCCTGGGAACAGTGTGCTAACGCACTTGGCCACACACTGCCCTCAGAATTCTCAGCAGCAGTCGGGGTAGAAGGCAGGAATTGTTCTTGACATCAGGAAACTGCTGACTGTCGCATCCTGTTGAATTTGTTCATCCGGAATGACGGAAAAGCAGGTGGTGTTCTGGGGAGGGGGGGGGGGGGGTTGTTTCAACCCACAAACCACAGTGAATACAAAGACAGGTGGGTAAAAAAAAAAATGTAATTTGACTTGTGTTATCTGTATGGCCCGAGGTCCGTCTCCAGCCTGAAGAGTTGCCTCCCGTAGACCTGAAGGGACTGCACTCGTTTTGCCGGTGCCACGCTCTTCTTGAGAAGGTACCCACGGTACCTTGTGGTCAGCATGCGCTTTCATCAGTTTCTGTCACTTGACTCGCTCAGGGCCAGCCGTGGCGAGGGGGTGGGGGGCCGCCTGCTTGTATCTGGAGACCGGTCATTTTCATCACACGGACACATCTGACCATTTCGGTGCAAACAAAAAAATATATACGCATTTGATGGCTGTTTGATGGGTTGACCACAAAAAGCTCATTTGACAATTTTTTTTTTTGGGGTGGGGGGAGCCCGGGGCGATGAAATGCATGTGTGGAAAGCCCCACGTTTTTCCTAGAGATAAGCCTGTGCCCCCACCAGGCTGCCTCTCTGCGGTCTACCCCCGCATTATCGAGGCTGCGGCCCCCGGCTGTATCTCCCCTCTGCCGCTACCGCGCGCCTTTGATTCGCACGTCCTGCCACCGTATCTAGCCGACAGTGGGAGGTCTTTCAGAGAGCGCGGGGAGCCCCGGCAGCCGCTAGAGGCCGGCAAAGCCATTAACTGTATCTTTTTTTTGGGGGGGTGCGGGGTGTCTGTCAGCTGAGCCTTTGAAGGTAATGCCACGTGGTGCCAATGAGGGCATCTGAAGGGCGGGACGGAGCGGATGCCACCCCCAGCAAATGTGGGCGCATTTTCCACGTACAATGGCCCAGGATGAAGCCTGGACCCATTGCTTAATGTCTGATTTGTATCTAGGGGGGGTTGTCAATACTGTTTCTGAACACAACATTGTTATCAGCAGATATACATATCCCTCTAACCACCGGTTAGCGTTTTTGTCGCATGAGGGCTAACGCTATCTCACCCATCGCCTTCTCCATAAAAGACATTCTTTCCCACCGCGTGGGGAGAGGCATGTCCCGCCTCCACTTTAAGTCATGCCTTTAAGGTCGTCCCTAGAATCCGGGACGCTAACACCACCTCTGAAGTTCCGAGTCCGACGGTAAAGAGAGATCCTCCATGGGCGGTTCGACCCATCGTTTGCCATTGGGGTGGGGGGGGCAGCTTAGAACATGCGGCAAATGGCGTTGGAATCGTCTTGGTTAAAATGCCGCCTGATGTCCAGAGTATATTTTGATGAGCTGTTATTTTGACCAACACAATTACGGTTCCCTGGGACATCATAGGAGTTTTCAGCCCTGCCGGCTCAAATTGTTTTGAAGTCAGCAGCTCATCATAGTTGTGTACTCCTATGAAGCTCATGCTTGAGACAGAAGAGGTGCAGATGAAACCGAGGAGGGTATGTGGGAGGGTATGTTGTCTACAAGGTTTTGAGCCAACCCAACTCGGGATATGAAGCAAACAAATGAGTCAGAACACAATGGCTGGCTCATTGACTACATCTCAGAAATCTCTCATTGATATGGATGTACAGTCAGTCACTGTTCTCATGGTGCATGCTTTTAGTCTCTTTGAATACCTGACCTCAGTGTGATACCTTTCTACAACCATGGCCAGGGGAGAATAAAAAACAGTGAAGTGCTGCGCGGCTTCCTGCCATATGTTCAGCTCTAGTCATTGCGCGGTAATATGAAGTGGTAATATTGCCTCCTCTCTATTTTTTTTCAAGGCAAAGTATGTAAACGGATGTAGACTAACGATTTTTGTACCTCTTTGTGGTCTGAGCACTCTGCACACAGACCCACATCCAGAAATGCAGACAGCCTTGAATGGAGTGTTTACACACGGATCACTGACTTAAATTCAGTTTTACCTTTTAACACATACCTGCAGTCATATGTGTAACATATACCTACAGTTTGTAATCTCTGCCATTATCCAGTCACATCCCACAGTTTTTCTAGCATTAAAACTTTCTCACTTGTTTTCACGTTAAGATGTGTCCATGGTAGAGAGTATAATTGATCATTAGGCAGTTCCCAATTTTTAGGGCCCTGTCACTCAGTTCTGACATGATCCTTTGCGATCATGCAGAGAACCAAACTGTGTCAGCTTTACATGCAGCTACAACCTCCGCAGATCTAACAGTCTGAAATAAAAGGCAATTATTTGTTGCATTTAAAGTGAAACATTTGCGTAGGGTAAATCTTTCAGTATGTCTCCAGCAGTGTGGAACCCCTCTACTTTCCTCTTGAACACAGAAATACATGCTTGCTCTTGACTAGGGGTGTAAGAAAAAATCTATACACTTGAGTATTGTGTTATTTCATTTTGCGATACTGTATCGATTTTCAAAAACACAAGTTCGATTAAAAAAAAAAAAGTTGTTTAACCTCCAGGCCGCTAGATGGCTCAGCTCAGTACGACGCACCAATTGCGCGCCACTTTAGCAAAATCTAGACCGACTCCTGTCGCATATCAAGCTGAAGTGTGGAATTATTTTGGCTTTATAAATAATAAAATTTATAAATATAAATAATAAGAAAATTAAAAAGTGACTTAATTCAACCCTCTGGAGTCGGAGCCAAGCAGAAATCTTGCCAAACCGTTTAAAAAACTCCGCGAGTTTTTGTCATAGAAACATTTTTAAAACACCCCCAGAAACCTTGAACGATATATATAGGAAGAAACGAAATATAGTTTTAGAGCTTTGCAAGGAGAATAAGCAGTATTAGAGTGACGGACTGGAGTGTCTGAGACTCGAATCAGGGCTGATCGCCATTAATTTGCAAATGGCGCTATTAACATGATAACAATACAGTAATCCGGCGGTCGTTACTGGACAAATAAATGTGAGAAATGCCCAGTGTAACTCCTATTGTGTGCACTGAACTTGTTTACCTGAAGTAAACGTTATTGGTTAAATCTGTATGCACATGGTCTTTATTATATCATAATAGTTTTTCTACAGTTAGATAAAAAAAAACACAATATATGACATCACTTACAGTATTGCAATATATCGCAATATATTGAATGGTAACTCCACCATCGTGATATGTATCGCAGTGTCAGATCCTTGCCAATACACAGCCCCACTCTTGACTTAGCTGCTTGCTTCACTTATGTTAACTTGCTGCTGTAAATGCATTGTACAGAATGCTAGCATTTATTGTAACCTTTCCAAAGAGCAAAAGTGTACCTTGCAAAGCTGATTAATAATATTTTCTTATTTTTCTCTGAACAGCCATATGAAAAAATGCAAAAAAATACAATGCTTAAAACTGCCAAAATCTTTATAAAAGCCTCTAAAGAATTTACTAGACTATGTGGCTTTTTTATGTGTTCTGTGGTGTACCTCCTGAAATAGTCTCTGTGCCCTAATATATAAGGTGTTGGCCTCCTGAGCATGAAATTGTTGGTTCAAGTCCTATCTGGGGAACTGTAGACTGTAATTACAAACTATATTTGTAATGTGCTGTTTGACAAGTTATGTTTATCATGTGCTATTTGCACTGCTATGTTTATGATGTGCTATTTCCTTTGCTTGTAAAGGAAAGGATGTGCTATAGATGTGCTAAGATGTACTGAATGTACCAAAAAGAATGAAAATGCAAAAGGTAGTGTGGCCAGGGGATCTGTGGTGCTATATTAAGGCTCCGGGCTCCGGGCTTCGGTGTGTGGGTTCTAATTGCACCGCTGCCAGCAGTGTTAGTGTTTGGTTCAGTGGATTGGTGCCCAAGATCAGAAGTTCGTTGGTTCAATCCCTGTGACTGGAAAGCAGATGCCACCTGTCTGTGTGTCTCATGGAGAGCAAGATGGGATCAGGATAGGTCAAAGTATGACTGTTCAGTACACTATTCTAATTATCCGAGGGATTTGACTTCATGTTCACACATGCAAACTTCAGCTTGCTGTGTGGGTCTGATGATACCAGCTTTCAGATACCATCTGTGCATAAAAGAGCAATAAGATAGAGAGAGAGAGAGACCGAAAAGGCAGTGATTAGGCAAGGGTGCGAGCAAGCAACTAGATAGTAGCCAGTGTTGGGGAGTAATGGAATACACATAACGGCGTTGAGTATTTAGAATACATATGCGTAACTGTATTTTGATACAGATACAATTTAAATAGATAGTAATTGTAATACAGTTACATTGTTGAAACTAATGGATTACATGAAGGGATTTATCAGTTTCACATGTTTATTCACTCTCCAATTAAATTATGGCCATTTGATGCATTTCCCAGAAGTCCTTGAAATCAAACACGCAGCAAAAAGCAGTTACGTTAGTTGGCTGCTCACTCGCGGTAAAGGAGCTGGCGCGACACCTTCGGGACAGGCATGTGCTTCTGTCAGTCACTATTTCATGTTTAAGGAAGGAAAAGGAGAGCGTAACGTCATTGTGCAGGCCAACCTATATTAGGAAACTTACTTTCTCCATCCAAAAACCCCACTTTCAACCTAAAGAACAATCTTAAGTTAGTTTTTTTTTGTCTGGCTAAAGTCAGCTTATTGGTTAGCTTGCCTGTCCTAGCCCTTTATAGTTATAGTCAAAGTGCCAATAGACAATCTGCTATATGCTAACTATGGCTATTTACCATGCTATCTAGCAAACGTTAGCTCCAAAGCTGTAAAATCCATGGCGCTAGCTTCATGTAGTATGCGTTTTCGAGACTACAAACAATATAGGCTGTCTGCTGCTGGTTTTCATATGTAATGCTGTTTACATATTTAATGCTTCTGCTCACTGTTTTCGCCGTATGCATGCATGCTCCTGTTGAAATGTGTAGCCTAATGATACCACTTCGCTAGCAAAAGGGTTTTAGGATAATGCTTTATGGCAGAGCTTTCACTGAGCGATGAACAGGGCATGTTAAATAGATGGAGGTGGACTTCTCATGTAGGCAATTATTTAGAATCAATAAGTGTAATGAAGCCATCACCAGGGTTTCACCAACTCTCACACATCTGGCGTGATACTTTCCTTCATTCAACCAGTTGCTACAGTAGAAGAACACAATAGAATTGTCCTCTTAAGTGGACAAATATATTAAAATATGGTGTGATTATCACCTTCATACCATTATAAAATGTAAGACAATGTTGAAGAAATCTAAAGTATTTAGAATATGTTACTCACATTGAATAATCTAATGGAATGCATTACAAATTACATTTTAGGGCATGTATTTTGTAATCGGTAGTGGAATACATTTTAAAAGTAACCCTCCCAACACTGAGAGTAACGCAGCTAGGGGGCAGCCTTGTGCTCCCTCGTGGCGAGGCTCTTGGGTTCGAGGTGGGTGCCCTTGCGCACAGTGAGCCGCGCATGTCACCATGTTGCCTTAGAGACCTGGAAGGAGGCAACTTATTCACGGCTGCCTGGCTCATTGACATCCTAACAGTGGCTATTACTGTAACCAGCTGATTCTGTCTTTAGGGAGCCCCTGGTGGGGTTCAGGGAAGCCCAGTGCTCAGAATAGAGGGCAACAACCCAGAATTAACTCTCATATTATTATTTTGATGGGGCGGAGCATCGTCGGCCTGAACAGTAAAGTGTGACCGGCCTGTGAGCAGACACACTCCTGTCCATCTCACGGGCCAAATGTGTGACAGCAGCTGACCTGAAAAGGACGACAGAAAGGTCAGCGGGGCGCGAAACTGCCTATTGTCGGCGGTCCGCCACTGAGCGACGCGGCCGGCTCCGGACCGCGGCCCGGCCGGGAACGATTATTCCTGCTCGGCAGTCCAGGTGCAATGAGGATCATCGCGGGCAGCAAGGCCCGAGCACAATGGGCCGCGGAGGCCCGATAAGGATCTGCAGAGCCAGTGCCGGACCCTGGGATGAAATGCTTTTTTTTTCGTTTCCTTCCACCGCTCTCTGTCCGGCCGCTGCGTTTGTCCCCCTGCCTCTGAAAGTGATGGATAGCAGTTTTGTTGCGTGTAATTGCGAGGGCCTGAGGACCTGATTAATTTCGTCTATGAATAATACATCGGCGGGATGTTTATCGAGCTGTGCAGCCAAATTCTTTGTTTGCCCTGTTCAACTTCCCAAATCCTCATTTCTCTGGTTCTGAAAAGCCGGCGCTGGCGAAAGCAGCCTGAATCAGGAGGCGCAGTGCGCTGGCCGTGCTGTCACTTTGGCCCTGAAGGCCGAGGGGCGGGGGGGGGGAGGGGCAGCATTTGCTCTTCTGTTCACAAAGGAGCCCGAAAATAATAATAATAATAAAATCCCACACAGTGAATTGGAGCTCTGTGCCCTGCAAATGCGCCCAGATTCATTAGGACGGTAAACGGCCGAGACCCGCGGCCACATCTTTTATGATCTCCATTTATACAGCACAATTATGTTTATTGAATGATGTACTTCAGCCTCTAAGCATTCTGGGAAAGGTCCTTGTATCCCTCAGCTGAATACGGCAACACACTGAAATTTCCAAAGAGTCATCAGCCTGATTTTTTTTCCTTATATTTTAGAATACAAATATATATGTATAAACATGAACTTACATTGTATCTGGAGAGGGATGGTGACCCACCTTGAGCTGTTGCTTGCCTTGTGGCTGTTACATCCAGGATAGATCCCGGACCACTGGGAACCTGCATAGTCCAAGCGGGAACAGAAAATGGATGGATGGCAATTTTGGAGCTGCTAATCAGTTACAGCGGCATTCTGGGTAGTGTTGTATGTGTTTCAATGAGATCTGCTTGGATTTCGGTCACAGGGAAGTCTTATCACCTTAGTTGTGTTGTATACATGGAGTAGAAGCAGAGGACTACACACTGTGCCATATACCTTGAAACACTGCCCCTACATTCACCGAGACTCAGCACTGGACAAAGCAGTTAGAGATGCCAGATAGATGGGTGGCTGGGTGGCTGGATGGACGATCATATACTGGAAATATGGTGCAGTTTAAAGTATTTTTTAAATTTTTTTTTGCTTTTTGCTTATTTTTGGAGTTTTACTATAGTGTTAAATCTAATTATGGTCAAGGGATTAATTATTTGATTAATTAATGATTACCTAATAGTTCCTGGTCCCTCCACAAATAAGTAACCGCGTTACTGGTTAATCTTAATTAAGCCGAATGCTGATCTGAAGTGTTTTGCTTTAGGGGGAAAAAATGAACCAAATCAAATTTTAAAATTATATTTCATTTTTTTGTGAGATCTGTTTAACTTGCAATCATGAGTAGATATTACATCCAGATCAGCATTTTGTATCAGGTCTGGGAATGGAAAATGGCTTCTATATGAAACTGAGTTGGATTGATTGATAGTAGGTTTTGACGACAGCCTTGTACAGCAGCTGGTTGGGCTCCTTCCTCTAAAGAGATTTATGTATTTCCGTATAAAACTGTGAGGCAGAGGTTTAATAAAACAGGGTGCAGGAAATAACAGCGTTGAATCAAGGGAAAGGTACATTGTAAAACAGCCACCAGTAATGAGAAATAGTTTAAAGAATGTGCACACAACGGTGAGTAAAAATAAATAAAAGGTATATCTAGCATGCACCCAGCTCCAAAATGTCAAAATATATCCATCACTAATGCTCATTTGTTATATGGATATTGTCTGATTGTAGTCATTACATTTGTAATCGTAGTTGCCTCCTGTTTGGGTCCAAAGCAGCTTGTAGGACCATAACTGGAATATACTCAGGGAAGACACAGGGAAGTGCGTCATGTGCGGAGTCCCGATTCAGCCTTCGCCGGCTGATCCGCCACTAATGCTGCGGCCTGTTTACAGTGCCTGTCTAAAGGGCCGTTTTTAACAGAAGGTCTGTGCTATTGTTCCTGGCTGAATCTCTGTATTGTCTGTACAGGCTAACCTTCTGTTTGGGTCCTCTGAATGTAGCCACAATAAACATTCCCATCTCACTGTTCAATCTATCTCAGTGCGAAGATCTCGGCCTGCAATGGGCCGCAGGAGGGGAAATGTTCCGGAACCCCTTTAGATTCGCCCCCGGCGCTGCGCCGCGGCACATGACAGGCAGCCGGGCCTTATTAGCCTTGTGCGGGGCCCCGCCGTGCGTTTTGTGGCGGTTGCCGTAATGGTAATGAATGGTCACATGGACATTTTCAATGCGGTTGGAAAAAGCGATGCGAATGATAAATGGAACCATATATGAATATGGCTCAGCGGGGGCCAGTGGGGGAAGGCTTTGTATATAACAGAAGGAGACGTGCGAAGAAGCTCTGCCTAAGTTTTGTAACATTGACGGTCTTTAAGACGTAGCTCTGCTGAGACCTTGTGTCTCTCTTGTGCTCTTTCTCTCTGCGTGCCTCGCGGTCTTTTCATTAAAATAGCTGTTCTGGCTGCATCTCTGCCCTGTGCTAATGACTTCTGTGAAAGTGTTGGCCCTGATAGTTGCTTAGGGACCTAGCCACCTTGCTACCGTCTGCGTGCAGCGGGGCAGATAACTCCGGGACACGGGGGGGAGTTCCCGCCACCTTGAAGTGTACCGTAACTACTCCGGGATGGAATCGGTGTAATAAGATTCCTGTGTACGACACTGAGCTGAATGCCGAATTTAATTATGACGCCGGAATGATGAATAAACGTGCTGCAGATAAACTGGCACACACAATTATTGCTTTGCTCTTTCGGGCTTGTTTGATGAGCACTGAGCTTGTCAGATGAATCGCAGTTAGGAAAAAGCTGTACTTCACCGCTTGGCCACTATATGGCGCTAGTGGCACTTTGAGAAAGGAAGGCAGGTCTGTGTCGTCTTTGCCAGTTCTGTTGACTGCTATCATAATTCACATGAAAGTGTCTGCTACCTTGAGAGCGGCTCCCAAAAATCTACGTCTGATTAGCATTAGCGTTAGCTCTAAGACTCAGACTTGTAAGGCTTACAAAAACGTTTTGCACCATTTCTTTTAGTGCCATGGAAATTACATAGCTAGATGTTATGTGCTTAGTGTTTTTGGCCTCTTCCCTGACACTGAAATATGTACTTATTTGACCTTGTTATGAGCATGTCTACAAATCATTTTGCACACTCTTGTACACATGCCCACAAATCTGAGAGGACCAGGCTGTAAATAAAGAGTAATGGTTTTCTTTAACTGCACCTTCGTAATGCATTCATTATGCATATGCTTTAATATACATTAATAACAAACATTTGTGTTTGTATGATTATAATGCTTGTTATTATCATATAATGTGTGTATAATGTGTGTATACTGCCAGTTGCAGCATACTAGTATATGTTACTCACTGCTACTGAAGTTGTTAGTAATATTAATGACAACAATAATAACAGTGGGAAGTAACTGGTTCATTGATTGAAAATAACACTTACACCTCAGCCTAATTAAGCCCATTATACCTGCTAATATAGAACCTGCTCCCTGGGGAACCCTAAAATAATATCATTATTGTACTGCTGTATTTGCAGATACGGGGGAACCAGTTGAAATATCTGTTCTTCAGTAGAACAACTAATAAGCTGCATTGTTTCCACGTTTATCTCTCGCTGTCGAGTGCTACACAGAAACACAGGGGGAGTCGGCATGGTAACCAAGGTTAAGCAAGCCGTACGTGTCATAAGATCTTCAGGCTCGAATTTTGTAGACAGGATCCCATTCTTTTTAAAGCTGGAGAGATTAGGGCTGGCTGGAGTTAACACCTGGAGACCATTCTCCTGCGCGTTCAGAAGCTCACCTGGTGAACTGGCTCGCTTCTCTCCTATCACTGGGGCTCCTGTGTGGGTAGAGTGAGTCCTCAGTCAGCTAATCCCTCTGCATCCTATTATTTTCAGAATCTCTGTGGGCCTAATCTTGGTTTGTTCCTCTTCTTATTCTTATTGGAATTCTGGGAAGTTTTTAAATGGCAACATGAGTCACAACATATTTTCTATTATTATTATTGTTGTTTTATAATAGCAAAAACCCTTGGTTCTTCATTGACGTTGAAAGAGAGCCACCTTGGTCAGGTCTGGGAAACCCAGCTGCTGCTGGCATGGACTCGCTCGCATTTGGCATCCAAGGACTCGGCTCGAGGTGGCTGAATGTTCTACTCGAGGCACGATTAACTCGTCTGTTTTGCCACTGGGCACACTGGCAGCGTGTGCCATCCAAACAACCAGTTGCGCCCATGGTTCTGTGTAATCCTTCCTGTCTGGCCAAGGGGGCTTCTCTTGATTGCTCTCTTCTGTAATATCCGAAGAAACCAAGATCTGTATTTATAATGAGCGCGATGATATTTTAGCATTGATCCAATGATCCCTTCATCTATCCATCTTACAACCACTTATCCTGGTCAATGTAAATTTCCAGAGGCAAACGAACATTCAGTTCTAAGGTATAGAATGATGAGTTGGTCTTTTGCCACATGAAAGAGTCCTTCATCAAGTGCCTCCAATAGTGCAGACCTCCAAAATCGCTCTCCTCTGTTCTCTCTTTGGACAAACACATCCAGTGCCTACCTGCCCCTCCATCTGGTAGTATGTAATGTAAATATCTGACAAATTGGAAGCCTATTTCTGTAGTTCAGTGTTTCCCAACATGGAGGGAGCTCCCTGCGAGCTCGCTGCCAGACATGCACATTTTTGCTCCCTCCTGGTAGGGAACAAAAACATGGACTCTCTTTGGGTCCCCGAAGACTGGACTGAGAAACACTGCTGTAGTGTGTATGATCCCGAGGATTGGGTGGTTGATTGCTCAGCATTAATAAACTATCCACTGATCACATCAGCTGAAGTTGATAACATACAGAGGAGTCTGATGACAACAGAGGGGGAATTGTGTCATAATTCTGAGACTTTTCTTGAGGAGTTGGAGAGTAGGGCTCAGACGTGTGTGCCAAAGCAAACACGTTAAACTGGTACCTACGAAGCAGTCTGGCCTTGCCAGTCACTAATAGCTCTGTTTGGTGTTATAGGGTAGTCAGTTGTTTTATTTTTCCAAGCTAAAAGCGCACTGTCACTGTACCGTATCAGCAGAAGGGAGCCTGAATTAATCGGTTAACATGGCCGCTTAATTCCATAATCCCACCAAAAGGACCTAGAATGGATATCTCAGAAATGTCACCCAATCCTCGGTATCATAAACACTACAGTAATAGTGCTCCGATTTATCAGGAAACTGCAGTGAAGGTTACACTAGAATGGGCCCTACCTGTCAGTGAGGGTTTAAGTGAGGTGTACTGTTGCATGGTAGGTTTTAAGTGGACTTAGCCAACATGAAATCCGTGTATGAATCAACCTTTGTGAGAGAGGCAGCAAATTTGGGAATGTTTGCTGACCTTGTTTTTCATGCATCTACCCGGGCTAGAATTACAACAGATCCCAAAACAGCAAATCCTGAAATCAGCCAATCACCAAGCCAAACACAAAATACTTAGCCAATTAATATTTACTATAGTCGTCGTTATTATTATAAACATCAGTTCCGCCAATCATAAAACAACACATGAAATATTTGCTCAGTTGATGTCTTTTATCATAATGATGCCTTTGTATGTACTTGTTCTCTGCTGCTGAAAACACATCTGGTTCAACTTGTGGAGGCTTTGATGATGATCATCATGAGGAGGAGTAGAGCAGTGTTTCTCAGTCCGGTTCTCAAGGACCCCCAGACAGTCCACGTTTTTGATCCCTCCCCCCTCCTCAATAATATCGACTGCCCGGCAGGGAGCTGGGCTGGAGCAGAAAGTGGACCATCTGCGGGTCCCCGAGGACTGGACTGAGAAACAGTGGAATAGAGGATAACCAAGTAAATGCCCTCGCCCCCGC
>JAODKL010000044.1:2934919-2971596 GCA_026780765.1 Petrocephalus schoutedeni
GCTCGTCCATGGATAAGTCTCCCCCCCCCGACCCATTTCACTCCCTTCCATTTTTCGTCCTCTCTGTTTTTTTCCCCCGGTAATTTACTGCTTGTTTTGTCAGGTGATATTAGGGGCTGATGGGTAGGCTGAGGTGCTGGGGTTTGGCGCGGTGGGGGTGGGAGGCGGCTGATAGACATCTGTAGTGACAGAGGTAGTTGTTTCTCATTTGGCCTGAGCAGATTATAACAGACAGGCGGCGGGGAGGCGCTGAGCAGAAGGACGGGCCTGACGTGACTCTCGGGTTATTATCTAGCGCCCGAGCGCCTCACACTATAAGCTCAGCTCCCGCTAAAGTGCAGTTTCCTGTTCACCGTTCTCTGTTAACACAGCATTGCTACCTGCACCGGTTTGTGCACAATACCAGTCAGCCACAGGCTATACATACTCTTGTGCTCGGCGAGGGACGTTGTAGCTGGGAAGTTGCTGGTTCTAGTCCCAAATACTGGCTTTTTTTGTGTTCTTCATCAAGGTACCTGAATCCCCTCGGTGTAAATGGGTAGGTGACTTCTGGGGAAAACAGAAAATCATAACAAATACATAATAGAAAATGCAAAAACAAATGACAGGTAGTGGTCACTTAAGTTCATCCTGGGGCTTCTGGGCTTTGCAATGGGCCTCAACAGCCTGGCCTCCTGCTTTAGTCGCAGACTAGCGACTAATCGCCCCCCCCCCCCCCCCCCCCAGCATGGATATCCAGAATCAGAATCGAAATCAGCTTTATTCCTTTACACAGTAATAATAAATGACGAGGAAAGCAAGTGAGAGGGGCGAAGTCTAAAAGTTACTTTCCAGAGTGGTTATGTCCAGGTGCCTGAAAAGTTTTACATCTCTATCTAAGGAAAGATGTGTTACTGGTATTTCGGCTTGTTGCTGTTGCGTGCGGCCCGGCGATCGCCTGGGATAATGGTGCCATTCCGTCCTTCTCAACGGCCCACATCCCAGCATTAATCTAACTGGCTACACACGATGGTGCCACACACAACTCAAGAGGAAGCCGCCTTACGCCCTAAAATGTGCACCATGCCCCCAATAAGATTTATGTTTCTTTTTTATTAATTGAGCGATATGCACATTTCTTATGATTTATGATCTCAGGTGCCGAGTCTGGACTGGTGAGAGAAGAATTAGGAAAGGAGAGTCAATTTATCAGGCTGTGTGGGTAATGACTCCGTAACAATGAGTTTGAGATCTCCTGCTTCACAATCTGCCAGGTTGTGCCTAGTTAATTACCGACTGTGAGAGCGGGTGACTGAATCGCATAAATGTTTGTGCCCGGCATCATTTTGCGGGGGACCCGGCCACCCAGTTTTAATTTGTTCGACTCGCTGTTCCACTCGTGTAATTGCAGCTGGGTCCGTCGCCGTGCCAACGCTGGCCCCCACCTCCCACGGAAAGTGTCACGGAAATGCACCGGACAAGATGCCATCGTGTGCCAGCAATCCAAAAAAATAAACTGAGGTGCAGGTGGTTGTTACGGATGTCACACATCAAGGTGACATAAAAAGGCTGAATGATATATATATGTGTGTGTGTGTGTGTGTGTACAAATATATAAAATATCAGTCACTGATCCAATCTTAAACATAGCAGGCAGGAAAGACAGAGACACAAAGTGAATAAATAAAGTCATTACTGTAGCTCAGAACAGAGACAAATTCACTTTCTTTTATCCTGAGCTGACAAAAAAAACAGAAGAGGGGGAGAAGGGAGAAATAACAAAAAAAGGCTACAGAATAAACTGTGCACCAGCTTTTCTTTTCTTTAAAACGCTGCAATAGGTCTTTTCCCGCAGTCAGTTTTGATAGTTCAAAGCTGCCAGTTCAATAAATAGCTGGAACTGGCACATCTCTGTTCTTGCAAAAAGAAATCAATGTTAATCCTATTACCGGCAGTTATCACCTAGCCCAGAAACGGTGGCAAGTGAGGGGGGGGTGGGGGAGAAAAAGCCTGAGATGTCAGAGCAGGAAAGGGGAGAAAGAGGGAGAGAGGGGGGGGAGAGGGGGGGGTCGGCCTTCATTCACTTTCAAACACAGTTTTGATAATTTACTTCTGTGTAGAAAGCAGATGGAGGGCAGGGCCAGGGAGGGGCGCTTGGGGATTGGTGGTTGTGGTGTGTGTGTGGGGGGGGGGTGTCTGGTGTTGGAAAAAGGCAAATGGATTGGGGGGGTGGTCGGTTAGTGACTGATGCATTCGTACATAATGCTTGGATCAGACCCTGCTGCTGTAAGCAAGATGTTTGAGGTACAAAACACCATTTTCCAGAATGTTCACACCGATCACTGCTTACCTCCATCCTCTATCCCCACAGCTTCCCGACGCACCTCCCTCCACCCGGCCCCATTTTCCCAACATTCCAGCAGCTCTGAATGCGCCTGGGTCAGATATCAGCTGTGCCAGGATGCGGGATGTCAAGGTGTTAGCGCTGTGTGTTTGCGTGCTGCTGTGTGTGTGTGTGTGTGTGTGTGTGGGAAATACTGGTTCAGCAGCCACTACTTTCTGGGCATTGAATACAATTTTTCCAGTATTTCCTTTTTGTCTGCTGAAGAACATGCTTTTTTTTAAGACTGTTGAAGGTTTTTTTCACAGTCCAAAATCAGTTTACTATAAAACAATAAATACAATTTTTCTAGTGTTGAAAAAGATCCCAAGGGATGTATTAACTCTTAACCAAGTGAAGGGTGTCTTAGGCTGATAGACTACTGCGCTCCATCGGAATTATTTAAGGAGGCATTCTGCTAAATTTTATATGGATTACCACCCTGCTTCCAGAGTGGTGTGAATAATTATATTTTCATTTGTTTGACTGTGTCCATAGAGAAGAGATGGGAAGGACTTTTTCAAATGAATAGAAACAATTGGTTTCCAATTCCATTTCAGGCTTGGGGACATTTTGACAAATAACATGTGAATATGTTGCTGTTTTGTTTATTGCATTTGAATATAGAGGAATTAAATTACACCATACATCATTTCACCGATTGTGCAGTCAGTTGTTGTTGTGATGGTTGAAATGGTGTTAATAACCAAGGTGACAGATTAGTAAATAATTCACATCTATTATATAATGACGCCATGGAACATCATGGTAAGTGGGAATAATTCTCTGCACTGTGCTTAACTGGTGGAAAAAAGAAACATTTGTGGTTTATAATGACCCTGTAGAGGAGGTTAGTATGTGGGACTATGCGTGTGCGCTCATAGAGCTGTCGGGATGGCCATAGCTTTTGCGGGCTATTGCCGCAGCGTAGCATAATGCTAAATGGAGTGGGTTTCCTCGCGCAGGTCTCCGCAGCCAGCTGCACCGTGTGGACAGAGATGGAAATGGACATGTGAGACATCACCCGCACGCTCCCGGGCGCCACCGTTTGTGTTAGCGTAGCGCGGACCTGGAGCGCGCGCGAATCAGTATCTACAGGAAGTGGGGAAAAGTGGCGGATCAGTGGCGGATTAACTTATCGGCGGCCATTGTTGTTTATGGCGTCGGGAAATAATTACACCCGAATCAGTTCACTCGAAGCCGACGCAGCAGTCGGCCACGTTGCAACCTTTTAACACACTTTTGAACTGTCGTTCACGAAAATAAATTAAACTGGCGTGCTAAATAACAAATCAGAAAGAGAGAGAGAGAGAGAGGGAGAACTGAAAAGGGCTGGAGACCTATTATGGTTCAGAAAAATAAACAGTTTTTGTGTAAAAAAAAATAATAATAATACTGCTGATATACAGTTTCACCTTGACCTGACTGTTTTATATATATATGTATATATGTACACACACCGACTTGCACCTACACACACACAGGCACACGACTCCTTGCTCTGAGGACAAAAGTGACCCCATTGCAGTCCAACCCATTTGATATTCCTGGAATAAATTAGAGGGCAAGGAAAAGGCCTTAAAATGTAAAATAGGTGTGACACGCTAAATAATGAGGCGGCTTGGAATTATGTAGACGGCCCGCTGGACTCTGGGGTATTTCCCAGACCATGGCTGGCACCTGTGTTTCTGCAGAGCGCACTGTTTTTTTTTGTGAGGTATGGGGTGCTGGGGGACGGAGGGGGGGCAGTGAATATGGAAATAACATTAATATAGCAATGCCCCAAAGCTAGATTAGAGTGTGTGTGTCCCCCTGGTCCAGTGCTGCTGTGTGTAGGTGGATGAGCAGCAGCCGAAGGGGGAAATTATTTATCTGGGAGTGGGCCCGTTTATTGCTCCGCGGTGTGTGTCGCCGCCCGGCGCCTTATTGGCCAGGCGCTGCTCTCCGGGAACGCGCTTTCTGTTTCGGTGCCACCCCATCAAGGTGACATGCTGGCCTGGGCTGGATAGATGCCCTCCGTGACACTCAGACGACGGCATCGCGGGAGGCGAAGCGCGCCGCCGTCGCCATGGCGCCGATGAGGTCACATTAGTGCATGATTACAGACGAGCCTTTTTTGGAGATCTTAACTGATACTGGCTGTTCAGGAAGTCCTTAACAGTGATTATTGCACAGCGGTAACCTTTCAGTAACTAAATAATGAGTAAAAATACCATATCAGGAGCGAGTATCACTGCTTTGCGTTGGTTATAATGAAAAATAAATGGCAAAAATGATGATAATGGAACGATGGCACTTGTTTTAGGGCCTCATATGCGCTGAGAAACCAGCTAACCCGAGTGTGAGCACAGGGCTCAAATTCTGACGGCCTGATAAGGGAACCGGATCCATTTTACTTTAAAAAGACGGTTAGCTGAGGAGCAGCCATGGCGGAGAGAAGTAACCTTTTTTAAAAATGTTACTGACAATGGGGGGAAAATGGTATCATAGCAATGGTGCCAATAAATTCCGCTATCATGCACTCAGAGTGATTATCATCTGCATTTTATGGTTCTGTTTTTAATCTGTATGAATAAATCTCTTTTAAACCCGTAATAAGTGATGTACTTTATGTACACTGTGTTGCTGGATTAAATTTTTAACGGCTGCATCTATAGTGTGTGTGTGTGTGTGTGGGGGGGGGGGTCGTAAAAATGCACAGGCATGATGCGAGATGGGAGAATCAGGGGTGCGCTCGGTGCGGGAGGGGGGCCCGGAGATGCAGGTGCGCCCTGCGACCCTCTGTCGCGGGGGAGCGATTTCTTCCCCACCCCCCCGCGTCGCACCGCGGAGGGGGCATAAAATACAAGAGGAAAGAAGCATGGCCGCAGAAAACAAATAGGAGGCGTGCTGCTGGGGGGAGATAGAGCCCTGATAATGACAGTGGAGAGATGACAGGCCGCTATGGGTGCGGGGTTAGTGCTTAAGGTCCACCTGCATTATGATCGCTGATTGTCAGGCGTGATTGACACGTCCCCTCCTCCCCCCGTCCCGGGATCGTAAAGGGGATCGGCAGTGCTGCACTACCCGTAAACAACTCTGTCATTTTAACTAAGCATCTCTCTGCTTAGCAGGCACCTTTCCGCGCTAGCCGCACCTAATTTAGCGCCTTTTAAATCTTTTTTTTTTCCCCCCGTGTTGTGGGGAGAAACGCCAGGTTGCAAACGTCTTTTATTGAGTGCTGACTTGGTAGTATTACCGGCTTGCAGATATTCGCCGTATAACGTGTGCCGAGCTTTATCTTGTAATGGTAAAGAGTATTAATTTTTCTGGACCGGCAAAGTGTAAGAGCGGGTCTGAAGTGACAGTCTTTGGGATTGGGGCAGCCGGCTCCAGTCCCAAGCCCATTTCACACAGATGAACGGCCAGGTCGCAGAAAAAAACAGCTTTGCCTCTACAAAATATCACTTGCACAAAGTACCGATTTATCAAAATCCATCGTGAAATACAAAAATCTGTGGGATTTTTATTTCTCTCCAAATTTTTGCTTGATGTACTTGGGGGAAGTGGCAGAAATGTTGAGCCATCTTTTACTTGAGTTTATTTGTGCCTTTGCTTTAAGGGGCGCGAGTGTCGCACTGCGGGACATTTTCCTGTAACTTTAATGTCCTATTGACGCTCCCTTGCATCAGATTGATTTCTGTACAGCTCTGAGGATGCGATTGATTGCATATTTTATTCACCTGTACTTAAGGACTTAACACTAAATTTCACAGAGAACCTTTGTACTCATCTGATTAATTCAATGAAAACTTTATTACAGAGAAAATTAAGTAAGGTAACTTTTTAACTGAAGCCTCAAGTCATTTCGTTTTTATATCACAGACAGTCACCTGCCTTATCGGGCCTTTCCTTAACAAGCAGCCCATAATCATTTCCTAGGTATATTTAATACTCGCTCTACTTGAGCAACTGTTGTATTCTCATTTTCAATGATGGATTTTAGCTGCAAGTTCCTGGAGCTTATTGGTGTAATGATATTAATATAATACTTTTTGATATTAAGTGATTGCTGCGTCGGAGTCCGACAGGCTGGGTGAGTGAGACCTTGGTGCCGGCCTTGGTGTTTCGGGACCACGGTGTGTCAGAGTCTGTCCCGGCAAAGAGCCTGAGAGGGAAATAAATGTGAGTGTGCCAGATCCCCCCAGCCTCCTGCCGGAGCGCCGTCCTGATAACGCGGTCCTGCCGGCCGCTCCCCGCGTCCCCACGAGTGCCCGTGCGTCGCACCACACTTAAGTGTGATTAATAAGGTAGAAACAGGAGTGCAGATAAAAAGCGGGGGCAGGCTGCGCCCCCTTCCTTTTCCAATGGGCGGGTGGCCTGGCGGCGCCCCGGCAAGGCCGGATGTTCCCAAAGGGGCGGTTTTATTTTATTTTTTTCGTAAATCGAGCCTGGGGTGCCGGGACCACCGGAGGCTCCTGCAATGGGGGGAAATTACCGAGCATAAAACAGCCACAATACCCGTACTCAACAACGCCCCCCCTCGCCCGCCAGCACCCCCCCCCCACTCTCCTGTCCCTATGTTTATCAGGTTCGGGGCACTGTATTTTGATGTCAATAAGCAATTTTTCTTTCCTGGTCTCCTGCCTGACCCCTTTAATCCATCAATATATTATTAGAGATAAAGTTTTGAGGAGGCTGGCTGCAGTCACAAGATAAATGACATCTCTGAAGTCACACATTAAAGACTAGATTAAGGCCTCGCGACTGTGTCTTCAGTGCTCATCTGCGCGCCTCTGTCCGACCTATCACACCAAGTGACAAGAAAGAAAAATAATGAACTGAGGCCGCAAAAGCAAAGAAATATTTCTTACAAACTGCATCTGTCTTCTGCCAAGATTAGTCGGCATTAGGGCTCAGCTGTGACGGGGGAAAGCCGGGCAGGAGTGACTGTGGGCGTCAGTGACGGACGGACGGGATTTTTTTGGGAACGGGGGCTGTTTTTGGGGCCGTAATTTGCGCATTTGTCCGTCAGAGTTGATTTGACCATGACATGTCAGAGCACCCCTGAAAATCTGGCAATTACAATATTGAGGAAGTGTATTTTTCGAGTCCGACACTCACATTAATGGTTTAATTTAAACTCAGTATGTCTGCTGATCATCCTTAACATATATATATTTATATATATTATATTTTCCCATTTCATTTAATTTAATTTGTTTTCCATTTGTAACAAGATTCTTAAAGTCTTAAGCACAGTGTCGAAATTAACAGAATGCAAAGGTCTATAAAGCTGTGAGAATTCACATCCAGCTCTCACTAACTGTCCGACGTACGACATCCTTACCTTGCGAACGCAATTCAGCATGATCCAGTGATGGCTCTTAAGGAGCAGGACACTTCACTTAGCTTTGGCCGACTCCATAGCCGCCTGGATCAAATACACCATTCACAATTTATCTTTCATTTGCATTATAACAGAAATAAAAACTTTCATTTATTTTTTTCCTAAATTTTTGTGTTTTCCAGTACAAATGACGGAAGAAAAGATAATTATCGCTTTACAATTGATATTTATGCAAGTAGCATTTTACCCTTTCTTTTTTAAATGTGCCCGATGAGGACCCAAATTCTCCTTTTTTTGTCTGCCCTAAGTGATTCTGTGTGGAATTTCTCTTTTCAGGAAACACTAGCATGCTTTGGAATGTACCCGGTCTACTTTCCATGGGAGAGAATGTGGGGATGGGCCGCTTGTTTCTAAAATTAATTACAAAAATTAGCACCTGAACACTTCATCCGTGGTGTGTAGTGTGACCAGTGTGCATACATTGTAACTGACTCATACTCCCACCGGAACAGTTCTTTTTAAGTCCTCTAATTTCACCGCAAAAAGAAACTGAAAGTAGTTTGTTGATTTAAAAGCTATTAATTGCTACTACTAGAGCAATCCAATTTTTTTGTACACCATATAAATATTATTCTTTGAAGTTATGTTGTGAGAAACTGTGTAATTTATCATTTCACCATATTTGATATCATTGTTATGTAAATCTTTCAAATTTTCTGTATATAGATTTATGTCCATATGCGAATGTACTTAATTACTACATAAATTGTGAGCACAGATTATGGGCACTGACCAGCTGTGGTACTGAGGATTTTTTTTCACCCACTTATCCATCTATCCATCCATCCATACATCCCTCTATTTTCTATTACACTGGAAGGTCATGGGATGCCTGAGGACACTGAACAGCATACCCATCCTTCAAAGAGCATCATAGCTAGCTAAATAGCTAAATAATTAGAGGCCGCCAAGCTGGCTGTACCGTACTATGCAATGGCAAAATGGGTTTCGGCTTTTCAGTCTACGTTGCTCCAAGCGATATTTTTTCATTATGTATTACCGCTGATGTTTTGCCCCAGCGTCGGTTAAACTAGCTAACCTAAGCTGCTCCTGCTAACAGAGCTTTTTCCATCCCTGTCGGCTAGTGACTGTGTAACTGTTACCTTTAAGAGTCTCTTCAAGTTTGATGTGGAGTCTTGTTTTGCTCAGTAATAATCAGCAACTGAAACTAATAATACCTGCAATTTCATATGCATATGCAACATTTTCCTTCAGAGGGCAGTGAATTGTGATGCTTTGCTGCCTCATATCAGAACAGCTAGCTTCCGGAATCTCAGGCTGGTAAATCAAATGGGTGCAAACCCGAAATAAGATGGTCAACCTACGCAGGCGGGACCTGAAGATGGGGGATGCATAAGGGGGGGGTGCCCTCTGCGGCAGTGTCATGCTGTGTCCCTCTGCAGGGGCACGCGCTCGTGTGTGTCTGCTGACTGAGGCCGCCATGTTGGAACACCCGGGGAGAAATTGTTTCGCTGTGGATTAAAATCACATTCCATTTCTCCGGAGGGAATGTTACCTTTTAAGTGTGTGCTGATTGAGTCGACGCTACGGGGGTGTTATTCCAAAAAGGAGCGCTTCAAAGATGGGGTGGCCTGCAAGATGGGCCAGGGTGGAGGGGGGGGCGCTCTGGGAAACCGGCTCAGGTCAAGGACGGAACTGGGTGGCACCAGCAAGAGGGTTGTATTTGAGTCTTTTAGCAATTCCTCCTTTTGAATACCGATGGGAGAGAACCGTGAGAGAGCTGGGAAAGAATCGTGAGAGAGCTGGGAAAGAATCGTGAGAGAACCGGGAAAGTACCTTGAGAGAACCGGGAAAAATCCGTGAGTGAACCGGGAATGAGCCGTGAGAGAGCCGGGAAAGAACCATAAAACAAGAAATGTATAAATTTTGCGATTTCCTATTTCTGGAAACTTCCGCAGAATCCTAGCACCTTGGACCTGTTTCCGCCGCCTTCTGCCAGTGTCCGTCCTCACTGTCGGCCCTCGATGCGCTACTTGGATTGTATTCTGCAAGGAAGTATTAACAGACAATTATGAGAGTGTGAACTCTCAGACGCCATCAGTCAATTAATTTTAGTCTGTCGCGAGTTATTAAATTCTGAAGGTTTATCCTTTCTCTTTTAAAATGATTTGAATTTTGCCCCTCATTCAGACTGAAAGAAATTGAATTTTTCTAATTACAGGGCATGTTACAATTGAATTCATTAGATCGGCTATTACCAGTATACACACAGAAGTGCTTTATATTTCTGCACATAAATAAATATATATCCAACAAAGCATTTGGTTTACCCTCTGCCACCCTGGTGGTGTTTTAACGTTATAGGATGGCTGTTTTTTTATTACCCTTTACACATATGCTGCAATCCATTCTTTGAGGGAAAAAAATATATTAATGGTAATGATATAATTGTACAGATTTCATGAAGATTGACCCAATTGCATATTCGTATAATTCTCAGCAGACATCTGGGATTAAAAGAGTTCATTGATTAAATATCACAATCCGTTTTAAGTCAATGCGGTGCAATGGATATCTGCAAATAGTGTCCAGGCAGATCTCAACGATAAGTGCTATTTCAGTACAAAGTTTAATAATTAAAATTCTCCATAACCCTTTATCAGTAGGTCATCCCTTAGAGTAACTCATTTGCATACTTCTTCTTTCTTCCAAAAACTACACAAATTTGATATGTTGTGGTTAATATTTAAACTATGGATTTGTAGATATTTAACCTCTTTGTTCAGTTACTGGAATATCAAATCTGCTGTGTTTTTACTATTACTGATTGCTCTGCGAATCTCCAGCAGTGCTTGGAAGCAGGAACCGTCGCACACATCAGGCGTCTTCTCCCACAATGCACTCTGCCAGAAGGATTTGCATCCTTTTATTCTGTGTTCCCAGGGAGCAGAGGTCACTTGCAGTTTCCCTGGTTCAGTGCTCAGTCTCATCCTGGCTCTGAGTAAGCCATACCTTCCTGTTTCACTTCAGCCAGGTAACAGAATGAAACATATCTCAACCTTTGAAACTTAGGCTTCCATTCTGTGCTCTTCTATTGATGAAAGGCTCATTTTTGTTTCGGGAGGGCCGGAAGGGTAACCTCTCCAAGCTGCATAGGAGTCCTTGAGGGCCAAGCTGCACCTAGCAGAAAAAAAGAATAATCAGACTTCATTTAATTTTCTATTATTCCGCCCTCCGTTTCCTCGGTAGAACTACAACCTCCTAAGAGGCTTCCTGCGATGATTAAATACCAGCCCGTTTATTACTCATATATTGTCTGCATCTTGGAAGACTGGAGGCCCTGTTTACTTCGCTATTTTACACGAGAGAAAAAAAAAACAAATGTTTGCAGACGTTGAACCTCATCATACACTGCGCTAAGCACAGCTATAAAAATGTAAAAATGACTATTTCTGAAAACATAGCACAAAGACAAGGAAGTTCATTTATGCTACGACCTCCAAAGCTGCTGGTGTGATGATGGCCGTGATAAGGAGGATTCTTCTGACATCAAAATGGATATTTTTACATCAAATTATTTGTCTGTTATTGTGAGCAATTATTTTACATTCTTGCTTTTGTCCGCATTTGAATGCAGCTCTCAATTGCTAGCTGTTTTATTATTCATCTGAACTCAGTGTATTGAGCTAATTGGAATTTGCATGTCTTAATCCGGGCTCCCACTTTCTGGTGTGAATCCGGGTCTGACACCCAAGCCAGGACTTTCAGAATGCTGGGCTCAGCTCTCCAGCTCCCTCTTACCTGAATATTGAGGTCGCCTGTTCCTAATCGTTCTCCACATAGATACGCCCCTTCTTGCCGGTGAATGTTTGGCAGCTCCTCTGTCTTTATCACGGTCCCTTCTTGGTGGTGCTTTCGTCCCATTAGCTTACCTTTTCTGATTACTGTGTTCCATTCCGTTTTCTTTTAGGATCCATTTTTTTTCGCTCCCCGCTTCCCAAACCGTTTCTGTTTATCGACTCCTGATTCTATTAAGTTGTACTCTTTTTTCCCCCCAAGTGTTTTTTCCTCTTCTTTTAAACCCCAATTTTTCTGGATTTTAACCATTTTTTGGATTGTTTCATCATTCAGCTGTTT
Source organism: Petrocephalus schoutedeni (assembly GCA_026780765.1). Taxonomy (NCBI): domain Eukaryota; kingdom Metazoa; phylum Chordata; class Actinopteri; order Osteoglossiformes; family Mormyridae; genus Petrocephalus; species Petrocephalus schoutedeni. The sequence goes on from JAODKL010000044.1 coordinate 2,946,766, forward strand.
AGCTGCAAAACAAGCATATCTGCGTGTGGTGATCTATGTCCCTCCTCCCCCCCAATTTCTTTGTGAAATATAATTTTTTGGGGGGGGGGCTTACTTTCTGAAAGGCACGCCACCTGCCTCGGCGCGTAATGAATCGCCGCCGATCAGTTGAATCCAACACACAGGTGATAAACGAAGGCGTCCCGTCATGCATTAATCACGCCGGCCCCGTGGAGAGATGAATGGAGGTGGCCGCGTTCTACACAAATGATAAAGTGCGAACCATTTAGCGGTAGACAAGGCGACTGAGGGAAATTACACTCTGAGCTTCATGCATGATTACTATGGATATTAATATTTCACTCTGCGCCACAGCATTGAGAGACGTAATCAAAATTCATTACCAGCCAACCAACATGATTAAACATAACAGAGTGGGGGCCACAGAGACACCGCCGGGGCCCCGGCTGCCGTCACACGGCTGGCTCGGCCCCGCTGGATCCGGCCTGGGGGTCCGAGTCTGCGTCTGCCTCCGCTAATGGCAAAACACTCTGTTTTTATGGGTCACAAGACCACACAACGTCCCGAATAAGTCTTATAAGAACGCCGCGCTCTACCCTCCCAGATGATGAGTGATATGAATTAGAATCAGGCCCAAACTCGGAGAGCTTATGTGCTTTTATTGTTACTGACCCGGCGCGGTCACAGCACAGACTCCTGGCAAGTTACGTTCGCTAAGAACGTCCGAGTTCAGTCCTGGTTATTGTTTGTGTCGCATGACCAAACAAAAATGCTGTGCAGACGCTTCCGCTTACGGAAAAGTTCCCCCCACACACTGCCGCCTTCGCTTTGATCCCTCTGTGCCCTCCTCGCCCGTCTTACGCCACCCAACTCCTACTTGATGTGTGTCGCTCATGACGGACTGCTGGTGGTAGCTGCTGGTTCCTGTTGTTCCCTAACCATGTTCTCTATCGAATATCGGCAGCAGCTACAAGTTTTGAAAAGTGCAGTATGAATCGAATCTTTTTATTGTTATTATTATTGTTGTTGTTGTTGTTGTTATAAATAATATACAATTTGGCTTGATGGTGTCTTCTCACTAAATGCTCGTCTACTTTTGGATGTGATGTAGCAGGCAGTCCGCCAAGCCCTCACATACACTGCGGCGCGGATTTAGTCTGGGAAAGCCGTGGTAAGCAGGCAGCTTCCCGGAAGCCAGGGTCCGCTGTGCGGGAATATTGTTTTGCTAGCAGGGAGGGCTAGCTGAGTCATGAGCAGCTGAGGGCACCATAACATAGAGCTGCCCCCACCAGGAGATGCAGCTGGAACGTCTCTGGAAACCCGGGGGCCGTTTATTACGACGCCGATATGCATCCATGTATCCTGGAGAACATTGCTAACTTCTCAGGCTACATCATCTCCTCCGTCTTCTGTCGCTGCGAGGCGTTTCGAAAAAGGTGTTGCAAATATCGTGCTCATAGCAACCTGGCTATGATAAGCTAGCAACAGAACATTTCTGTATTTACTCATGTTTACTGCGGATTGCTCAGCGTCTATGATTGGTGTCAAATATTAGTGTAAAGCATTTGTGTTGACCTTGTGTGGGTCGGCCGCTCTGTGTGAGGATATCTTTGTTCCTCCAGATGATGTCACTCTCTTCGTGGCATTTTTCGACGCACGTTACTTTACATCTGTCTGGATGTCATTACTCCTACTTGGGTGTGTGGCATCCTTGCACTCTCTGATACTGGGGTGAGAGCTGCCTGATCTTTGCATGCCTTGAGGTGATCTCCTAAATCTGAAAGTCTTCCCCCAAATGTAGCAAAGTTGTGTTCCTGTTTTTGTTGTTGTTATGAGCATAAGATTACAGTATGACGCTTTTGACATGTTGCTAAGATGTTTCACTAACGTTTAGCATTGTTAAGGGTTTCCCCAGTCAGAACACCCTAAGGACCCCCTACTGCTTGGACAAATAAAGATAATATCTGGCAACCTTAAAGCAGAAATACATAATAAATCCTGCAGATTGTTCTGCTGTTCTCCGTGCATTTGGCGGGTCCACAGACAGGCCACGTTTGTGCTCCCTTCCAACTCCTAGCTCACGCAAAAACATGGATTGTCTGCAGGTCCCCGAGGATGGTTTCAGGAAACACTGCTGTAGACTGACAGATCGCGACCCCTTTGAGAGACTTAGGGTAAGCTAGCTATCGTACGGAATGGAGGATTGTGTTTCTGACCGGGGATAGGTACACGGCCATAGACGCTTTCCTACACACGCTGGCGTGTGCGGTGGGGCTTTGGAAATGGGGACGACAAATGACTGAGGTGCGTGGCACTTGGGTGGGACGATCCCTCCCCCACCCAGCAATGTGCACACGCATGTGCGGGGAGCACGCGGGCCTTCCGGCACCCGGACGCCCTTGCTCCACGTGTGAGCCACTCCCTCCCTCCCCTCCTCTCCAGTGTTTACTCTCGGGAACCGTACAGCCTTTCCCGGCTTCCTAAACCAAGGCCGGCACCCACTGGGAAGTTATCTTGGGCCCGGTGCAGCACCCCGCCACTCCTGGGGATGGGAAACCGATGGGCCAGACGGGACGGGGCGGCACTCTGCCCCTTTGACCTCCTTCAGGGTACAATAATCGCCTTTATCACAAAAGACTTATGGACCCCCTACCTCTCCTCTCTTCTTCCTTCTTCCCTTCTTCTCTCTTTCTTTTTTCCCCTTCTGTACATACTTGTATACATGCGCACCCATGAGGCAGTGTGATGGGAAACGGGAGGATATGATATTTTTTGTGTCTGTCATTTCGCTCTCCATCTCCCATATGACTTCTTAATCCATCTGAATGCGCAGAAGATAATGTTTTGGGTGAAATAACATAAGAGGAAAGATAGACTCCCAAGGACCAATATCTTTATTGCTCAGAGGATAAACGGATTATGTCGCCCGTTTTCTGCTGCTGACAGCTTTTCTTATTAACCGATTTTATTTTTAATCTGGCGAGGAAGAAATGTGGTTTTATGTCACAATAAAACGCTGGTCACATCTAATGCTGCCCTCAAACAAACAGATTTCTGAAAGCCTTGCTGAGGAATTTGAAATAACTTTAAAGAGGGCCTTTTTAGGCGCGGGAGGAGGATCAAGTCTTTATCCACAAGCTTGTTCAACTAAGGAGTAAAAGATTTTAAAAGTCCTTCGCAGTTGTATTTTCTATTTCTATGGTCCTTTTTTTTTATTTTGCTGATACCTGGCTGGAAAAAAAAAAAAGTCTGACCGAAGTAGTTCATTCACACAATTGCGAGTTTGGAGGACAGCATGAAGTCCCTCTGCGGAGACTTGCTTTAACAGAGGGGGTGCCGCTTTGGGACAGGAGGTAATAGGAACCAGCCGTCCTCTCGCGAAGCGCGCTCCATGGGCCATGAGGGACAGTCCCGGCTGGAAATGGGCGCAAGCGTGTGTGGGGGGGTAAGGCCACCATTATTACCTCCCCCCCCCCGATGGGCGCACACCTTTTCTGCCGGGGGTCTGGCTCCCTAACCAGCCAGGCTCATATGTCGGGCCAGGCAACTTGGAAGAAAAACATAGAGCCCTTAAGAGCGAAGAAAGTTATTCTGCAGTATAAAAATGTCGACCCATGCGCCACTCCATTATCGTCCGTGTGTACATGCATTAATGAATTAATCCGATTACTCACAAATTCAAGACTTTTAAAAGGTAACAATATATAAATAAAAGTTTATCAAAGTCTATCAAAATGAGAAACACAACACAGATATGTAATGTCTCTGTTTTTGTCTCTGTCCTGGTTTTGCTAAGTAAAAATGAAAATGCTTTACTTATTTTGTAGCTGTATATGTAGCTGTATATAGAGGTGTTTATACATGCGCGCGTGTGGGCATTTTAAGGTACATCGCATTTCTCTCTTTGCTAGTAGTCGAGGGTTAAATTCCCATGCATGATCTAGGTCATGCTTATCATTTTCTGCTTCTTGCAGCTAAATTGTATATTTGTATTTCCATTTTCAAAGAAAACCGACTGGAATTGCCTGGCAAACCCGCTATCTCTATGTCAGGTGGAAACACATATCTTAAGCCAGGCAATCCGCAAAAGGTCCGTCTCAAAGCGTGCTATCGCTACTATCTTTTTGTGTTCGGCCGGGGCGCGGTCGCCAGGCTGGGCCGGTATCTCGCTGCTGTTTCCGGAAAGAGAAATAAATAAACAAAAGGGTGTTCTGGGCTGAAACGTGGCCTCTGTGACTTCATTAGCCTGTGCAGCTCTCTTGAGGGGGACCAGGAGGTGACCTGAGGCTGGTGGACAGGGTGATACCCCAAGTTCAGAGCTGAATCCCCGTGACCCCAGCACCTGACCCGAGTTTGCAGACAGGCGGTGGGAGCAAACAGTGCTACACAACATGTGCCTTCACCCCCTCTATAAAATAAGGTGGCCCGGGGGGGGCGCAAAGAGAGCAGAGCAACCTTGGGTGCCAATGCTGGTCTGGAAGAGTGGGAACACACCAGCAAGACCGCAGACTAGTAAGAACCCCAGCAGAATCCACATGGAACACCAACTCAGACAGAAGGTTTTCTCACCAGAGGATAGTACCCCCCCATGACCTTAAATATGGGAAATAAAAATGCAAATATGGGTTCAGTTCCGGTACGGAGTGCAGCCTATCCACACATAGGAAATTAAATTATGGAAATGCTCTGCACAGGTGGACCAAGAGTGCAAAAAAAAACCCTACCTCTGATGAACTTCACATATAATAATATCAAGCAGTACTCAAAGGACAAGAGAGGGATGGGCAGACATGCCCAACGCCACAGTGTCGCCATCTCTTTGCGGACAGCATCTCCATAAGGACAGAGATTAGTTATTACAGCACCTGAGGGATGGGACGCTCAGTCCTTCAGCAACATCAATGGCCCGTAAGAGCTGCACTGCTACAGCTATATTACTTTTTGCAACTGTCTATTTGAACATTTGTGGTTCAGGCTAGATACCTTCTCCTTGGATTAAATTTGTGGATGAATATTTAAAAGAAAAGTACTACAGGTGATGCAGCTCTATGAGGAACAAAAATCGGGGAAAGGTGGTGATGTTTGCTGTGTACTAAATGAACATCTATAAATTACTTGGGTGGTGTAAGGAGAGTTTAAAAATAATATGAAAATTTTACTATTACCATTATAAGGAAGCCCAAATTTAAGTAAAAATACATTACATGTCCAGAAGAAGTCTGTCTAGAATAGAACAGGATCTTCACTGTTACTGTTCTTAATAAAAATGAGCAATGAAAATTTGATCTTGGACAGTGTTGGACTGTTTGATGATGTAAAATTAAAATGCACAAAGCATTATCAGTTTTGGGGCCTACATTCTAAGCTCATTTGACTCAACATAACCCAACACAAACAGCACTTTTGAGGCTGTCTTTGTTTGCTTGTCCTAGTTCTGGACCTGCGGTGGTGTGAAGGCTATCTCAGCCAGTCACAGCAGCCCTAGAGTCAGTCTGCGTCCTGTGCTGGTTCTCTCAGAGCTTCTCCTCCTGTACAGCCCATTTCGCTGTCAAAGAGAAGGTGCTTGACAGTGAAGGGCACGTCCTTGGTCATCCCCAAACATCTTTCGAGTGTGTCGACCTTGTGATGTGGAGGGAGTTTCATGTCAGGGCCTGGTCTTTGTGCCATGTGGGGTATTGTTCACCACCCAGGAGCCACATCTCCAGCGGTAGGACAAAGGCAAGGAGGATTTCACTCTGTGTCCTTTCGAAGCCTCAAAGAAAGCTGGAAGGACCCTCTGCAGTCTTATGAAATCAAGAAGTGACTTTTGGCCCCGTGCTGATAATTGGCCAGTAATTGCCGGTACTGGGATTATTCTTAACAAATTCATCTTCCCTGGAGGAGGTTGTGTCAAGCGTACACGACAAGTCTTGTTAACAAACATAGCAAGGTCACTATGACATTATGTCCCCAGCGTTGAAAGTGATGAAAAATGACTATGAACTGGCGATGAAATCACATCATGTTTATTAGAGAAGCTTTCACTCAAAGGATTTGGTTGCAATCAAATCTGTTTATAGAAGAATCGTTCTTTACCTGTTGCTGGGGGGGGTCTTATGACAGTGCTGTGATTTTGTTGACCTTTATCTGAGGGTTATAAAATACTCTGAGCCACCGTGGCTGTCTGTTTGGGAAGCATAATCCCTTCTGAAAAGTGCCTCCAAGTACGCCGGATAATTAGTCATATTCAGCTGACTGAAAGCGAAGTGTATTTACATATTTGGGATTAGTTAGCGGTGAACGTGAAGCGAGATACTCCTCGTGTTCGGCGTGTGACTCTGACGTGCCAGTTAAGTTCCCATTTTGAAGTTTTCGACAGGAAATGTAATTTGCCTTCTGGCTGCGGGAGGGCCGCGGAAGTTAAATGACGATTTGGACTCCAGTCTCTGGACAGACAATGGGCCAAAAAACTCGCTTCCTCCTTCTCTTCGAGATACAACTTCGTTCTGCAGACTTAAGTGTTGCATTAAGTGTTTTTCTTCTTCCTTTTTTACCTCCCGCCGGACCGGAGCGGGTAAAAAAGAAAAAGGTATATTCATACATCAGGAGAAGAGAAAACATTTCTTCCTTCAATTACCTTCATCCAACTTCTCCATCATCTCTAGGTCTGTGCCCCCGGGGGTGGGGGGGGCAGCTTGTTTTTCACTGGCAGAACTGCCTGCACCCCCCCATCCCCCCCACGCTACGCCATTGCCTTCCCATCATGCCTGCTGCCACTTTATGCATGAAACACACCAGTAGATTGAAAGCATTCAACCCACATTCACACGCCGAAGAAAGGAGATCCTCGGAGCTTTATTAGATATGAAGATCTACAATAAAAATCAATTTCTGGCCTCTTTATGTGGTTTAAATGACAAAGCGTCCACCCATTCAGTGTCCATTGTATGAGGGAAAGTAATTCGGGAGGCCCGGCGAGACAAGAGCGAGGCATACTGCCTGACCCGCCGCCGCTGATTCTAATATGATACAGACCTTCTGAGATAATGACAGGCACTTAATATCTGTGGAGGAGAAGAAAAAAGTTATCTGATATCTTTTGGGGGTTAAACAGCGACATGGGCAGAATTTTAAGCAGACTCTCTCCGACGGGCGACGATTTTCTCGTGCCGTTTCCTGGCCGCTCTAAATGAGCGTAGAGAATTTAAACTCTTTAGGAGCTGAAGTAAGTGGAAAAGGTGGTGGGGGGGGGGGGGGGGATGTCAGGATGCTGAGTTTCACCTCCACGGCTGCGATGGAACTGTGAAATGCGCGGATGTGCAGCCCAATTCCCGCCCTCGTCCTGCCGGGATGTCCTCAGTTTTCTTTGTTATGGATTACGGTCCGAATTCCGTGCGTGTCCCGTATCCATTTGGCGTGAATCTGACGTGGCCGTAGATTATCCGATTATTCGCTGTTATCGCGGCTACGCTCATAAACGGGTGATTACGCGGCTGTGGTCCTGGCACGTCGCGGAATCGCGGGCCGTCCGGACTGGACAGTCGCCGGGGTCCCTGGCAGAGAAACCTACACTGCTCTGAAGCCCCCTAGAGCCCTTATCAGGTGCAGGAGAGCCGTCCTCGACCTCTAATAGCGTAATTCGGCTGGCGGAGAGCCAGTTCCGTTGTGCCGAGGAGGTAATCTGCTCGAATTTAGCGAGAAATTAAAGGCAGGAGCGCGGCCCTGTTAGTTTTCAGTGCAGCCAGAACAGGGTTTGAGTCAGAGCCCCGATAAGCGCTAAAGACCTCGTATAAAGTGTCTCTCCGTTTTAATCTCCGGCCCTTTGCTCAAAGCAGTGCAGGTATCAAATACAATGAAAATCTTATCGAAATATGAATTCTGAGCAGGAAAAGGATGTTCAAGGAAGAAAGTGTCCAGTCAAAGGGCAAATCTCCCATTTTAATTATATATCGCGTATGTATGAATGTCACAGATCTGTCTGTAACACACGTCGTATCGCCGTCCATTGATTAAAGTCCCAGAAAAAGAATGTGACTGTTTGAAACTAAGCAGCCAGGTGGTATGTGGTTCTTCGCAGACCTGGGCTGTTGGAGGTGTGGAGGACGTGGGGAGAGGTGTTTCATACAGAAGGCTGATTCCATCTTCTGTGTGCCGGAAAACTGTCAAAGCCCCTCGGTCATGTACTGGTGTGAAAATGAGCCCTGACTGAAATTCCGACTGGGGGGGGGGGGAGGGGGGGCAATGCACAGGAGCTGTTATCGCGACAGTAACTTTTCATGATCCTCCCTGGGATGCTCCAGTTTGTCGAGGGTGGAGGGTGTAATTCAGAGGGCTGGGATGGGTGGAGGGGTGCCTCTCCCAGAACTAACCGGCTGTTTATCCTCAAAAGCCTCTTCCTCTTGCCGATGGTTGGCACTAAATGAGGTCATTTGACAAGCCTGAAACTCAGCATTTCGTTTATGTATTTTTCATGTCTATGTGTTTTAACACCCATCAGATTGCATCTCGAAGCGGAGGCTGAGGATCAGTCACGTGACCCAGCTGGGCCGGACCAGGGAGAGTGTGGGCACGCGCCGGGATTCCAGGAGATTTCGTCACCCTGGCAGAAATAAAAAATGGCTCCACTGGGATGGCGGTGGGTGAGAAATGTCCCTGTACGTGCGTTTTTGTCATGCAGCTGCCTTAGTTATGAGCTCGCTCTGGCTCGTCGGGTATTGGAATCCCGGGAGATGAACAGTAGGTGGTCTCACTGGGCAGGACGTAGGGAGCAGGAGTCCAGATTTTTTTCTGTTTGTTTTAATAACCTGCACCCTGTGGTCCCTGGAAGAGGCCCTGAGTCAACAGGGAAGCGCTAAGTCAGTAATTTGGCTGGCAGGTCCTATTTGGACATCCTGGTCACCCGAGTGTACAGGATTTAGGAATGGTCTGGTCGCCCGATTAGCCTGCGTCAGACACCTTAATACCCAGGTTAGCTCTCCCCAGTCCTTCACTATTGAAGCCAGAAGTCCCAGAAGCTAGCAGGGCCTGTTTTCCATTTGTTTATTAAGGTGTATTTTGTGTGAGTGATTTGCAAGACTGGAAATTCAGCTGAAGATTCCAATAATAATAGCAGTGGTGCCAACAGAAGTTAAATTGATCACCCATTTCAATCTCAGATGGAGTATTTCTATTGCACCATCAAGGTGAGATCAAAACCAGGATTTGACGAGCTGTAGGTATGGGTACCACTGTGTTCAGCTGTGTTTTCTGGTGCGAGAATCCTAATTTTTTGACCCGCCGTAATAACAAGGGAGATGGCTTTGTGTAGAAGAGCTTGTGCAGTGGAGGGCAAACGGTTGGCATTTTCCCCCAGCTGAGAATTTTGACTGCACTGCTGACTTGGTGCAGATTACTGTTAGCAGTGTGGGCTAAATTATCAAGTGATACATCCTACTCTCAGGCTGTCATGGACCGCTGGGGTAGAGACACAGCGTTTTTATTACTTCACAAAACCTCAAAATGGTCATGAGAAGTTTCTGTGAGCAAGGTCCTTCTTTATTGTATTTGATTTATTTATTATTATTATTTGGGGGGCTGGTTTAATGGCCCCTCTCTGGCATACCTCTCTCCAGATATCTCGTGTTGGGAAGTAACACTGGTGTTCCTGTGGGAGTGGTGGGCCCTTGTGATGATGCCGCTTGGTGATGAACGAAGGTGGATCTGAGACCAGATGGTGCCAGGTTCAGACCCCGTGAGAAATGCTGCCATCACACTCCTCGGTGAACGGGAAAATAAGCTTCATCAACGTGACGCGGCTAATAATAAATGCTGTGTGGAGTGAGGGAGTGGCACTCCAGCGAGATCCGCCTGGCTGACCTCCGCGCGTTTCCGCCGGGTCGCGGCCCTGGCAACGTGACGTCTTATGTGCGAGTTCATCCGCCGACCGTGCTCGTCTGCTTTCTGTTGGCATGCTCGGCTGCCCTTTCAGTATTTGTTGAATCCCCCGGGCTTTGTCGACGTCTCCATCTTGAGGCAGTGATTCTGCGTGGGTTGGTGCCCACTGCGGTCATGCCAACCCCTGGCTCACCTGTGAGGTGGCTTCCCATAAAGCCGAGGGTGTTCCCGCCTCCAGCATGTGAAGAATAAGAAAACATTAAGTGATTCCCATCCGCTCAGATATCCAATTGAAGAGTAAATACGACGATGACTAAGGTGAGGCAGGACGAAGTATTGCCTCATACCATTCATGTGTGAGTGGGCACAGGTATGTGCCAGTCCTTTCATTCAAGACAAGATCTGTCTTTTTTTTCTTTGAAATGTAGAGTAGGTCAGCCACACCTCAATAGTTACAGGTCTCACCTGGTTGCATAACATTTTGCTTCTCTTCTCTGCCTGTGTTATGTATTTATCTTTTGATGTGATTAATCGGAATGAACTGTCAGCCTGTATATACTGAATGTCAATGGAAAGAATGTGAAATAAAAAAGCAACGATTTGTTATTTGGGTTTTTTTTCTTGCCCTTGTTTTCATACTTTGGCATTCTATGTCTAGTGTTATTGCTTAATGTTCTTACCTGGTGCCCTTAAAGTACAAGGGATGTGTGCTACTTGGGAAGTGAACGAAACAGCGCAGGAATCAATGGTGCATCAACATGTGGCTGTTAGCTCTGAGCTCCTACCTGGAAATGTTTCTTTAATGATGTGATAATTTATTTATTTATTTATTTACTTTTTTAACAAAGGCCATTTGAGAGTTTTGTACTTCGCATTATTTTTAGGGAATCCTGGAGTTCAGTTTTGATTTAAATTATGCAGTTAAACCTGCCGGATTTTGTAAAGAATTAAGAAGGGAAGGATCCACCAGGCATCTAGCTAGACACCTTTGTTTCTCTGACGTTGTGGTCCTGCGGTTCTGCAGCTTGTCACTACAAGCATGAGTCCTTTTGCCAAAATCACGCCGAGGTCTGCCCCGTCACACAGTATGGTGCATTTCTGGTGCCCGGCAGCCCACTTGCTGAGCCTGCGCGTCCCCAGGGGTGGCATTTTGGCGCCGCTGTCATGCTACCTGCTGACACGGAACACGCGTGACCCTCAGTGTGCCTGCCAGCCCCGTTGTGCCTCACGACGTGCGGAAAATGTATCCAGATGATTCTCTGTCTCCTTATAATCGCCCCCATTGAGTCTCCTGTGACGGTGGCAAATTCCAGAGGCTGCACAAGGCCTCCTTTGGAAGTCATGCTTACGTTATTCAGACGAATGAGGCAAACACACACACACACTGTAGATTAGAATTTTTCACATGCCGTTTGTGTCATGTGACATAGCTACATGATTATATAAATGACTCTTATACACATCTTGTGGTCTTTGATCCACAACATCCCTATTAATCTTACAGAAGAAGGCACTGTGTTTTATGTTGTATGTTTGTTTAGCGGTATAGTCATACAGGCCAAAGGTAATTTGTTGGTGACGGGGAAATCGTGTGTGTCTCAGTGACACGTTTAGCCATGGGTCCGGTTGCCCAGACCTGGCATCCCGTAGATTGGTGGGGTCTTGGGGTTTCGGCCAGGCCCCGCCTCCCCTGAGGGCTCCCCGAGTGGCATGGGTGTGACTGGGACTCCTCAGGATGGGAGGGGGCAGCTTTGCTCCAGTCCTTCTGCCCACTTTGTTAAATAATATGCTGACTCACAGGATGTGATTCACTTCTCTTTTTTTTCTGCATGTAAACTTGGAAAAATAACTTGGAGCGAAGAAGCAGCCTTATCTAAATGTTTAGACAGTAATGTTTTTGTGCAATAAATAATCGAAGGGGCCCAGCCCGGGCGACTTGAGCCACGCGTGACTGCCGAGTCTGTCCTGGTATTTGCTGTCCAGGCTTCAGTGCATCGCTGCTCATTTAGATGGCCTGGGCTGATAGAGGATCTCACAAAGATGCAGTCACTAGCCTCGACGCAACACCTCGCGGAATGCAGCCTTGGTTCCGGGCCGCTTTCTAAAGACCAATGAACTTCCTTTGCATGTGAATCTCATGATTTGACTCAAACATTGATGTTTTTGGTGAGGAGGGGAAAAAATCCTTTCTAGTCCTTAATCACTTTTGTCCTTAGCTGATGCTGGAGTCACGCTCACACGAATCTTCATGCGTCCCCAAATGTCCCCAGAGTGCGGTAAAACCTGAAACTTCCTTACTTTTGGGGACATTTTTTTCAGGCGCCCATTTGGATGACCTCAATTTTATAAAAATCTTTGAATGAAATCAAAAAAGCAAAAATGCCAAAATTCTTGTATTTAAATTTTCTGCCCTGGACCAAGTTGAGCTCAGACACCATGTTGGCTGCAGAACACGCCCTGTGTCACGCTGAGTTGCCCGCTATGGTCTGTAATTCACAGCATGTCAGAGATATGTTTAGAAATTCACCTTGTTCACACGTTTAAGTCCTATATCAAGTATATGGAAACATGGCGATAGTGAAAGTACATTTGATCAAGGAACCAGTTGTGAAGTACATGAGTATCTATCTACTGCATAGTTAAGGAATGCTTTTTTTTTTTTTTGATACAGTAATTTATCCCAAAGCTCACTGGTACACAGTAGATGGATAGTGAAATGTTTGTTTAACCAAAGGAAAATAAACAACACTGGTGCACCAAATGTGTCTGATTGCCTTTAACAGAAGACCAACATTCAATTCAATTTATTTTTATATAGCGCCTTTCACAACACAGTTGCCCCAAGGCTCTTAACATGGGTGTGTAGTAATACATTACTACGTCATTTATTCAGAAGGGTACATGAAACAGGGAAATGGGAAGACCGAAAGAAAGAAAGGCAGGTGACAACGCAGGAGAGGAACCTGAAATGTACTAAAAGCAAGGCATGAATTGTAGTCATGCTCAAAGCCAGAGTCCCTCAATGAGTCACCTCTCCATGCCGGCCTGTCCGAGCCGGAGGATGTCACCTGCCGTATTTTTCTTCCTGTGAGACCCACCAGGTCGGGGAATCACCACATTTTTCTGAAAAGCTCTAGTCGCAACCTACTAATTACAGAAATAGCCACATCGAGCCGTAAATAGCCGAGGAATCAGCGGGCCGGTGTGAAAATAGCGATGGCAAAGGCTCTGGTGACGAGGCTCCGGTGTCGGGTCATGACGTCGGGTCGGCGCTGGACGATTCATGGTTAATCCCTTTGTGTCCAGTCTGCTATTAATGAAAATCCAACTCAAAAATAAATCCCGGGATGTAGATGTGGACACTCGTAGGATCAGGGCTGAAATCATTAGGGTGCGCCTCTGATCCACTGCTGTCGCACGGTCGCCTTCTGTTTCAGTTAATTTTTCACTTTCACAGAGAGCTCTTTTGTGTGTTTTTATATGCGTGCTGGTGATTTAATTCACGTTTGTTCACTTCCCCCGGCTAATGAGGAGCTTATTCTGAAGCCATTTTACCGGATGGCCTAGATCTATGATATAAAGCGCATATGTTAATGAGATAATTAAGGAGAAGTGCCAATAAGCCGATATCCAAGCCAAATTAAGGTCAGCAAAACGGCGCTTAAGCAAACCTCTGTAGTGCGTAGATATGCGCGCACTGTAAACGCGCATCTGTGTTTCTGTGATGCGTTGCATTGGTGACTCATCACAAAGGTGAAACTGGGCCTTAATTAGAAGCAGTTTGGGGAAGTGTGTTAAAGTGTGACTTCGTGTCACAAATTAACTCCTTCCTGAGGGACAAGGATGCCGATTTTGTGCCCACAGACCAGGGGCACAGCAGGGGCATGGATACCCTGGCAGATTCAGGGGGTCAGTGTGGCACAGTGACCCTTGAATACATAATAATATATTTTTTATTAGGTGGTAGGGGCCTGACGTGCTGTTTTGGGGGGCCCAGAATTTCTAGCTACGCCCCTGCTGCAGATACTGCGAAGCAAATGACTCTGAGTGCCCCCTGCCTGGTGGGGCCCTCACATGTATCCCAGAATTCCCTGCTCACGTTCAAGGCTTCTGGTAGGTGTCACGAGTTTCACAACTGGCACACCTAAGGTGGTATGGCCTTCTGAAAAGAAAACCAAGAATGGCCTTCTGAAGGACAAACGATGTGCTGTTCTGAAGATGCCGCCCCCGTCCTGTCATCCCCGCGATTGTGCTTTACGTTTTGGCACGGCCCCTCGCACTCCAGTGTGACGGATGAGGTTCCTCTTCACTTGATGCGACGCGCGTACACTCCGCAGGAGGCCATTAAATCCGAGTCCCCCTTACGGCACCCCGGCATCACCCCGGCCCCTCGGGGCCCGTCCCCCGTAGGTAGTTAAGCACTTCTCGGGCTGCCTCTTGCAAATGTCATGTAGCACATCGCTAATGGGCCAGAGTGAGCTAAAGTAAACAGCAGCAGTCGGGGCGGCTCGCTCGCGCAGCGGCCTACCTGAAAAACGACAGCCTTCATGCGGGATGCGTTCCGTCCTCCGGCGATGAGAAACAGAGGCCGTCGAGTGGACCCCAGTGACGGTGAGGGGAAAGTGGAGAGAGTGGGCAAAAAAATGACATAATCGGGCAGGGAAACTTCCAGAAAGCTGCCGCGTGGTGTAGTGGAACAGGCAAATGAGTCCCCCGAACGGCCGGTGGCTTCTGTGGCCAGCACAGACCTGTCTCTCCCTCTTATCTCTCCATCGGTTATTGGGCAAGAAAAATAAAAGCCTCATTTAAATCCGGCGGCTCATGAAGTTATTCTCTGGTTCTAAATCTGGCAGCAGCCATCTAGCAGGTTAACGGCACAGGGATTCACTGGCCGGGAGGGCCGGCCCACCGTCACGGCAACCTGAGCTAATGATTCACCTGTTTTCTTTAATTATAAACCAGCGGTTAATGTTTATCAATAGTTACTAGCGAAGCGAAGCATCCCGCATGGTAGTTTGTACATGAAATATGTCATAGATTTATCTAAATGAATATATGTTGTAATTTTTTTAGAGTGGGGATGGGCGAGGAGATGTGGAAACACCTGCTGGCTTTTGTGTCGCCTCTGCCCCCCCCCCCCTCCGGTGGAAAACACTCGTGCCACTGTCCTCTTTGGGGGGGGGGGCAGCTTGACACAGTCCAGCCTGAGTGATGGAAAGCTTGTGGAGGGGGGGGGGTTGCCCATGTTTCTCCATGGAAATCCGTGGGCAGGGCGTGGGGGTGGAGGGGTTTGCACCATATTTTGCTTGTAGGAAGAATGCACCCCCACGTTGTGTCTTCTTTTCCCCAGACCCCCCCCCCCCCCAACTCAGCTCAGACTGCTGCTGTCACCCTCACCAGGTATTGCCCTCCCCCCAACATCCAAGGCCAAGCAACCCCCAATGCTAGGTCTCTCACTTCACCATCAGTCACTAAAAATGGGGTTAGGGTTTAACTCCACAGTGGTGGGTCTGCTGGGGCTGCGTGGGGAGACGATGTTACCGTGTCACAGCTTGGGTCCACCTGTGGCCGTTTCCCCCATTCCGTCTGGCTACCCCAATGCGGATTTACAGCTGCTGGATTCATTGGTCACGCTTTGCAAGCCTGAGCATTCGGGGCTTCAGGGCAGGTACGGGAAGTAAACGCAGGTCCTGCCGTTTGCCCCGCTGCCCATCTGTGGTGACCCTGCCAGTCCTACTTCAGTTTCGTGACGTATGTTATTCCTGCACTCCGTGGCTGGCTCTGTTTGGTTTCGCATGCACCCGCATGTCTGCGCTTAGTCGCGGTTCCGCTTGTTCCTCCCACATGTGTCTAGTCTTGTCCGTGAAGGGGGCCAGGGGTCCGCTAGCTATGACGGGCCAGCCTTTCCACCCTGGGAAGTTGGCTCCGAGTGATGAGATCTGGTGGATTCTCATTGCTCCGTAACCCCTATGAGTCATCCTCCGTAACCCTTCTGAGTACAAACTTCATTTCACCACTGCAGCTCGTCTGTGACCCCCAGATTCGCCTTAAAAAGCTTCCAGTTATCCTCTACCATGAGGGGGAGCCACATGGAGCTCGGTGTCCCCTGATCGCGCGTGAATCGTAATGTCACACTCGCGCTAGATCTTCTAAACGACGGTTACGTTTATTTGTCCAGTTAGTGGCTGTGTTTATGATTTAAACTCAAACACAAAGGATCTTTTTTTTTACGTTCGTGTATTTAGTAGATGCTTTTATCCAAACCAACATCCAGTAGGGTTAGCCTGTCCCTGGAGCCATTGGTGTTATGGGCCTCACAGAAAGGCCCCACAGTGATTCTGTAGTCTTTCTGGTGACTACAGGATATGAACCAATAACCTTCTGATAACAGTGTCATATGACTCTCACCATCCCAACTTTTTTAATGCATCCGTATGGACACCTGTCCACATTGTCCGGATGCGGCACCCCTGTGCACCACTCCTCCCCCCCCCCCCCCAGGACCAGAACGCAGGCAAACAAAGGCTGAAGCCCCGCTCTCGTCCGTCGGATTAGCGGTGCGACGTGGCTCCGTGACGAGTCGTTGACGAGCGCGCCTCGACATCCTCGAGGGGTGCGGCGGGCAGGAATACTGACAGAGCCCAACAAAGCGCCGCCGGTCTGGGTGCCTATTACCATATCCGAGGAATGGGGAATAATAAGCCGTGGCCACTCGCGGAAACAAAGCAAAACAAAGCAAAAAAAGCGCAAACAAAACGGAGCCGCTGTACAAGTTGCGGGCAAATGCAGTTTCACGCCTTTCATATTCAAATGTAGGACGTAGCAGCATCTGAAAGGGGGGAGGGGGGTGAAGAGGCTCCTCTTTGTTGCTGGCGGTGATGATTGCGTTGGGGACTTACTCGGTCACTTGATGGGGCGAGTGCCAATGCGTCAGTGTGAATTAGAGGGGCTCTTTCGGCATTGGCTGGCCAAGGTCGCCAATCCGAGAGCTAGCGGTGAAACGTGCCAAAATCCATCCCCAGCTCGGCGTTCCGACCACTCAGGAGTCACCATGGAAACTGTATACTTGAAAAAGTTTAATGCATAGAGCGTGCTTCATTTGTGTGATTGGTGGAGTGATTAGCAGCGAGCTAACGAGGATCTTAAATACTGCAGAGATGGTTAAACATAAGAGATGGTGACCAGTTCTTGGTCGCATGCAATCACCCATTGTTTTAATTTTATTGTATTAATATTACATCATTTTAGTCTATGGAGATTGGCTAAATTCTGTATACTTCTAAAGCATATCGCAGAGATGAAAGTTTACTTTGACTTTGACTTGAAATAGCCTGAAAAAGTAGAAATGTCCAACCCACTCAGTAATTTTTTAATGATGCGGGTACATCGTACTCGCGACGCTCTGTCCCACATCCGGTTCTGTTCCGTGGTTCTGTTCCACGTGGCCAGGCCTTTTAGCATCCGAGGCTCTGTTTGCCAGCCTGGATATTCTCCCACCCCCCCATCACCATGGAGAAATCGCACTTCCATCGCCATGACAACGTGGACGACTCTGCGCGCGCTGACAAACTGCTGACAAACGTGTAGCAGGCTCACCGCCGGCGCTGCCAAGAGCGAGTGCGAGTTTAGTCACACGCACTCGGCGTCGGGAGGCGGCCTGCATTAACGTCCGCCGCTGCGGCTGGTGCCGTGCCCTCGGACGCCGACGCGCACCAATGACGCGGCAGTCGGGGGGGGGGGTGCACTTCCTCTTTGGGAAGTAAACCCGGGCAGGACAGGTGGCTCTACATACGAAAGGGGTGGCCACGGGCGCTCTGGGTCACTGCCGAACCTCGGGTGGGCTGCTTTACGACATATTAAAACCATTTGTGAGGTATTGCTGCTTTTAGGTGTCAGTTTTATTATAAAGCTCACGAGTTGCGTAATCGGCCATGTCTGTAAGCACACCTAGACCGTTCTGTAGCCTTACTGTGACCCTTTGCCAGGAGAAGATCTAGAAGCTGGTGGGCATGAGCTGGAGGAACATGGAGCAGTCCTGTCACAGTCCTGTCATGCTCATGGCCACACCAGCCTGAATATGCCCAATCTCATCCAATCCCGAAAAGCTGAGCTGGGTCGGGCCTGGTTAGTACTTGGAGACCGCCTGGTTAACCAGGTGCTGTAAGCTTCAGTGGTAGTTTGATGGTTAGCGAAGCGTGCTTGTGCATGGGAAGGCTGCTGAAAGTTCCCCGAACAGCGAGGTACTACTGGGGTACCCTGAGACACGTACTGCTTATTGGGTGCTAAATAATATAGCTGGCCTCTGCCATGTCACTTCACATTTGGGTTAAATGCTGCAGCCACCTTTGGTTGTTGTGGACTGTGTGCTGCGGGTTAGGGTTGTGCAGGGGATGGGGGATGGGGGGCTCGACATGATTCTCACACTGTCCACTGCATTTCCAGTGTCCATTCTATGAATTTGTGGCCCTCTCTGAGGATTTGGGGTGCTTGGCTTAAAGTCGATCTGACGCTGAGCAGCCCGGCTGCTAATCCACATGATCAGAGGGGGGCAGTCGGCAAATGTACAGCACTCCCGGTGGGTTCGAAGCCTTTCGCCGGCGTTTACCTTCGGAGGGACGGAGCTCGGATCGACACCACCGTTAAACATTCCCTCTGTGTCACGGAAAAATGGCCAGGGACCTAATGGCTGCGTAAGTGAGAGCGGCCTGCCACCACTAAGGGCCGGTGGCTGAATGTGGGGAGCTGGGCTAGCGTGAATCTGTGAAAATGAGCGAGAGATCTCACGGGCCATATTTCAGCCCAAAGACAGTCTACGTAGATATTTCCCCTATGAATATAGAATCCTCTGAGTAGATTGCTTTATAAATAATGTATATGGGAAATCTGAAACCACTGTTGATACATTTAAGCAATTTATGTAACTACTCTGCATATTTAATGCATGACATAAAGATTTAATACATCCCCATTTTAATACAGTCAAAAGAAACCTCAGCCTCATTTCAGGCTCCTGTGGATGGACTTTAATATGTGGATGAAGTTGTGTTGGTTATTTCTAGAATTTCAGAAGCTGGAAATGATCTCAGGGCTGGTGTCCGTGCTGGGCGGCAGTCCGGGCTGTGGGACTTCTAGATGCTCCCTTTGGCCTCGGAGCTGCTCCCACACAGATCTGATGACTGTATCCTAAGCCCTGCATCTTCCCTGTTCGTGGGGGGGGGGGGTGTCCATTTTCCTTTTCATTATGGCTTGGGTAGGGTCAGCATAGGATGCGGTGGTGGATCACACCACGCTGATGCTGGTGGAGGTGGTGTCTGGAAGACGATGTCAGTGACTGGCACCCTTAACACTTGTAGATTCCCTTTGGGTAACCTCGTCAGACGGTCAGGGGCTCCCTGGAGGAGACATGTGACACAAACAGACCGCGCCATTGTAGCCGATTGTATTTCCTTGTCGTGCCGGAACACGGGAGGGGTAAGATCTGAAGGGAGAGTGGACATGGGGGTTGTTTTAATGCAGCTTTTCTTCTTTCGTGTCATTCCTGTGGGCAAGAGGCCACCAGCGGGATTAGCATGGTCTTGTAGCTGGGAGTGAGTATGTCCATTAGCGGTCCATAAGCATGGGGCTGTGCAGGGCCCCGGGGAGTAACGGGCCAAGAAGCCACGTCTTCTTTTCGGGTGATGGGGGGGGGGGGGGGGTGACTGGTCCTGAGTTATGCTGGGAGACGACAGCCCTGAACCACCAGTGATACCTGAGAGGGTGTCTGCAGTGTCAGTTGGCCTATGGGAGTTGAGAAGTGGCAGGAGAGAAGTGACATCAGGCCGAAACGTGTGGCAGCGTTCTGAGAGGGTTTAGACCGCGGCTGAGTCCCAAACATTCCCTCCAAAAAATGCTAGCCTTGTAAAGAGATTCCTGCAAAGTAACCATTATCAGGTTTCAATTTTCACATAACGTGCCCAAATACGGGCCCCACCCACTGCTGAGGATTTTATGTGTAACCAGATGACGGCGGCAGTGGCGGGGGGGCGTTCAGCAAGTACACCTGAGAGTGATACTGGTTACTGGTTCGGTGTGTTCTCCTTTCCTGCGAGGCCCACTCTTGGGGACAAGGGCGGTGGCCTCGCGTACGTGGGAGCGGCTTGTCAGCAGCCTCACGTTCCCGCCAACCGCGTGACTGGCGGCTACTTGCCGTGGGGAAGTGGGCCAGCCGGCCGGGCTCGGCCCCGGGGGCAGTAGCAGGGGACGCGGCCTCCCGCGCCGTTTCACTCACCCTTTCTCTCTGGCGGAGGTCCTCATTTGGCTGGGCAACGCATGCCTGAATTAAATCGCACGTCCGCGCCCGTGAACTTCCGCATCCCCGTGGTGCGACTCCCACCACGGCTCCCCGATGCTCATTGCTGTTCCCGCGTGTTTTATTATTTGGCTCTTCGTCCGATTTGCCAGAGCGGGCATGACTCGTCTGCTCTGCATTCTCCGCGTACGTCCCCCGCCTTACAGAGTTTGCTCGTTTTGTTTGCATAATTGGCATGACGTGTGCCTGCACAACCCCCACCTGTGTTTTACAGGCCTTAAGGGTACAGCAGCAAGGCCCTAATCCTTACATTTGATCCTCAACCTCTCACTGACCTGGTCAAATGACCTCTGCTTGACCTTCATCTCTTTTTAAGAGACTGTACCTAGCATCTTTTTCCCAAGATGCGACTTTGATCACTTTTCGTCAGATCAGTATAAGGTGTCTGCACCCAACCATCGTTCCTCTGCGTCCTGGGCCCTGCACCCACCCCCCCCCCCATCGTAACCATGGACGCAGGGCCTGCTTCACCGAGTGGCCTGTGACTAAATATTATTGGTGCCGAATCTCAGAGCATCTGTGTTTTTTTTTTTCTCCCCCCCCTTCACGTTTTTCCAGGGACCGGGCTGGCGAGCACGTCAAACGTTCACTGGTGTGGGATTACTTGGCCGTTTGTTTGTGTTTTTTATTTTTTTTTCCTGTGCACTGACACGTAGGCGTGAACGCGTGGGCAGGCTTCTCCGTGGCTGAAATGCGCACGTCGCCGCTGGTAACTGGACCACTCTCCTTTTACCATGTATAGGGCTGAGTTTATTAAGCAACAACAACAACAACAAAACAGAGATACAATGGCTCCACTGCAGACCCACGGTGAAGAGGATAAATCAAATTTACAATGAAAAGGGAACTGGGAACCTTGGGGCTGAAGTCACTCCGGCTTCTTCCACAATCTAAAAATAGGATGGCTTTCACTAGGAGATGACCACCACGTGGCTGCTCACTCAGGTCTGTGACCCTTAACCTGATCCCCCGGCAAAGGGAAGGTTCACAGCAGAAGTGATACCCACCCCGCCCTGGTCCTGGTTTGATCAGTGACGGTGTTTTTTTTTTTTGTCGTTATTTTAATCTCGGCCGCGGCGCGAAGGCGCTTGTTCGGGTGATGGCGCAAAACTTGGAAAGTAGTGCGTGGCTGTAACGGCACATCGCGTGGGCCGTGTGAAAGCCGGCCGGCCGCTCCTATTCCCTGGCGTGCGCACGCTCACACTCGCAGGCCGAGTTGCACGCAAGTCAGGGGAGGGGGGGGTGCTCCTCTCTCCCTCCCTCCCTCCCTCCTGCTCGCCCGCCCGCCTGCCCGCCCGCTCTCCACGCTCCGGCGGAAAGCGGGGCTGCGCCACGTGACGCCGCACCTCGTTGGTATTTTCCAACTTCGCCCGAAACCGAGGAACTGGAACCGATGCCCGACCCCCATGCCCCCCCCCCCCAGGGTGCTGTGATGTCACTCTCTTCTGTAACCACTTCCTCTGCGAGTCACATGACGGCACTTCTCCATTTCCCCGGCCTGTGATGACGGGGCCGCATGGGCGGGCTGTCGGGTGTGTGTGTCTATATGTGCGTGTGTCGGGGGGGGGGAGGGGGGAGGTAGGCGGGGGGCAGCTTGAGCTGTTTTTTATGAATGAAATGTGTTGTTTACCCACTCACAGCTCTATTTCTGTTCCTGAGCCGGCGGTGAAAAACAATCGCAGTCTGCAGCCGCGCGCGAGCTGACACTTCCTCTTTCCTCCTCCCTCGGCACATGCTCGCGGCCGCCTTAGTGAAAGTTCGCCGATAAAAGTTTGCATTTTTACGCTCCGCCGCTGAGCTCTCCCCCGGACGGCGGTATCCCCCCTCCCCCGCTCCGTTTCCCGCCTTGCCGATCGGTCAGGACTTCATGGAAAGAGTTAAAAAGAAGAAAGAAAGAAAAAAAAAAAACAGGCGGAGAGAGCGGCTGAGAGAATGTTCTGGAAAGCAGCAGTGTGGTCGTTGAGGCATTAGCTGCTACTTTCCAGACTCTCTGTGATAAGGCCGCATCCTGTTTCCGCTGGGGGCTCGCACAACGCGCGGCATTGTTCCCGATGACGAGGCCTCGCCGGGGCTGCGTCTGCGCCTGAGGTAACGGGATATCCTCTTTCTCGCGCTGACTTCTGGTCCCTCCGTGACCCTCTTCATCAATTAAAAGAAAAGAAAAAAAAGTCTCACATGTGGCAAACGAGGCCTACGGAGAGGAGTGTGGACTGGTTAGGATTTTCTGTCAGGTTGTCTTTAAGTCTTTAAGCAGAGTTCATGTAGAAAAACACACTTGGTAAGCCATAAGATACGAAGCAGAAAGAACCAACCAGGCAGGAGAAGCAGCTACGGCTTAGCCAGCTTATCTTCTGTCCGACTGCCTGCTGGGATTAAACTCTCCTCCTTTGAAATATTTCACGCAGAAATACGCACTCCGCACGCATACGCATTTATCATAAGATAAAGAGGTAGCCGGCTTCTGAGTCATGCGATTTTGCACAGACGACTGCAGATGTATCTCCCAATATTTTGCGCCCACTCCCAAATGAAGCAAATGGGTAAAATACACGTAAATAAATACAGGCGTCCAAAGAAAATTTGTTTTCTGTTCCTCTTTTAATTTAGGATTAGAGTATGTATATATTATTCATTTAAATTCAATTTAAATTCTGAAGCCCTGGGGGAAACAAATAGAATCCCTTCCTTAACATTCATCAACACCGAGATATAAATATTTTTCGGTGAATCCTTTGGCACTGCGGTTTATTGAATGAACGTGAAGGTGCGCAACTGTGCTGACCTCGGGCCCTCTATTAGACATGGCGGAAGTGTTTTTTCTTTAACAGAAATAATAAAAATGCCACCCCCACAAAACTCCAGACAGCCACCAGAGTGTCAGAACCTGCTTATCTAAGTTACGCTGCTCGGGAGGCTCATTTCGACATCCCACAATGCATTGTGGGGGGGCGGAGCCATCTTTTGGGCGCCAGTAGGAGGCAGAGGGTGTAGCTCACATGAAGCACATAGAAGGAGCTGCGTGGGGTCACGGGCAGAGCACGGATGTACGTGCCATGTGAGGTCATAGGAGGCATCGGAGTGTGACCCTCGTAGCAGGTCATGGCAGGAATCCCTGCTGTTTACTCCTCCACCATACATTGGTACCGTCATGCTGTCATAGCACTATCCGTAGTTGGTCATAGATAAACATGGTTACCCAGTGAAGTGAAGTGGCCCGGTGATTTTATCCTGATCTGGGCATGCACTCTACCTTGGAGCCCCACATTGTGTTGTGTAAGGATGCGTGTGTGCGTGTGTCTTTCGGCTTCCGTGTGCTTTAGTGTGTGTGTCGATGGGCCAGCCTTTGCTCAGCGGACACCCCTCGTTCCGGCATTCTTCCCCGGCGGGGAGGGTCTTTAACGAGGCTGTCAGGAGCAATCCACTTTATCCCGTCCTCCTCCTCAGCACCAGCTGTGGCGGGTGGGCTGGGCAGGTGGGCTGGGCAGGTATGTCCCGAGAAACCTGCTTGGAGTCATACCTGAGTCCTGGTTGGTAGGGCATTACCTGTGGTGCCCAGCAAGCCTCCTGCAGATGATGGCGAAGGTCTTAAATCGCATCCTTGGCGGAGCTGCAGGCTTCACTGGAGCCCCGCCTCACTGTCTGGGGTGGCGGCATTGAAATTTTCATGATCGTGTGTTGCGGAGTACAATGGAGAGTATGAATAATGAACGGTAGCCGGCGGTCACTTCATCGCTGCTGAGATGAGCCGACCCGCTCGTCTGCGGTGGTGTAAAACCCAGATGGACCATGACAGATGCGTCGATGGTCCGTCCCCGTAAACCACAAAAAAAAAATACTCAGATGTTGAGTATTGAGCCACAGTGAGAGCTACATGGGCCGGACCCCTCTTGACAACATGGGCCACGTCTGACCCGATCATTGTTCTACGGAAATGTGTTTTTAAACAAAACAGCGAAGCACACATCTGCCGGCCCAGGAGCCGGGGAAGCTTCCGTCCTGTTTACTCGTTTACTGGTCGCGTGATATTTTTTCCCTCTGCTGTAGAGTACCATGACTCACGTCATTAAGTAACAATAAACTCGGCTGTGAATGAAGGCAGTTCGAGGTCTCAGTTGTTCCTTGGTAATTTAGTGTATAAATAGGAGCACTGTTCTCCACAGTGACAGCACTGACTGCACATCTACTGTTGTTCTCCGTTGCTCACGAAACGCAAAAGAGCAAAAGTGATTATGGATTCCGAGTCAATTTAAAAACACATGCATGAATTCTGTAAAATGCATATTTGGTGTAGCAATATACTGTATATAACCCTAATTATGAAGAATCATCTACAGATAAGAATTGATCTAGCACCTGCTCACAGTGAGCCTACAGCAGGTGCATGGCAGCCCAGAGAATAAGAGAGGAGATCCTGGATGGGACACCCTATGGACAGCCTCACATAAACACACGTTTGTATTCCTATCTTGGTGAGGACCGTCCATTCATTTTTATGGGAAAAACCCTGGGGTGGGATGGTGGTGCAGTGGTTAGCACTGTCGCCTCACACCTCTAGGACCGGGGTTCGAATCCTGCCCAGTTCCATGTGTGTGGAGTTTGCATGTTCTCCCCGTGCCGTTGTGGGGTTTCCT
>JAODKL010000044.1:2985624-2999062 GCA_026780765.1 Petrocephalus schoutedeni
TAACCATGCTGATGATTTGTTATATTCCTCATATAGCGTAACCATGCTGATGATTTGTTATATTCCTCATATAGCGTAACCATGCTGATGATTTGTTATATTCCTCATATAGCGTAACCATGCTGATGATTTGTTATATTCCTCATATAGCATAACCATGCTGATGATTTGTTATATTCCTCATATAGCGTAACCATGCTGATGATTTGTTATATTCCTCATATAGCATAACCATGCTGATGATTTGTTATATTCCTCATATAGCGTAACCATGCTGATGATTTGTTATATTCCTCATATAGCATGACCACGCTGATGGTCGGGGGGGTTGAGTACATCTGTATTGTCCAGAGGCTTGTCATTTATAAGGCAGTTATCTTTCTGTAATACTGCGTATCACCTGACAACTGTAACCAAAGCAACGCCTGGTCCAAGGCGACCTGCGGGTGGTGGGACGGGACCATTCCTGCCTCAGATGGAATATAAACGCCCCCCCCAACTTTCACCGAAATATATTTATACATCAAACAGATTGTCAGGCGCTGATATTTTCAGTACCAAGCAATGAGCTCGGGCGAATGAAATGGGGCCCGGGGGCTAATTAAAAAGAAACACCCCATTGGTTTAGCACTTTCAAAAGGCCGGCAGTGTTTCCGGAAGCGACGGACGGAGTAAACAAATGGCAGAACGTAGTGGGGGGGGTGGGGGGGGGGACAGAGAACAATGTCAGGCTGCACGTTGGAAGAATCGCTGATAAAAATCATCTATTTAGACAAACCCAATGCTTGACTGCTTGTCGAGGCTGCATTTCATAAATAAAATATGTTCAGTCACTGATAGTGTCCTTATCTTGGGATAGAGGCGAGGTGAATGTATGCTGTCTTATGCTGCCTGGGATTGTTTGCTGGAGCTGATAGCTGGTTGGACCCCAAGATGGACAACAGATTGCATTTGTCTGTCAACCAGGCAGACGGGAACCTTAGGGGGAGAAGAGATTCGGCTGGGGCTAGGTGGTGGGGTGGGCACCGCCGAGCTCCCCACATCCCTTTTGGGGGGTGCGAGGTAGTGTGGGCAGCTCACCCATAAGAGGACCTTCGATCCAACTGTGCTGGTTGGATACCCTCGGGGTCAATCCTGGGATTTGGGTTATGTGAGCTTAAATACAGACGCCGACAAGGAGCTTATTTAGAACTTAAAGAACATGATCATGTGAGATGTATTGTATTGGCCAACCAGATTTCAGTATTGTATGTCACATGACCGTTTTCATTTGCGATGTCGTGCAGCACGTGTTTGGTCGGTAGCTAAGAATATATGATTGAGAGAATTTGAGACTGTTCAATGCAGTTCAGTAGAAAAACATTAATGGTCCTGTTTCCATACACATTGTATCCGTATATAAACGTGTCCAGCCCCTGTGCATCACACTGTTCTAAGTTTCTCACTTCAGATATCGTGAGAACCATCCAGTTGGCTGTTTGTATGTTGCACATGGGGGAATGCTATTTTGTGCCACAGGCTGGTATGGCAGTGAAACCCACTTGATTTGACTTGACTTGGCTAGACACGCCCCTCTGGACCAGAGGGTACTGTCCAGGCTGTCCTGTATGTGGAGTGCCAGAAGCTGGCCTCAGTCTCAGTGTCTTTAATACCTCAGACGTCAACAAAGCAGGAAGGTGGCCCGTAATCTATCCTAACAATCAATAGATGTATTTTGCATCCGCTGGATCCAACCCCGCCTCTCTCTTTCAATCTCGCACATCCAATTTTTCTTCCTCTCTCTTTCCATTTCTCTCGCTCTCCTCCCCTCTGCTCTCTGATTGTTTGATGTAGGTCTGCCTCCCACAAACATGGGTGTGTGTGTGTGTGTCTGTGTCTGTGTGAGGGAACCTCCCTACCTGCCTGCCTCAATTGGGCCGAATATTTAAACAGGATTATCAGTCTGAATGAGGGGTGTGATACAATCCATGCAGATGCTCCAGAGCTGAAAAAAATCCCATTTGTCAGATTGCCGGGCTTCATGAATACCAAGGAAGGTGAAGATAGGCTTCCAGATTCCCCAAACCAATTAAACGCAAAGTCGGAGAAAGCGGAATAAACAAATTCTGGGAACATAATACTCATCCCCACTAGAAGAAGAAGAAAAAAAGAAATCCATGGTATATTTGCGATCCCATTTTTCTAGAAGCAGGCAAGCCATGAATTTCACACACCCTGCCGCGCATGCAGAGGTGTCATGCAGCATGGGCTTGCTGGGGAGAGAGGTTAAACGATGGGGCTAAACATCGAGCGGTCGAGAAGAATCGTCAGAATAAATCACCGGTCGTAGAGGCGGAGGCACGGAGGAGTCGCCGAGTCGCCGTAGAAACCGTCCGCCTCTTGGCATGGTGCAGGCTCCGCCCCAGCCAGTCAAATTGGGCCTTGGGGTCTTCGGCATGCCCTTAATGGGGAAATAACAAGC
The DNA here is from genome assembly GCA_026780765.1 of Petrocephalus schoutedeni. Lineage (NCBI taxonomy): Eukaryota > Metazoa > Chordata > Actinopteri > Osteoglossiformes > Mormyridae > Petrocephalus > Petrocephalus schoutedeni. Next base: position 2,988,086 of record JAODKL010000044.1, read on the forward strand.
TGATAAGTTCCTAGTCGAGCACAAGTGGGTAATCATCTCTCGTCCAGGTAGGCTGGGGCCCCTCATGCAGAGGAGTGGCTGTTTTCCTCACCCCCCCCCCCCCCACACACACACACACGCACACACACACTTGGCCCCCAGTTCTGATCCTCATCATGACATCAAAGGCAGGTGTCATTTCCTGTACCTCAATTTTCAACCCTGTGCCTAGGGACACAAATAGGATGGACCCGACCGTCCTCTGCTCTGTTTTTGGAGTGGATTCTTCGCGTTCCATTTTCATCAAGGCAAATAAAATGCATAAAGCATAAACAAATTAACTAAATTCACTTTTTAGAGGATGCACATGTTAACATGAAGCAAAAATCATCTGTCCTGAAACTTTGGCATAAGGCAGAACCTTCCAAGTGTAGGAGGTCTTTGCTCAACTTCTGAGCTGTCAAAGTCAGTTTTAACGCAGCTTATATTTCTCGAAAACTCTTGCCCTGACATCCTCGCTTCGGCCGGTTTAGTCCGCATCATTGCGACAAGACGGGAGGCGTCTCAAAGATAATTCCGATCAGATAAGCGCTCGAAGAAACACCCGTCTTCTCGAATCGATACACCTCTCCGTCTCTGCCGTAATTATTTTTCTGATTAATATTGATTATTATTAAGGGCTCTCTCAACAAACTGCTTTGAATGTTTAAACAGGCGATGTAAAAAGGATTTATTTTCTTCATTCAGAATTTTGGTTTTCTAGTACAGGTGAGCAAAAACATCCTTTGGGGTGAATGGGGAGAAAGGGCTTGGCCAGCTACCCACCGAAATGACAATCGAAGGGACTCAAACCGTTAATCGTGTAAGGAGTTTCCTTATTTTTTTTTTTACTCAATACCCATTGAGTAATGGTTGAGTAATAAGAGGCCATATATTGAATGAAAAATTATACAAAATCCTGAACTTTCCGAACGATCTGTCTTTAAGATGTATAGGTGACTTTTATTTATTTTATGATAGGTTGGGATAGACAAGGTAAAATTCATCTGCAACAACATAAAAATGTATATATACTGTACTTTTTGCATCTATTGTGAATAGATAAATTTAAAGGACAGCCTGCTTTATTTAACTGATGAGCTCAGAGTAATGTTTTCTGGTACCCAGCCGCCAACACCAGAGGCCCAAGGCTTGGGGGTCTGCTACCACAGCAGGGGTGATGGCTGAGAACAGAACGTATCAACTACCGGGGGGCGCAGTGCTGATCACAGCCCACGTGGGGCGCCGCCTCCCCCTGGCAGACTTCACTGGGCTGTTTCGCTTTGTCGGGGATGGGAACAGGGTGCCCTAGGCGGCTGCCTGTGTCACCTAATGCGTTAGCCGGCGCTCGGAGGTGGGGTGCTAGGAAAGGGCCAGGCTTGCTCTGTGCTGAAATGGTTTGTAAAGTGCAACGCCGGTCCTTAATCTGGGCCGGGAATGCCAGGAAAAGCTGTGGGATCAGGCCGATAGAAGTGGCTGATATAGCATCCTTACCTCAGCACACTGCCGGCGAGGATGCAAAGATTACTCACATCGGAGTCTTTAAAAGGGGCAAATTTCCGTCTTTCTTCGGACTCGGTGATAAGGTGAAAATGAAGGGAGCCACCTTATCAGCTGGAGCGTACTCCATAAATCACAACTGCCTGCTGCCCGTGTGCCCCCGGGGGCTCCTGTGTGAGCCCCTCTGCCACGAGACGGCCTAATTCCTCAGCCGACAGTGAGCTTTGGGGGGGAGACAAACAGCCGGAGAAGCGCAAGAGCACGGAATGTCGTTTAACCACCGAATTAAAATAATTAGCATTAACACATTAAAATATAACTTCATATGCATCAGTAAGGCGAGTTCATTCAAGATTACAGATTTTATGTGTCACATGCACAGTTATACTGGCACAATTTGCAATGAAATATGAATTTGGCATGTTCCTGCGGAAGTGTGAATGTATGCAGTGTGCAAATGCCAGTATATACAGTGTGCATGGTATACAGTGTGCAAATGCCAGTATATACACTGTGCATGGTATGCAGTGTGTGAATGCCAGTCAGTGCCGTGTGCATGGTATGCAGTGTCCGAATGCCAGTCTGTGCAGTGTGCATGACAGGCAGTGTGTGAATGGCAGTATATACAGTGTGTATGGTAGGCAGTGTGCGAATGGCAGTATTTACAGTCATAAAAACGTAAACAATGATATGGGAAGTTCTCTTATGATGCAGTGAGGCTGTGTAAATAAGTGGCAGGCCGGTCCTGGGCAAGGTACTTAATAAACATTTTTGCCTTTTAATCTCTGGAAGTATGAAGCCATGTGGCTCCTGTGTTGTGACAATTGGTGGCATGAGGATGGAGATGGATTCTGGGACGACTCGGTGAGGCCACAGGCGGGATGGATGGGGACCGGGGAGGATTGGAGGGGGCCTCACTGGTGCTGTGGACGAGTGACCGGCCGCAGTTGTTACTGCTAGGCCAGGGCATTGGAACAAGAGGCTTAAGATGCTATCAGACCATCTAGAGCCTGCAGGCTGCGAGAAGATTATTAGTCCAAAAGAAAAAAAATGTTGACAAACATTCTGGGCCTCATTAAGCTTTAATCATATGTAAAGCTGCCAGTTCCTCTGACCTGCAAATACTGGGCTTATGTGAACTCTGGGATTTAGCCTCCTTATCAAGGTCAAAACCTTAACTCCTATTCTGCTCCACTCAGAGGTGCCTGAATGGGGACCGTGGCTCCAAGCGTGTCTCTCGAGTCTCTAGATGGCGCCGTGCTTTCCGGTAAACCTTGCACTGCAGACCCTGAACCAGCAGTGTTCTGCTGAGTCGATAGATCTGAAGTACGAATGCACACCCAGACAAAGGGGGCTGTGTGTGGCTCAGCCAGTTATGGTGCTGCACCTGGCATTAGTAGGTTGCTGGTTCAAATCGTACAGTCAGTAGAATGATTTCACTGTTTAGTCCCTAAGCAAGGCCCTTAACCCTAAGTTGCTCCAGGGATCAGCTTTCTCAGCTGAACATTGCTTTGGACAAAAGCTTAATAAATAAGTAGATACAAATCCACTTATAGCACCCCCCACCACAATGATTTAATTACAGGAGGTAAGTTTTATTAGTTTTGTTTTATTACTCTGGTTTTCTCACTGTATTAAACATTTCTGTATCTGGCTAAGAATGACAAAACAGGTGCAACCCAACCCAGTCCTCAGCGACCCCCAGACAGTCCATGTTTTTGCTCCCTCCCAGCTCCCAGCCAGACAGTCCTACTGGAAGCCGGAAGGGTCCGTGTTGAGAAACACTGCATTAGGCCAGCCTTGAAAAAAAGACCTTTTTTGAACTTTGGTCAGGTGCTTGGGTGCTGCTTATAGTCACTGTCAGGAAATACAGTCACTGCTGTATTTCAACCGCAGGCTTGTTCACCAAAACAGAAATCAAATACATAAAGTCCCTCCAGAAGCGTTGTTCTCTGACATTCTGGGAGCTTCTATGCGAAAAGGCCCCCCTCCCCCACCCCCTGTCAAACCAGCACCCCATGTTCAAGTCGCCGGCCACGGGGAGCTGCAGTGGAACAAACTGGGCAGTTCTTATTGTCCCGCGGTATCTTTAATTGCGATGAAAGGGATTATGTAGATTTCAGTAAGCCTTCCTGACAGGACATGTTCTGAAGTGGAAGGACGATGTGCAAGGAACATGTGTGAGTGTGGGGCTTAGTGTAATGTTCCTTCATAATAGGGTAATCACCTCCACCTTTGCCAAGAAGATACGCTCACCCAGCCGGCCTTGCCAGCGGCCCGAGTCCGGCGGCTAGACTCCCTGTGCCAGCAGAGCTCTGGGATAGACACCAAATGGGCCGCATGGTCCCTTGTTGCCAGGAGGGTGTTTGAGAGCCACATGGTGAGCCAGCTAGATGCTCTCACCTCACATGGTGATGGGAATTTCCAGAATCCATCGCCAGTGGTCCAGGATACTTGTTGCAACAGGTGGGACGAAGGACTCAAGTGTAGGAAACAAAAGTGTGTAATAACCCAGGACACAGGACAAAACACAGGACACAGCTAGGGGCATGAGACAGATCTCAGCAAAACTAGGCACAGCAAAGAGGACGTCCAGCAAGACACATACCTGGGCAGAGCAGACTGGTGGAGGAACCACAGAGACAAGGACAGGAACACAGGAGAGGGCCATAGCCCTCTACACAAGCCAGGGAAAATCAAAGGTGGACAGGGTAATGGGACAGGGACTGAGGCACAATGAACAGAAACGGGTGGCATCCGGGAAGTCTCCTGGACCCTGGAGAGCTGGGTGGTGAACGTGGATCGGGGGTCCTCCTGGATCCATTCGCTGATGTTTCGGGACCCATCCAGACCACAAGACCAAAGGGCTTCGGAGGACCAGTAGGACCAGGTGGCACTGAGGGGCCAGCAGGGCTGGATGACGTAGAGGAGACAGTGGGGCCAGAGGACACGAAGGAGACAGCAGGGCCGGAAGAGGAGGGCACCACAGGTCCCCTTCTCTGTGTCCTGAAGGAAGGTTGTCTGTGTTGGCAGCATGGGAGGGAAGGACCTGGGTGGGCAGGTGGGAGTCTGGATGGCCATCGCGGATGGTGTGCCCCCTGCCTCGGGCCCGAGCCAATATCGGTGGCCACCTAGCAACCTGGTACTAGAGTGGCCCAAGCGCCGTGCGGAGGCATGGGCCCACGGGAGCAGGACTCAGGGCAAGGCCCAGAGGGTCTCACTCTAAGTCTTCCAGAATGTTATCCTCCGGGCTGGTGGCAGCTGGGGAGTTGGGCACCAGACTGGCAGCAGCTCTGAATGTCATTCAACCCCCAAATAATTAATAAAGAGTTAATAATAACACATAGTGTGCTGGTGTGCAGCTTCATTTGCAAACTTGTATTAACACAATTTGGTGGAAAAGGCAGCCTCATTTTATTATGGTGCTAGTAAAGCTGATGGTATGACTGTGAAAAAAAAAAAAACGTGTGATTGCTGGAATTCCTCACCAGTAGATGTACGTTACATAACTTATTAAGCTAAGCGATCGCTTTGCGTTGCCGTATCATAATTGTTTAGCCGTTGGTCGTTGGGATGGTTAAGAGTTACTATCTGTTACTGTCTGTTACTATCTCTACTTCTCATCATACAGTACATGAGCATCACTATGCAGCCATACACTGATGCAGCAGTGTGGTATTTTACCAGCTTTTTTGGGGGAGAGAGGGCGGGGGGGAAAAGAGACTCGCGAAGTGGACGTCAGTCCTGATAAAAGCGAAAGAGTGTCCAAGGATTTCTCCTTGTCTGCCGTATGAAAGGGGACTCAAAAGCAGGTGTGAAAAGGAGGCAGCGTGTATTTTTATAAAGAATAAACAAAGACTCAAACTAATTACTGGTGGAGGTCAGAGCACCAAATGCATATTCAAAAGCTCAGGGCATTGCAAGGAACTCATGACTGTCACACTTATTTAGAAGCCCAAATAGGCAATTTCGCACTGAATCAGAAGAGAAAGGAAACGTAAAAAGTTTCAAAGAATTGATGACGGGCTGCGCGAGAGTGGGAAAAAAAAAGAGAAATTGACCATGAAAACTGGGCTTGGAATTAAATTGGCTGGAAAAGAAATAAAAAAAAAGAACTGTTTGCGGCACAACTCTTAAAATGTGCCTTTGTAGGAATGCCAAGGTTAATTTGCACGTCAGTTAAATAGATGATTAAATCTGAAAGGAGCCGCTGGATGCAGCTTCACTGCATACATGTGAATCAGGGTAAATCTTGTGTATTCCGGCCCATGTAGCTGAGGCGTATTCAAATCTGTATCTGAAATGCATTTAATGGCTCCACATAGGGGACAGAGAGAAGGACAGCCCCCCCCAATGCTGTTACCCAAAAGAGAAGGGTTACAAAGGATGGATGGTGGCTTGAGGTCTGTGGTAGTGTGGTGTGCTGGCTTGGGGTCTGTGGTAGGTGTGGTGTGCTGGCTTGAGGTCTGTGATAGGTGCGGTGTGCTGGCTTGAGGTCTGTGGTAGGTGCGGTGTGCTGGCTTGAGGTCTGTGGTAGGTGTGGTGTGCTGGCTTGAGGTCTGTGGTAGGTGTGGTGTGCTGGCTTGAGGTTGGTGGAAGATATTTGGGGAGTGGCTTGTGGTCTGTAGTAAATGATTAGGTGCTGGCTTTTGGTGCTGGCCTTGGGAGATGTGACGTGACTGGAGCATGACGTTGAGCTTCTGATGGATCATTCATCACGGCTTTGATTATTTCTTTTCTTTCCGTGTATTAAAAAACCTGTGATCGTGAGTTCCCCATACATTTGTAGCTCTGTCTCTGCAAGAGTTACTTGGATAAAATTAACCCATATAGCCTGTGTGAAGTTTCTGAAATGAATCTATAGAGTGACTTTGGCCCGTCACGAGTCCAGACGGACCTGTCCACCATCCACGTCCAGGCAGGCCTGTCCACCGTCCATGTGCAGGGGCCGCCCCTCTCTTGATAAGCGGTTGATCGGCTAAAACTCTCCAGCCAAGTTGCCATGGCGAGTAAACTTGTAGTGTTAAACAGTCGCGCACTTTTGCCGGGCAGAAAACCGCCTTGCGTGCAGAAGAGCACGCTTAGTGTCACTAAAGACCACCTAATGAGTGCTGGCGGAAGGGAACTGGGGGAAGAAAAGGCAACAAGGAAAACATATATTTTTCCCACACATTTGCTGTGCAGTTTTATGGCCCCTAGCAACAAAATGTGCCCCCCCCCCCACCAGTTACAATAAAAAATAATCCAGGCCTCTCAATGGCTGTTATTTCCCTCTGGATAATTTGAATACCAAACAGGAAAGGCGAAGAACCTTCAACCATTAAAATACATTCACCAAAGCCAATTGTGGGATATTAGCTTGGGACTGGCTGGTGGGAGGGGGGCAACACTTTAGTAGTGGATGGAGTTTACCACACACCCACCCCCCCCCCGCCCGTGAAATTCAAGCGCTCGCCGACTATAGAGAAATCGTACTTCCCTGGTCCAGGCCCGAGAAGTGGAGACGAGGTCAAGTTCAGCCGGTGTCTCCTACCGACGGCGTGCGGCACGGCTGGGAGACGGAGCTCATTCTGGGCTGATAGATATTTTAGCCACCATGTTGACTGTTGACTGTTAATTAATTCCCCCGAAAGTAATGTGTCATTTAAAAAAAAAAAAAAAAAAGAGTGAGAGTGAGAATGGAAGTTGGGTGGGTGGCACGCTTCTTAAGCAGCCCTCTTTCTTCCCTCCTCTTTTCATCTCTCTTTTTTCACCCCTTTCATTTTCTCTCTCAATCTCTCCTCTTCTTCCCCTTCGTCTTTTTTTTGGGGAGGGTCGGTTGGGGGGGGGGCTGATATTTCTCATGAATGATTTATATGTGTCCCGTTATCGGCAGAGATTTCTATAGACCCCTCTGCATTCAGCGAGACATTTGTGGCATAATTGTTAATTTTAATGCCATAATAGTTTCAGATGGAGGCCCTGATTAGACATTTATTGTACAATTAAATGAAACATACTTAAGAATCACAAAAGGCTTCCGTAATTATTTCAGGCCATTAATAAAATGGGCATTAAATTATATTGGACACAAAAGAGAAGTGAAATAGATTTCCATTAGAGCAGGAGAAGCAATGTGGAGTAATAGATCCTGGCTCAATTCACTCTGAAATTAATTGTTGCCCAGACTCTCTCCACACAGTGGAATAAATGAATGAGAAAAGAGAGGAAGAAAAAAAAAGGTGGTGGCCACGGTGTGGAGTAGAGGGGGCCGGGAGGGTGGGGGGTTACATTAAGGGTCTGATGAAAAAGCTTTTGTGTGACGACCTACAATAGGCTCCTAAAAATTCAAAAAACGCCACATTGATTTCTAATGGCCTGTAAAGTGGGGCGGCGGAGGCCGCGAGTAGGCGCTTCTGCCACTCCTACCCCCGCCCCCCCCACCACAGTCACTTCCTGTTTTTGTTTCAGCCTATTTAAATGGGTCGCCAGGTACTTTTACGGGGTTCAGGCCCATTCAGCAGGGCTGGCAGCACGTAGGCAGACCGGCCCTGGAAAAACCAGAGGACTTCAGAATGTTCGCCAATAACCAACACGCCTTTGCTGGCGGAGTTTATCGGACTTTCTGTAGCTACCGCTATAACGTTCTTTTGAAGTCTTTCTGGCCTGAGGAGCAGTGCCTCAAGCCTTGGAGGGAAGGTTGTGGCCCGGGCAGCCAGTAACACAGGTGATTATAACAATGAGCAAACGTCAGCAGGCAAGATGGGTGTTTCAGCCACATGTGGCCTAAAAAGTACTGAGGAACGTCCATAAGAATGAGGTTAAGTCCCCAGAAACCTTCCCACATTGATGTCTGGTGTCTGATATCCAGAATTGGGCTCGTTTGATGGATGGTCTGGACTTTCTCCCATGGTCTCCCTGTCCGTTGTAATGGTCAGTCTGTAGGACTGGGAATCGGGAAGGTGATAAACACCACTAATGAAATGTTTGCAGTGTTCTTCCTTTTGTTTGCTCGGCCATGGATGGTCTTCATGCGGACGTTGACACGGACACCGGAAAATATTTCGTAAAATTCCGGAAAATAGCCGGTGCCAGAATACACACCTTTGCATTCATATATTTCTTGGGACCATCCATTAATTTCCATGGGAAAAACCCAACCATGGCAACCTTAACCTCTACCCAGCCCTAACCTTAACCATAAGTAATCAAACAAAATACAAGACTTTTGGTAGTTTTAGTTTTCTTTATTGCATTCACAGATTTTTATAAAAATAAAGATGGTCCCTACAATGTCAAAATAAAAGTTTATTTAAGTATATTTTTATTCATGACCCCCACACACAAACTGGAAAAGTGGTCTGGCCCTGTGATGCCAAAGTTTTTACGACACCCTTTACAAGAGGCCTGAGGTCACCATTGCATGATTGGCCGGGTTTCCCTTCACCTTTGACCTTTGTCATTGGATGATCATGTGACCTCCTGTCTGCCAAGGTTAGCGGGACTGAAGCATATTTTACATGTAACAGGTCAGCATTTTTATGTGGGTTATTCAGTCGGTGCCACACAGTGACATATAGTAGCAATGTGATTGCACCAAGGGTGTTGATATGGAAATGGATGGTAGGTGCATGTCCCAACCAGTACTGTGTGGGTACTGTGTGCATTTAGGGAACAGGGGGGATTGGGGCAGATTTGATCCCTACCAGTACTGAAACCAAACCTACACCCTTGGGTTGCATGACATTATTAAAACATCAACGTCCCACATGTAGCACGTTGAACTAAATACCCTTAATAATCGTTTAATGCTGCCAACACAGTAGCTTGTGAACATGAAGTGACTGCATTGTAGCCGGGCCGTGACCTTTGTGCTGGAGAGGTGAGCGTCAAACCCAACAACGCTGTCCCCTCATCTTGTCCCATTGGAGAAAAAGATTCCTTCAGAAAAGCCCATTTTGGCCTCTAAATCCAAAGCTGACAAAGCAGGGTTTACAAGCGGCCCATTTGGTCCTCTGGCGGTAAGAAACACGTTAAGGTGCTGTTGGATTACAATCAGACATGAGCGCTGTTCACGGAACGCTGCCAATACTACTGCTGGAGCTCCAATTTTAAATTGGGAATAAGAGACCCTTATCATAATTGTTATGAAATGATATTTTGAAGGGGGGAAAAATGCTTTCTCCTCAAGCGTTTCGACAGCACGAGCAGATGGGATTGATTTTTTTTTCTCCCTGTTTACCTACATGTTATTCTAAAAGGAGAGGGGGCCTACAGAAATGAGAAATGGCTGCAAAATGGCTTCGTTCGTGGGGATTAGCAGCAAGATGCAGACGCATTTGTGTATTCCTAGTGTGGCATTCTGGGGGGAAACTGGCCTGGAAATTTTCCAGGTCAAAAGACCGCTTTTTTGTGAAGTTTCGCAAAATTTCCCTCCACTCAGTGTTTGGTTACATTTTAAAAGCAGTTGCGTTACGTTAACAAAATAAATAAATAAATGAATGAATGAATTTTGAAATCCGTGAAAGCGTACATGCAGCCAGTGCTTTATTTTACTTAACGAAGCAGAGGACGATTTTAAAAGTAATTCCGATGCCTTGGTACAGTAAATAAAAACTCTGAAAAACCTATTAAAATGTGGATTGGGGGGTGAGCACCCATCATCTACTCTGCCAAGCCGGTGGCTCGATCAGCACTTTATGGAGAGCTGGGAGGCATTGTGCCTGGCAGTCAATAAGCGCATCGCAAGTTAGCTTCTTGTGCGTATATACATAAATACGCAAGCATTGTATACAAGGCTGGACAAGTTTTCCTTGAAACCCAGTCATAGCATACAGCAGAAACGCATGAGTCCCCGGCTGACGCCCTACCAACTCCGTGCGTTCTCTCTGCCTATTAATGAAGGTGAACAGAGGGTCACGCCCCTCACCCCCCCCCCCTGATAATTTATCGCTATCTTACGTTATCGCCGCCCGTGCGCCTCTAATCCTAATTGTATTGTATAATTGTGTGATGCACGCAGTTGGTCCCTGATGCATTGCCCTTAGCTCGCCGATATAAACCGATGCCTGACACCTGTCTCTACCTCCTTCCTCCCATCCCGTGCGCCCTTCTCTGACTTACGTGTCCCTCCTCTGTGGGGCCCATCAGTTCGTAAACTTTCATGCTTGCCGGAAAGTGCTGTCGTGGCGAGTGCGCTAAGTGTGTGGCTCGTCTCGCTCCGTCGCGGCGGCCGGCTTGCCGTCCCATTACTGTCCACTTGGTTATTTTTAGCGCCCGTCAATGCCCGCCGATGCCCGCCGATGCCCGCCTACCCAGGCGGCCAAGGTGACTCCTCTCCAGCCAACCCCCTGAGAGCCCACGCCAGAGGCCCACACTGTCCCCATATAGAATACATTATATTCATTACTTTGGCCATTCCCACAGCTTCTTATGGGGCGTCGGTTAATGACATTCCCCCCGCCCCCCCTAAACATCCCC
>JAODKL010000044.1:2999162-3016535 GCA_026780765.1 Petrocephalus schoutedeni
TTGTAAATATATTTCTGCGGAGGTTCAAAAGCCACCACTGTGACAGCTGACTAAAATCAATTTCCGAGCAGTGAATGAAGTTCTCCGGCCAGAACAAACACTAAAATTTGAATGTATGAAATACAATGGGAAAGTGTATGGGGGGGCAGGTATTGGGACAGGGAGTTGGGGTGTGTTGGAGGGGGCGCCCAGGAGCCCGTCTCCTCGGCCCAGCGGGCCAGGCCTGGGCCTCGTCGCTCTTCTTTTGCATGGAGTCAGGCATTAGATAAACACCTGTGACTGGGATGCGGCCCGCTCGCGGTGCTGATACGTGCCTCTGAATGGCCTGGCGCACAGGGTCCCCTCATCCGCCCCTTCCCATCTGCGCTGCTCCTTTAAGCACGGCTGGCCAGGTTAGGGTGTCTCTGTGACAGCCTCCTCCAGCTGGAAGCTAAATAATACCCTGGGTTTTTATATTATGATTCCCTAATAACAGCAAATGGGAAGTGATTTTGTAATAAATTTGGAAACTATTCTCGCCGTCAGGCCTTATACGCTTTGGGCCTTTTCCAGCCTGGACTCTTTGAAAGAGAGTTGCATGCGTAAGTCGTTTTGGATCTCTGCGATCTCCTGCTCTTAGTGCCGGTGTGGGCTTCCCAAATAAGAGAGCAGCTTTCCTGGGATGCAGAATGGCACCGAGTCGGCTGAGTGGCTGTATCTCCGGCCCCAAGGTCTGTGGGGTGCAGTCTCCATGGTTAACAGCATCAGCCCCAGACAGGACAGTAAATAGAATTTAATAAATCAGCCTATAAATAAATGAAAATCTGAGATTATCGGGACCAGCTGTCAGTCTGCTGAAACAGTACCCAGAGAAAGGAACAGACCATAAATAAAACCAGAGGAATTCGCTCCCCTTTGTAATCATGACTATGTTGCTTACTTAATTATCTTTAAGTAATCATTTATCAAGAACTCATAAAGAATGCCATGGAGAGTTAAAGCTAGCTAGTAAATATATGAATACAATTTTTTTTGAAGAGTTGCTCCCTGTATTTTATGGAATAACATTGTTGGGGGAAGTGAAAAGGGCCCACTGTTTCGTCGGATAAATGGTCTATTAAATGTTATAGAAACGCGTTTTTAGGCCAAAGACTGGCAATTGATTTAAACTATCAGACCGCGATATTGTACTTACTGATAATTTACACGTAAATGAAAAGCTTCCTTTACTGCTAAACTGTTTAAACAGTTTAAACGCGGAAATTAAAATAAATGCTACTCACATTTTTCCCAGAGGTATTCCCGCCAGCCGGAAGACGGCTCTTAAGTGAGATGCAGTTAGCGCTGGCCGAGGCTTCAGCACCACGGACAGCGGCAGTGTGGCCGATTCTCAGCGCTAATGGCCCAATTAGATCTGCTGGGGAAAAGTATAGTGTTTTTGTAACGACGTTTACATTTCGCTCACATTCTAAATAAACTACCTATAAATATTAAATCAATTTCTATTTAGTCTAAAGGCAAAATAGCGCCGTGTTTATAAAAATGATTTAAGTTTGTGTGGCCTTACGTGTAATTTTTTTTTGTATTATTCAGAATAATGACAGTTTCCCAGAAGTTTCGGGAAATAAAAAAATAAATGTTTTAAGTCGTGTAACAAATTAGAAGTGCTTGGTATCTGCTAAGGCGACAGCTGTCTGATTATTTTACTTTTCTAAGAGTAACGCCGTGTAGAATCATTTTGTGATTTTGCCAGTACTGTAAATTGCACAATATTTTCCATTATTGCTAGGACACGTTGCAAGAGATTACCGTGAATATCGGCCTAGTAAAACTTTTCTTTCTGGACAGAAAATTATGTTGAACGTCCACTTCTATATCTTTAAAAAAAATACCCCTCGTCGAAGCACGTAAAGCCGGTAAAGACGCCAAACTTTTTCTTCACTTTTTCGCTGCTTGGAAAATATGAATAACGCAACATTTAAAAAAGGCGTCGGTGGGAAATAATCTTACAATCGCAGCCCGAAACACTCAATTATACTTCCTACAAAAAAAATGCAAGCTTTGCCATTGACTCCTCAGGAGCCAAGTGTAGGCAATTTGCAGAATTACACATTTGATCAAAGCTGACGTAACATGCAGTTACTTTAAAAGAGTTCTAGTGAAAGTGAATATATTAATGAAAGTAAAAACGTGTCCCGCAGCATTAATTGACTGGAGCATTTTAATACTAATTACTTCCTGCCCCTGTCGCGCTTGCTTTAATCGATTTAAAATACCTTTGTACTCTTGCCGATGCGCAGGTGCTGCGGCCGGAGACTGACGGCTAACGTATCTCCAGCATGATATCGGTGCCGCTGTTCAAGCTTTAATGAAATGTGCTTTGGATGACTGCAACGCACAGAAACACTATTATAAACCAAAAAAAATAAATAAAAAAAACACACACATTACCCCTTAGAGCTGCTCGAAGGCTCTATTTAGGTCGGCTCGTTCTCTAAAACTAAGTGGAGAGATCTAAGCTGCCTGTACCGATGATTTATAAAATAGCAACGCACCTTACCGCTTTACCGGCACGTATTGAATGGGTTAAATATTATATATCAACAATCATCGATTAATGTCACGTGGAGATTGCTGAGCCTTAATTGAAGGGGGATAACGCTGGGAATTCCTTTACTGAAGCTTAGACTAAGTACCCATATTTTGTGTAGCGCATAGAGGGACTTGCCCGACGTCTAGGCTGCAGTGATTCGTAGCTGGGGAGTGTTCACACGTGAGTATCCGAAGGAATAAGATATTCCCCCTTATTTTAAACACAAGATAGACACTTTATGCCACTGCTTCTCCTTCTCCCTCTACTTTCAATGTTGCCGTCCTATTTCCCCGTATTTGTCGATTTTTATACGCCGAAGATTACTTTAAATGACCTCTTGCACAATTTCTGTTATTTTTTTCCCGCGAGTCTATTTTCATGTTAATATAGAGAGCTACTGCTGGAATGCGAAGTGGCCCGGTAATTCATTTTAATTCCGGCTATAATTTATATTTTTTCCCTTTTTGTAACGCTTTGATGTTCGGCGGATTTCAGGCTGCATTGCTTCCCAAGCGCTAGGAGAGGAGATGGGTTTTGAAATGAACGCGGCTTAAGCGAAGCGGTAATGAAACGAAAAGGCGTAAATGGTGCTTATATTCGTCCACGTCGTGCGCTCGAACGGCGTCCGCAGGAAACGCGCTCAGAACAATTCTCCGTAAACTTTACTGAAAGAATGTTTCATGACACAATTTACAGCAAGAATAATTTGAATGCAGTACAGTGCATTTCAGTCTGGGTATAAGTATACATGCATGTATCCTTGCTTGCCGCTCAGTATTACATAAAATTCATTTTTACAACTTGAAAATATACTTTTGCACGAGGGTAAGGTGTTAGTGAGTGCTCCAGTGTCGTCCAGGAGAGATTCCAATATTAAAGAGCAGGTAAACAAGCAGTCTAACAAAGAAACTGCAAAAGACGTTTATTGGTTCATCAGTTGTATCGGGCAAAAATTATTCACTCGCTGCCACCCATCAATCATAAAAAAGAGACAATGTCTACAGTACAAATGTAGGCTACATTTGGAATTTAAAAACTTAATTTGTGAGCGATAGATCATGTTTATATGGAAACTGGCAAAAAGTAATTAGTGTTTGGTCTTCTGAGGGTTTTGGGATGAGTAGGCGATTATTAGGTGGGCCTACTAGCGTCTCGGAGCGTTCTGCGCCACTGAGCGACTTTATACATATGAACTACGTGACGGATCTTCCTTTAACTACCGAAAAATAGATATAAACCTGATGGGCAGTTATTAGTTTTGGGGGGCTAGTTATTATAAATGATAATAACGTCTCTTAGGTATGTGGGGGTATTTATTGGCTGTGTAACCCACGTTATGTGTTTGCAGCTTTCGGAAGTAATAACGCAAAGGTGGTTCACAAACGAAATATTTGTCTCATAAGACGGTTTTTAAAATTGTAATGATAGGTGTTCACGCTATACTATTGTGCCATATTTCTTGTACCAATTTAAATCTTTTCAAATTTAAATGAACACGTTTAATCCTCACTAAATAGGCTTGAAATGTATCTACGTAGTATTATAATACTTGCTATTATTTCAATATACTGATAGAGATCATTCTGTCAAGGATCACTCGAGTATTTCACTTAATAATCACAAGTGAGGAAACAATGTGAACAGTTTGCCTCGGGGTTGCTAATTTACTGACCTGTTTGAACTGATTGCAGGTTCAAAATCTCGCTACGCTGCAGTGAAATTATTAATATTACACTTTTGCCTAAAACGTACGAAGATTTAATTTTAGTAATAGATTTAAAGATTGTTTTAGAAAACTGCTTATTAATGTCGGCAAAATTTCTATTTATTTAAATGTAACCAAAAAGAACAGATTACGTTGGCATTCATGTGTGGTATGGGAATACTATGTGAAATTAATATGAATGTGATTTTATTTGAACATTTTCTCATGTTATATCTGTTATCGTATTTAATGTATTATTTTATACATCGTAAGATTACACGTAAGCGGGTTCGTGGGTCTCCGAATCAGAATCAGAATCAGTCCCATTGGTGTCCTATTTTCCGATGCTGTTTCCTGTGGTCTAAAAACACTGAAAACTTCACATATGGGATTCACGGGAGAGTTCTCTTGTAAAATATATATCCCTACAAGGCATTTACATGTTATACGGGCCACTATTTATTAAACTATGGTCCTCATTATTGATTTCCTAAACTTTTTCGCTATATATGGCAATATATAACGTTTTATAAATAAAATTACCGTTGTGTTCATGAAAGTGATAAGCAAAATTAAACACATAAAATCGATTAGTTTAAAGCGTCACATATACATTTTCTTCACTCCAGCAGTTTTTAAAATGTATATCTCATTGGCATGTACGCTGTCAAAAGCCTGGTTTCATTGCAGAGAGGTTGAAGTCTATGGTTCGTGCGTTTTGAGCAAATGGATTCAAATGGTGTAGCGCACTTTTCCTCCCCGATCTTTGTTTGTGTGGTAATATACATATTTTTGTAAAGGTATTATGTCGCGGTCTCTGTGCTGATTGGGCGCGCAGGTTGGCGAGTTAACGCCCTGCGATTATGTCAGATTGCGTGCAAACCAAACCAGCCCAGCCTTTGAACTTCACCGCTTTTGGCTCCCATTCACCCGCTTTTCCTCATTTTTCAGCCAGGTGCTTCGCGAGGCGAGACACCTCCGAGAAACACGCGCGAACACTTTCACTTTAGCAGCCGGCGTCTGACTTGGGAACTTGCACCACCTCCGTGGATCTTGTGCGCTCCGGCAGCTTAACCGCGGAACCTATGTTTCCAGGGCAAGATAACTCCTCTTCTCGCTGAATCCGAAAGTGACTGATCGCCCTCTGGATTTTTATGACTTTATTTTTTGCACGTTTCCGAAAACCCACGAGAACTGGTATGAGCCGTTTCTATCTGCTGGAGAGGTGAATATATTTCTCGGTGGTTTAAGAACTTTTTTTCCGCTGTCGAAAAGGGGAGAATTGAACGCGTGCTTTTAAAATGTCAAAACCTTTAGATCACATCAAGAGACCCATGAATGCTTTCATGGTGTGGTCCCGGGGTCAACGGAGAAAAATGGCACAGGAGAATCCCAAAATGCACAATTCAGAAATCAGCAAAAGACTTGGCGCCGAATGGAAACTGCTTTCTGAATCCGAAAAGCGACCTTATATCGATGAGGCGAAGAGACTGAGGGCGCAGCATATGAAAGAACACCCAGACTACAAGTACAGACCCAGACGCAAGCCCAAGAACTTGCTCAAAAAAGACAGGTACGTCTTTCCATTGCCCTACCTCGGGGACACAGACCATTTGAAAGGATTTTCCGCGGACTCTCTCTTGGCTTCGTCAGACAAAGCCAGAGCGTTCCTGCCGCCAACTTCGGCCCCCTACTCGTTCCTCGACCCAAGCCAGTTCAGTTCCAGCGCTATCCAGAAGATGACAGAGATGCCCCACGCTTTGACCACCAGCACGTTGCCATACGCCTCCTCATTGGGATACCAAAACGGCGCGTTCGGCAGCTTGAGCTGTCCCAGCCAACACACTCACACCCATCCATCGCCCACAAACCCGGGGTACGTAGTGCCCTGTAACTGTACCGCCTGGTCAACCTCGAGTTTACAGCCCCCAGTTGCCTACATACTTTTTCCAGGTATGACCAAGTCAGGAATAGACCCATACTCTTCAGCACACGCTACTGCTATGTAACGCACAAAAAAAAACTGATTTTTGAAACTTGAATACAGCAATGCATGTGAATAAGAAAAACGTGAGAGAGTCGGGCGATCAGAAATTATGGGAAGCAACGGACTTGTTTTCAAAGAATCAAACAAGAACTCTTTGCGATTCCAAGCCGGACGCTTCAGCGAGGAACTTGGAATAGCCGCGAGGCAGGTGCCCTGTGAACTGTAAGAATTGTAAATGTTAAAACGTTTATTGACGGCTTCCGTAATATAAGGCGGCCTTTAAGTTTATTTATTATGTACATTTTTATTCTATATTTTTTTTTATTTAATGGTTCATTTTTTTACATATCCTTTTCCAAAACAAAATTTGGGTTGCACAAGTTTTGACTGTAAAAATAGAATGAATTTCTTGGAACCCGAGCATTTTAAAAGTCTAGAGTAAAAATCATAAACTCAAAAGTTCAATTATAAAGGATATATTGTTTCTATTTATTAAATAGGCACGTAAATTTTGATTGCTTATTCAAAATACCAAATTGTATTATTATTATAATTATTATTATTATTATTATTATTTGTGATAATGGTAATAATAATGTGTTTTTACATTTCCCCTCATGTGATCCCGTGCTCTATGTTACTTTTCTTCTAAAAGCACTTCGAGTTTGAAGCCAGACAGTTACTGTTGTTTTTTCATATCTGAAATGGTATTTTCAATTTGTGGAAAGGGAAATGTGTCCGGGCTGATGTTACCTCGTTTCTCTCTGTTCATTTGACGTTTTGAATAAAGACAATCTGTCTTCAAAATATATCAATATTATTATATTTCAGACCTTCGGTTCCATTTTCTAAAACGAATCCTCAACCTCAAAACGATTCTGAAGCATTAAATCCTTTAGTGCCTTCAAACGACACCACTGTCCGGTCTCCAGTCTGAAAAAGATATTTACAAAAGATTCAAAGGATACATTTGCTTACAAAGAGTGAACAGAGGTATTCACTTGAGACATTGAAGTGTTAATGTTTTACTGCTGTTTACTAGTGTCTTGATTAATTTGGTCAACTGATATCTTGTTTATAGCATACTATAGCCTATACTATGTTTGATTTACAAAAGCATGTGCAAAACTGGCATCGCGTGCATTTAACCCTCTTCAACTTCAATTCAAATAAACTTTGTGGAAATTTAACAGATTAATATTTATTCACCCTGTCCCTTGACTAACTGGTTATATAATAGATGGTCCAAGCGATATTAATTTTAAAACGCGCCCGTGGAATCACGTTTAGGGGAGAAACATAAAATAGATATCCGTAGCAATCGGTAGCGTTTGAAATCCATTAGCAGAAACAATTAGTCAGAATCTTCATTACTGAAAGAGAACGGTCATTGTCCGTCTGGAGTGAATGATTGGCCATTTGATTCGTCTTCTCTGAACGTCGTTTTCTCGAGTGCTCTTGAGAGTTAAGTCAAAATAAAATGGTCAAATACAATTAGTGTACAATAGACCCGTTAAAAAAATCAAACACGCGTGTGAATTATAATTCTGACGGAGGCAAACAATGGAACGGAAATCAGTTAGGGGACTGGGGGTGGTTCAGAAAAGCTTAGCCACGCCGTTTAGCATCACAAAACATTCACATTAAAAAAATGCAGGAGGTGACCTGAACAGCAATCAGCGCTGAACAGAAACACAGCTACAATATGCATGTAAAATATAATTATGTATCAGATTTAGCGTATGCTTCGTTGACAAATGCATCCGACAGTGCATAATTGGGGTGGATACGAGGGAGGCGAGTGTAATTTAATTGAATTTGATATTTCCCAGTCCAGTTTTGCGCTGGAAGAACCTTTGTCGTTTTGCGTGATTTTTAAAACAGACTGACACCTGCACTTACCGACTTTTAGCAGTGTAACTGCCTTTGCCATTTCTTGAACATCTGGTATCAAACTATCAGAACTAGATTAGGCCTATAGCCTAATCATTTAATCTGAGTGTTAGCCTGCAGAGTCACGCGATGCATATGCATACACAAATTAGTTGTAAAGGTATATACATATATATATATATATTAAAAAAATGAAGCACATTCTAATTTTTAAAACAATTCAAAACGAGCGAATATGTCTTTTTTGTTTATTGTCATTATATAAAACTAAAAAGTTTTTTTAAATGATCAAATATTTTGATGTATTTTTTAACAGTGCGATTAAATAAACAAGTGTCTTTCTAGCCGGCTGGCACATATACCTTGCTCGGCTCAGGGTGTTATCCGTCCCTTCAGTCAGGTACCTAATACCTGTTAGGTCCATTGATGTGCATAAGTGTTGTTTTTCAATCATCATGCCAGTGAAATGATCGTTACCTTTTAGTTTAAACTTGTAGGTAGCCGCAGGGGATCTAAACCAGCGTTCGGACCTGTTTTTCAACATCTCCGCTTCAATGCAACGGAGAAAAAAAAATTATAAAGATTTTTACTTTGCGTAAGCACCCATTGAGGTGCAATACATTAAAACTATTATTATATATTAATATATTTAACTAATGTTTCTTTGTGTAAAATTCTGTGTCTTGATAACACTTTAACACTTACAACTTTATCAAATTAATTTAACTGTTAGGCCTACTGCTTAGAATATTATTTTTCTTTCGTTGTCTTCGAGGGAAAATCGAAGAAATTGCCCTCGATTATTTGATATTTAAGCGAGCCGGGGTGACCACTTCACGGCCTGACAGCGCCGGTTTAATTAACTGTCAGAGCTTTGGCTTTCGTGACATTAAAAAGCGTTTGATGCGTTTAATAGATTGATCAAATTAAGGTTAAGATGTACTAAAGTTATAATGCAAAATGCAAAACCAAACATTAAATGTACCACTTCAAGCACTTCAAAAAAAGCGAATGTTTTGATTGATTTTATTTTGGTCGTTAAGGCCTCGAGAAGGACTTGATTACAGAATATATTTTTTATTGTACGATTTAAAGGTTTAAAGATATATATATATATACACGCTCATTTTGCAGATGTCCTTGAACGTGTCAGGTGTTACAGTGAATTATAAAAGTTACCCACTCTGAAAATCGCCATGAAATATTTAGTCGGGTGGTATGAGGTGTGACACGAACGAAGCCCGAGTCTATTCTCTCTAATTACTGTTCAAGGACGATTTGTTTATAATGACGAATACATTATACTCCATATACGTATTACACGCAAACTATATATAAATAACCCAACGTTTCAGAAGCGGGCCTGATCGAGACGAGTCACGTACTGGTTACCACCTCTCATCTGGAATTCTTCGCACAAAAACATCGCTAGTGTTTTATTTCGATTTTAATGTAAATGCATGGACCTCGTAGGTTTTCAAATATATGATGAGATTCATTAAAGAGTAACAAGATCGTAAAACAATTGGTTCGAGTCTACAAACTGAGAATTGGAATTCGACTTTCGTCTATTGTCGCGGGGCACGGAATAGGATTTGCACACCAAGGTGTAATAGCATTACCGTATTAATTAAAAATTTCATTTCACATCCAGATTGTTTACTTATCTGCCAGGAACATATGCTGGGAGAAGTTAAGATTCGGGATTCTGCACTATTGCCCAAGGTGCAATTCAATATAGGAGGGGGAGAGGGAGTCAGCCTTAGATTTTTATGACAGACTTTGTCCTTATCTCGCGCTGTAAATTATGGTGATACTCCATTGAACCGAATATGAAGTTTTACATCAGCCCCTTAAAGCATGCAGATTCAACTTTGAAATTGGACAATGATAATTAGTTTTAGGAGTACGGAAATGTGTATTTTCAGCGATGATGTATTACGCTCCGTCTTCTCAGCGTCTATTACTCCCTTCGAATTAATAACACTTCAGCCCCGATACATATTAATTTGAAGAATCATTAGACGGGTCTCGAGGTAAAGTGGGATGAGTCGCAATGAATAAAAGCGCACTTCAAACTGAAGGATATTTTCCGCGCACATTTTGTTTGCTCTTTTCCCACAAAATAATCAAGTGCAACGCATTATACATTAGAAAATAAATGTCGTTATGATTAAGCCGCCTGTACTATAGGACCACATATATATATATATATATATATATATATATATATATATATATAACACACAACATAGCCTTCGATGTGCGTGTATTTCAGGCCAGATATAAATTCAGCATATAACTGCTTGTAATAGGATGATAATTTATGACCTCATCAATGTAATTAACCGACTGTGATCACTTCTCCCATATTGAACTGGCATCTGTTTTAACAAGCCGAGGTCCAAAACCAAACAAACAGTATCCAGCAAATATAAAAAAGAGGAAAATTATGATTGGAAATTATACTCATCCTAAATCTCTCTCTAACTGCTCTCGCGGACGTTTTTATTTGAGCGTAACATAAAGCCAGCGGTTCCAAAGTCGAATTCAATCTTCCTTATCTCACCAGGACTCCTTTCAGGCCGAGATCAGAGGAAAAGAGGGGATAATTGTTCTTTATTTTATTTAATTTAATGCGACAGCCTGTGCTTTCAGGTCATTTATATGCTTAATTTAGTGATAAAAGTCAATGGGGAGGGAACACTAGTCCCGCTTTTCTCTACTCTAACACTTTAGTCCAAATTATTAAGCATATGAAACAAAAGTGGGGGACATAACACTTTTAATTGAATGCCATGGGTCATTTGCATCATTGTCAGTAAATGTCACCTCAAAACCAACAGTGTACAATTACATGTGAGACGTCGCTTTGAAATATCTCGCGTTTCATCTTGCCACGCTCATTTTCGCAGTTCTTCAGAGCTGTTCTGTACTCGAAGGAAAAATCTGAATCAGAATAAATATAATAATAATAATAATAATAATAATAATAACGATAATTTTCGTTACCATTACTGTGCCTTTTCTTGTCACGTGTTTGGTATTAATACTGCAATAATGCAGCACGCTAATATTTTGAATTTGGGCAGTCTGCCCTTCAACAGATTAGTTTATTCCATTGCTGATTACTATAAATGAGAATATTCGCTGGCGTATGTATGCAGGAAATTTTTTATTTCGGTTCATATTTTTTTTCACCATTGTTTTGATCGCTCTCTGCCCGTAAAAACACCCGAACGCATCAGTGCTAAAGCCCCATCTATCTGAAATTGAATCAGGGACACCATTTTGACACAGAAAGGTAAACCGCTGTCCCCTAGTTCGTAACGCAGACGTCGAGTTTGGGGCCCTAGCATTCTCATCCAAAAGAAATTAAATGCTGAATGAGCTGATAAGGAAATAGGGGATGGTTATGCTAAGAGAAAGAGAATTAGTCTACGGCTAGTTACATGCGGTTCCAGTTGAGAAAGTGATTTGCATACACACACGCGTACACTAAGATCCACACAGTGACACACCCTCACACGCGTGGCCAGCTGGAACATCCTTTCCGTTTTATGTATATATTATATGCCATTTGTCGTAAAAAGTATTATGCAAAGCATTATTTCTACTTTCAGAAATCAGAACCCACTGATCATTCAAAGATAAGGTAGCCTGTCAATTATTTTTTAGGGCACGTGTGGTTTCACAAGCGCACTACGACAAAATTACGAGACAGGTAGGGAAGCACATTAATGACTAAAACGTATAAATAACTTCCTAACTTTCCCATAACCTCTGAACTTGAGCTGTGAGCATTAGTTACGCGATTATCCATATACCGGTGAGGAGTTTGTAATAAGACGAGTAATAATTACGTGTGAAGTCGTTTCTTTTGATTGTCATCTAATTGTACTTTCGTAATAGTCCTGGATAAGACAAATGCGATTAAACGCAATGAATACGCAGCTATTAAAGTGCAGGATAAGACTGTTATAAAGGTGTTAAGTGATTTGCAGCGCTCAAAATAGTATATGCTGTGTATATTTCAGCAGAGCAGGCGTTGACAAGTGATGCTTAAGGTGTATTAAATTTGGCTTTTGCTGCGATACACAGCTGGTGTCCAGGAAGAAAGAAAAGACTTGCGATTTTAGGAAGCGGCGCTTCCAGAGTTTTGCAGGAACATGTTCGCGTTAAATTCTTCAATCACAAGTGTAATGAACACCCCAAAAGTGGCAACCGCAAAGCCAAGCCAGTTTTGTCTGGGGGATGATTAAAGATAAGGCCCTGATTTTAGTACCGAATTGAAAAGATAAAACACCCCGTATCTGTCGTCTACGACTGCAGTCTGCGCCGTATTTGCAGTGGCGAGTCGGGCTTTATATCGGTGATTTGACAAAAAAAGCGCAGATTTAAACTCACCGGATTTCAAAAGAAATCAACTTTGAGGAAGAAGTCAGTGCTACTGTTTTATAGTTGAAAGTGCTGATTTGTTAGGAAAGAGACGCAATGTCTGTCGCCACATAAAGTTTAAGTTATGTATAACACTCATAATAACTGAATTAATTACTTATCGTTACTGTCCATTATATTCTAATCCCATACTTTCTGGTGCAGGCTTTTATTTTCTCAAACGTATTGCGTAATTCAGAGCTCAGTTTGAAGTCTCTTATTATACAGCTTATCTAGCTATACTGCTTTCCATTGAAAAAAATGAATGTAAAGTCATGGTTAAATTAAAGTAAAATTAAGTTACATACTTAACGTATAAATAAATATTCATAATCCCATAACCACCATATTACCCCCATGATAACCTCTAATACTTTACTGAATAATTATTTGGCGAGGAGCCACAGCTACATTTTAGAGAATTCTTCAATATAGTCTTTATATCAATATGCTGATTTTCTCTGATCTTAAGGCAGCGCCTTATATAGTTATATATATATGGTGTCCTAGGTGCTCATTCTTGGAAATTGGAGCAACAGGGCGTGTAGTGGACAAGTGGAAATTGACTTGAGGGTAAAGTGTATTATTTACTCTTAAGGTAAATAAAATCGTTTTATTAGCATCAAAAGCACAATTTTTCGTTTCCCAAAAGTGTTCCGAAAATAGCTTGAAATCAAGTACATTGGCACGGAAAAACAAGCAAACCAGTCTGTGTTAAACTGTTTTAATAAAGCCAGGATGCTACCGTCGGAAATATTACACTAAAGAGAAAAACAGCAGCCAATCGATGTGCTTTTTGTTCTTTAAGTTTCCTTCATGCGGATTCGACAGAGGAAGGCTGGGGCTCCCCGCGCACCTTGCGGACGAAGGCCGGCCGGCGCGGCGGGATGCCGCTCGCTGCGACCCGGGCTCGGAATTAACCCCTCACACCCCGGCTGTCTCCCGCACTGCCTCCTATGATGGCTCCCCTGCACAGTCACCTCCTAGTCTCGGCTTAATTAGTAAGAGGCGTAATTACCTTTTGAACAGGAGACCTAAAGAACAATTGGCCAAAACAAGCTATTGTTTTGTTCTCTAAAGCATCTTACTTCTCATTGGGATTGTCCTGTTTTCTACATAAGGCTTAATTGCTTAAAACTCTGGGCAAAACATATGTGGTAATTACAAATTAATTTGTTTTGATAATTATCCCCCTTAAGAAGCAACCAGGCCACAAGGTGGTTTTGCACTTTTCGGGTCCGCTGCTATGAAAACGACGTGTGTCTTTGAAGAAACGCAGATAAATATAGATTGTTGCTCACCTGTGTAGCCTCCCTGGTCACAGCTGGTCTTAGGAGACGCCTGGGTACCTCCACTCCATGGTGGTTTCATGGAGACTGGTCGTACCCTGGTGTCAAGGCCATATCGAGCCAGGCAAACACATTCTTCCACATTGTTTCACCTGGCCTGTCAGAGCAGACACCTCTGTCTAAAGGATTCTTTTTTGGGGAGGGGGGTACTTGGGACGTGGCACTCGCAATCTCATTTAATCTCAGAAGAACACACCGAGAATCAAGATCCTACATTCCAGTTCACGAGATCGGTTTCAGTTCGGATGGCACACGGCGAGAGGGGAGTGTGGGGTCTGTATGAGGGAACCGGCTTCAGGTGGTGCAAAGGGGAACACAAGCAGGGAAGATGAGTTACAAAATACGTATTTGTGTGCCCCCCCCCCCCCCCCCCAAGACTTCGAGGGGCCCCTGTTGGCCACAAGTAGTGTCTACACTAGGGGGGTGGAGGGGCCCCGAAAGTGAGTTTTTGAATAGGAACCCAGAAGCAACAAACCTGCCTGAGAGGATGGGTGTTGTTCCTACAGGGGCCACAGGATTTGGGCGTACCGTCTGGTCTGCGTGGGATGAAAGTAACAAAAGGCAGTTAATATCATTAGTCACTGGCTTCAGGTGATTGGTCGGACTTGTCACCTGTCTTTGCCCCACCATGGCACGCCCACCTCTTATTTCGTATGCCTTGGGAACAAGGAGTGGATAGTTTGAGCAAGATTTCCTTAATGTCCTATTATAATAACGTTACATTACTGAGTTTGGATTTGAGAATGTAAGGATCTGCACCAATCCAAATATGTGCAATGTTTTACATATATTCTCCTTTATTGCTTTATCTGTTAAAATTCACCATAATAACACGACTGTTGACTAATGGTCTTAGTACCAAAATGAAGGGAAATCCCACGGAAATGCAATAATAAAAAAGTATTGCCTAAATATGTAAATGTTGTGATTGTCACAGTCTGGTGCTCTTTTATTGTTATAAATACTCGTGAAAAATTGTGCCACACTTTCCTCGTGAACGGCGAGGGCCGCAGTGATTTCAGGTGGCAGAAGAGAAAACGCCTTTTTATTGAAAAATATTTCCAGGGCATTTATTTTATATTAATAACAAGAAAACTATATTAATAACCTTATATTAATAACAAGACTAATAACATTATGTGACAGCAGTTTTTTTCCTGAAATTGTTCACACTCTGTCTGTGAGTCTAAAGGATTCCTCGTGACATATCTACACGTGACAAACTTATAGGATCAGGGCCCGTGGAATCCTGGACCTCATCGCTATAGAGTGGCGTAAATGCTCCGGTGTTTATGCCATGAATAATAC
Source organism: Petrocephalus schoutedeni (assembly GCA_026780765.1). Taxonomy (NCBI): domain Eukaryota; kingdom Metazoa; phylum Chordata; class Actinopteri; order Osteoglossiformes; family Mormyridae; genus Petrocephalus; species Petrocephalus schoutedeni. The sequence goes on from JAODKL010000044.1 coordinate 3,014,414, forward strand.
ATGTGCTTGCTGATGGAGCAGAATGCGATTTTCCCAGCGACCCGGATGGCAGCGGTCCTTCACGTGTTGTTCCTCTGACAGCCCTGCCAGACACCTCCTCTCAAGCCGGGGGGATCTGGCCCCAGCATCGAGATGCGAGATCGGTACGTAAAATCCATCAGGCGGATCCCGGGACCCATCTTCCTTGGGGAAATGATGGCAGCCGAGAGAGCGGGGCCCGAAACTCAATGGTGTCGTTGTTTACTGATCAGAGCCGACGCGCGGCTTGCGGGCAGAGCTTTGCCGCTCCGTCTGCACGTGACAGACCGTGACGAGGGCTCCGTTCCCCCCCCCGGCGTTGCCCTCGGATGTTTCCCCCAGGTCTCCCACAGCTACGAGAGTTATCAGTCAGAAGAGCTCGTCTTTGGTCCGGCAGCACGGAGGAAGTGAAGCAAATAACATGTATATATTGTTTATACATTTTTATGCCCCGATAGCTGATGTCGAAAAGTTTGTTTTGAGGGAGCTGTATAAAAGAATGTATTTTTCTGCACAAAACACCAAACATTTTTTGCCCTCAGTCAAAACATTTGGGGCGGTAATCTCACTGTGCTGATAAAATAGCTGTATTGCATTTAAAGAGGAGGGTTTGCTGGCGTGGTGATCATGAAGCCAGTATTTCACCCTCCACCTGCATCTACCTGGATATGCCCCCCCCCCCCCCCAGTTGTGTAACACATCATTTTGAAGGCAGGAGTTACACAGAAGTGCAATCTGTGCCCCCCCCACAACCTACCGGTGGGGCATGATGTCAGTGCCACCCATGGGATTACCCCGATCACCAGCTTGGATCTCCAAGCAAAGGTTTGGGTGTGGCCATCAGCCTCTTACTCCCCCACTGAGGTAACATGCTATTAACTGCAAGGACGGCTCTAGAGTACTGGCAATACTTAACATGTGAAGTTTACAGAATGTAATTCTGATCTGGCGATGGGTTAAAAGAACATATATCCGGGGACCTGCCCCCCCCATCATGTTTTACTCAGAGGGTAGTGCATGCATGGCCCACAGAACTGAGGCAACAGGGGTGTATACAGGGGCGGGGCCACAGGGACACTGACCACAGCTGAAAGCTCATTGGCCCTTGGATGCCCCCTCCCCTGTCATTCACTGATTCAATACAGATCATTGGCTAATGGTTAGACTGGCTCATGTGTATGAATTACGGCCCCTTTAATGCCCCCCACCATAAAAAATCAGAATCGGCCCTGATGTAATGACATCAGTCTTGGTATAGGAATGGCGATGCCCGCCGTCGCTGCCGGGCCCTGTCGTCGCCATGAAGGACCTCTGGGTGGCGCTGGTGAAAGGGGCTCTTGCTGCAGCCCATCAGGCCTGCACCAGAACATATCTCTGTGTTAAAAGAAAGAGGGAACCAGGGCCCGCGATGCCCTGCGCGTGTCTGCAGTCCTCTGCCGACAGGGCGTAACTTCTGAAAGCCAGGGCGCCGCACAGACACGGCGAGGTCTGCAGAGCCTGGCACCAGGGTGCACTTAAAACATCACTCAGACTATGTTTTACTATGGAGCCCCAGAGCCTATTTCCATGGTTACGAGCCTGCTGGTACCCAACGCCCGGTGCTGGTCAGCACCTCACACTTCAACTTCCACACCTTCAGCAGGTCACTGGATCCACCATAAACAGAGGCCTTTTTTTTACATTTCAAATGCTGCCTTTGTGCGTCTACCTTCAGACTGATATTTTTAAAGCTTTTGCTTATTGATATAATAATGGATTAGTAGAAGTTTAATTTAATTAATTTTCCACATAGTCTCTGTAATGATTGGTCACGTGAACGTACTCCATGCTCTTGGTTCCTTTGTAAGGATGCCAGTTGGCCGGTAGATCATTCCCAGGGCAAACTCATGGCTGGCCCCTGTTTTCAAACCCCCATGTTTTTATTGGAACCCCTGACCCAGCTGACATCTTAGATCTCCAGCCTGTCCACCCCCCACCCAACCCCCAAAGTCCTGTTTTTGAGATTCACCAGGCTTGTCTTGAACACACCCCCATGTCCCCCTGCCATTGTATTTTCCAGAAGGGGGAGCCGGGAACAACCCCCCCCCCCCACCCACCCACCTCC
>JAODKL010000044.1:3021032-3038354 GCA_026780765.1 Petrocephalus schoutedeni
CCCCCCCCCCCCCCCCGCCACCTACTTAACAGCTCCGCTTCACAGATACGGATGACAATCTGGCCTTCGTATCCCCTGGTCACCTGCCCGGCGACAGTCAGAATCACGGCAGCGCAGAGTAAGAGTAGCCAGGATTTCAGTGCCCCCCCGCGCACCACGCCGCCCCCCCAGGAGCACTGTGTGACGCACGCCCGGCTCTTTCTACCAGCACCTTCACCCATTAGCGATCGCATTTCGAAAAACACCCCAAGCTGTTGCCGTCTTTCTCAGGGAGGTTTTAAATTGGGTACAAACTAGCTAATCGTGAGTCTTTCCACCCCTGGGGACTTCAGGGGCATTTAAAGGCACAATGATAACTGGACAAGGGGCTTGGTGAGAGTGTTTCAGAGGTACGAGAGATTCTGAAACAGGTGCCCCACAGTCAAAGCTCGTTCCTAAGCAACAATGTCCGCATTACGCAACATTACTAGTATTGCTGCTATTACTGGTTTGCCACAGGAAAGGATGTGGGTGATCAGACTGTGTGGCTACGAGATTAGCATTTACATTTACAGCGTTTGGCAGACGCCCTTGGCCAGAGCGATTTACATAAGTGCTCAGGAGTCTCCATCAGCGAATCAACAACATCGCACAACCTCTGTTGTGTTTGTAGCACCACTTGTTTTGTGTATGTGACAGTCAGAGGCCTCCTACACCCAAACGAACTCTGTTCATGTTAGGAAACAAGAAACCACCCGCGTGGCCCCCCCCCGGCAGGTTCGATCTGACCAGCCGTCCGGAGCAGAGATTCTTAGCGCAGAAATTAACCGAGAACAGGACCACCAAGCCGCGCTTCTTTAATGAGGCATTAACATTCATTATACTTAAATAAGCCCGAGCAATTACAGGGAAAAGTACAGGAAACAGACCCAGTTTACACTGCTCTAAATTTGATGCGCATCTAGGCTGATAAGTTCTTTTGTCCGTGTTTATGAGCCGTGTCTGAGCGCACATCGGGCTGGGCTCGGGGCTGCGTTAGCGAACGGTGTAAAAAATCTACCGCCTGACTCACTCCGGCTCATCACATTAAATAATTATGCCTTGCAGATGACTCATTATATATATACACACTCCGTGTGTATCTGGAGCGGTAGCTAATTTTAAAGAAAGAGGGGGAAATCGAACGGCGAAAGGGTGCTTTGAGCGTCGGGAGGACAGAGAAGGTGAGATGTGGAGGTGTGGGACTCGACGGGCTCGGGCTGCCTTGCCGGGTGCCGCGGGAGAAAGTGCAGAGAGAGCCAATTACAGGGTTTAGGGGTAAGTGGCAGTCTGGGCAGAGTAAACAGGCCGTAATCTGCAGGAGAGCATAACCCAAGATTGAGCAGCCATGCCCATCTGGCCATGGAAGGAGGCCTTTTCACCCAGGATGCCATGGTGCATGGAACATGTGCCATTCAAGCAGGGATAGTATTTACTAGCACTCAAATCATGCATTTGTATGAGGCCCCCGAGGTTTGGGGGACTCCTGTTGGCCACAAACAGCCACTACACTAGGTTACACAGGTTAGCATAAGAGTTACCACCCTGTGGTGAAGATGGCTACGACTAACTTAGAAATTGCACCAAAGAGGAACAGCTTTCTGTCATATGCTTTTTGTTGGCAGAAGGCACATATTAATCTCCGCATGTGCGCTCCGTATGGGGATGTAAGTATTCCCTCGTAGAGTGCTCTGTGAGTGGATTGACATGTTCAAGATTGTCGCTGTACTGTTGTGTGTTGGTCCGATGCTGGGAAAGTTGTATCATTTTATCACAAAAGAAGGTGACTATGTAGAAAAGTGATGCATTTTTTGGCTGTAATCTGTTTTGAAATAAATGTTGAACTTTTTGAACGTCCCTGCAACACCTGCTGCACAAATGTGGCCACACAGTATGGTGTCTCCTACCCATCCATCCCACAATGCACCGCGGCGTGGCATTTCTGAGTATTTCTGACACGTCTGGTATTTTTCAGTGGGCACTCCTTGAAACAACAGCCCCCCCCCCCAACATTCTTAGGTAAGGGGAAAGCTTCCCTCTGCTGGGGGGAAACCCCTCCCCACCCATCAGTACCATGCAAAGTAGGCCGAATGCTTATGAAAATGAGTATCTGTCTGTTTGTATTTGTAGAACAGTGCAAACCAGAGTGTGGCGTTGCAGTTTCCCTGTACACTATTTCCTGTCTACACCTGATGCCTGTACCTCCATCTGCGTCTTCACATGCAGACACGCCTGCTGTTCACGCCTGAGAGGGACGTCAGAGAACCCTGCGGTGACACCCAGCATCCCTCACATGCGGCACTAAGGAAAACTACAGGTTTAATGAGATGGGTCTTACCTGACAGCCCCATTATATTGAGAAACAAGTTATACCCCCGCCCATGTCGAGTAATCCACAAGAATCAAAGAGCGAGGAGGCGCGGTTCGGGCCCCAAACGCGCACAGGCAAGCTCTGTGGCCTCCATGTGGCCTTTCTACAAGCCTCCGTCAAGCTAAATTGCATCCAAGAAACGCTAACAGTTGCTGGCATAGATGAGCACGCTTATTTATGAGGAGATGCTCCTGTGGGTTTGTCACATGGAGAACGACCCCCCTCCCCCACCATTCAGCCACTTGCAGGTCAGGTGGAAGCGAAGCACTGGTTGAACCCGTCAGCTCCCTGCAGTCTGCTAGCATGTGGAGAGTGACTCATAAACTGCTGCATCACACCGTGCAGCGTGAATCCTGCGCCGAGAGTGTGTGCATGAATAATGTGGGTAAATTGGCATTTAAGCAAACAGTGCTAATCGCTCCGGGAGCCCATCGGCTCTCGCGACTTTGCTAATCACTGACTTCCCATGACTCCCGTCACTGACGTCATGCCATGGGGGCGTGTTAGGACGACTGTGGCTGCTTCCCATTCATACATCAATTTATTGCCATGTTCGTGTCATGTGGGTTAGCATTAGCATGCTGCCACAATACCCAGTCCACAGCCGACTGACACCGACGCACCAACCATAAGAGTGAATGAGGAGTGTCCTCTACCACCACGTGGGACTTGTTGGAATGTGCCAAAGAAGATGGAGAAGGCTGTGGAATAGGGTTGGGAGGTTAAGGCAGGCTTTTGTTGTCCCAGAATGACATCCTATTTACCTGTCGGGCTCTCCTTTCTTCTCCGCGCGACCGTGACCCGACTGTGGCAAGCCAGGCCTTTGTCTCCACGTCAGATGTCTGCCTTACGGATTCACTTGCTTGCTTCTCAATGTCCACCGGCCTCGGGGCGTGAGAGACTCGTCTACAGGGAGGATCAGGTTCCACCAGCAAATATGTGCCAAGGCACGTGTGTATAGTCTGGCTCTGCTGAAGCATCGAGATTGCCGCACCAATTCACTTAAGTTCTATTTACATTTCTGAGACGGGCACAACAGCCTGGGCTCGAGTGCTTCTCCTAGTTACGCAACCCATATTGTTATTGCTATTGAGATGCAAAAAACGGGGGGTTTATCTGGATTGACCCCCCCCACCCCGATAGAATTGAAGGATTCTTATCAAGGGTCTTTTGTTAACAAAGTGAAAAGACAACTGAGCGCACTAAGAAAGAGGCTTCAATGCAGGGTCCATGCTTTCCTCTCTAGGAATGTGTAGGGTGTCATTTTGATCAGTTCCATGGGTGGGGATCTGTTTTCTCTCAGTTTTTTTCCGGGTTGCATATGGAGAGATTTGGGGAATGGGGGTAGTGCCAAGGGGGTGTCCCAGTCAGTCTCCACAGCAGTAGCTGACCCCCAGTAAATAAATCCCCCCTGTTGCCACTTGACTTTGGAGCCAAGTGTGCCAGTCAGCTGACTTCCCATAAGTCTTGCCAGGCGGAGGTGCCAGTCGGCAGGCAGACGGCAGGCCTGAGCTCTGGGTGGGGGGGCGCCAGCGCTGAGTCACACCGTTATATAACAGCCCCCGGTCTGCTGCTGAGAGGTTTAATTGCGTTAAGGTGGCACCTACGGGGATGTTCAATGCTAAGCGGCGTAGGTGGCAGTTTGCGCAAACAGAGCAGAAGACGCCGCGTCGCCGGCCCGCTACCCGGCTGCCTGCTCCTCCTGTGCTCCCGTTTCTGCTGCAGCTTGGATCAATTTACCCACCACTGGCAGCGTTTTTACCAGTGAGCGGCATTTGTTTGAACCTGCCTTATCTGGCCGTGACTGGTATGACCACGAAAACGCCCTCTTCTGACAGCCCAGCATCAGAAGACCACCCCAATCTCCATCCCTAGAAGAAGATCTACCCTGAGGGCGCAGAAGGGGAAGGACTGGCAAATCCGTCCTTCTCCCCACGACGACACCCCCTGAATCCTCACGCCACACCATGTCCATCACAGAGGAAACTCCTTTTTCCACATATAAAGGAAGTGATTTCTGGAATGCAGGGGCAATAATAGGATGTCTTAAGGTATACGGGGTATAAGAGCAGCCATAATTCATACAAAGGGGTCAAGCTTGTTATTAGCCAATGATGTGGCTTGAAACAGTGAGTGACAGGGTAGAGGGCACTCTGGGGGCCAATCAGCTTTCAGCTGGGGCTAGCAGCCTATGGTGGAATGGCCTTGAATCAGCCCCTGTTGTGAGCAGCGGGCCGCTGTGTGTGAATCTAGGGGAAGCCAGACCATGGATTCCAGTGTTAATTATGCTGTTTCCCGACTTCAGCCTCTATAATTAAAGCTATTCATTATGAGGGAGAGATGTTGGTCTTGGTGAAACTGTCCCGCCTTCAGCAGGATAACACAAGCAGGCACAGAGGGGACGCCAGTGCCTGTGCTCCACCAGCAATCATATCTCCAAAGCTCCCTCACCCCCTAACAACTAACCTGGCTAACCCCTCCATCAATCTGCTGAGGTCCTCTCTACCCGAAGCACTTCCTGTGCACCTCCGTACTCACCAGAGGCCGTCGTCTACCCCAGAAGAAGGTGCCATTTTAGCCCTTTGTTAGGGGGTTCACAGCAAAGCGGCCCGCACTCTGCCATTATTGCCAGCATCCCCAAACATTGCTCCAGTGTCAGAACTTCAATATCTCTCATCTATTTTTGGCCCAGGAGATTATTTCAGAAGGCCAAGACCAATCAAGTCGCTCTCGGCGCTGTCTGTCCCCCTAAACCGAAAGCTACTTGAGCTGAGGGCAACAGGTCACAATGGTCCAGCGCGGAGCACTGGAGAACTTCAAGGTCCATAGATTTTGATTTGGAACTCGATTAGGGTCCACTTTTTGAAGCCCAAGTCTGGTAGATTTGTCTTCCGTAATGCCATCCTGGGCCATTCACAGAATGTGGATTTGAAGTGTGGTGGGAGGTGGGGGGTGGAGGTGGGCGTAATCCAGCGAAAAAATGAAGATTAATATTAATATCAAATCAGGGAGACGGCAGGAGGGGCAACGTTGCGCGAAATGCCCAATCTCTTAGCACAAGGCCCTCAGTGCCGCCATATTAATATGACTGACCTCTCCAGCTCGAGTGTTGGGCTGTCCCCAGCAGCATGAATTATAGAGGAACCACGGGGTCAAAGCAGTCACCAAGCATGGCTTCCTTTGTCCGATGAAGCAATCAGGTTTCCTCACCTACGTCCCTCCTAATTCTGGCCAGATAAAGCCAAGGTCACCACCGTTATTTATTCATACGTTACGAGGGGGCGGTCCCCCGATCAGTGCGTCATGTGGCAAGACCCCATTGGCTAATTGATTTCGGATGAGATCCATGAATTCATTCCTGCATGTCCGTCATGGGCATGGGCTAATGATCACTCATGTAAACGTATCATGAAATGTTCCTGGAGATATGTGACGTTCAGCTTTGCAGAAGTGAAATACTTACTGAAATAATTCCTGAGTAGCTGTCTCCTCAGGTGTGAATCGATCGGTATGTGTTTTTTTGCATTCCCAGATTTTTGCCTCCTTTCGCTAAATCGTATGATGTAGCAAGCTAGCAATGTCTCTAAAGAGGATCAGAGACATATAAATGCATCCAGGAATACATCTTTCAATAAAAACAGAAAACTTGAGCACTAGTTGTGTCAGGTAGCATACATTTGAAATCTGAGAGGGAACTTTTTGGAGACACATCTTGATTGGTTTCTGAATGAGCAGATAAGGTCTCGCTGAGCCTCTTATGGTACAGATTGGCTCCATGGAGCATTGAACAGGATAAATGCCCATACCACAGTCTTGGAGAGAAATTCATAAAGATACAGTACTGTGCAAAAGATTTAGGCAGCCAAAGAAAGTGATGTTTAAATTATCTTAATATTGGTGCAAAGCTATGATATTATGCTTGTCAAAGTGTGTTAGTTTAGCCATTTCCAATCCACTGCTAATATAACGCCATTACTTGCAATAACCATCCAGTATACCGATGTATTTTTTGAATGGACCACTAGCATACCTCAGATGGCTAATCAATATCTCATTGACTTGTTTAACTAATTAAGTTGCTAAATTAAGTGAGCTGATAGTGAAATTTAATAAATACATGGAATTGCTGGGGGTGCGGTTTGGGAGGTTTGGGACAGTAAACAGTAAACCTTTGGTTTGGGAACCAAAGGCATCAGTAAGAAGATTGGAGTACAGAAGAAATTCCTGGTAGTTTGTATTGTGTTATTCTTCATTCGCGTATATTATAATGTTAAATTTTGGTTTTGTTCTGAGCGAATATACAGTTACTACCCAGAAAAATTGTTTTGACATTTCCTTTGAATGCCTAAGACTTTTGCACAGTAGTGTACATGGATACAGAGGATATAAAAATGCTCTCATTAAATGTATTGCAGACACAGGAAAAGGGGACAACGGCTTTTTGGATTAATGAAGGTATTATTTCAAGAAAATCCACCTGCAAGACAGGCACCAGAGTTACTAATGGCAGTTAACTGCTTCAATCAGATCAATGTAAGACTCAGCAGAAAATAACGTTAAATTTTTCCCTGAATTGTTAAGAATAATAGAATCCACACTATTTGCATGTGTGCCTGTTTTTGGATATGGGCATTCAGATGGACGATTAAGCGTCCCCTAGCTTTTATCCGCTTGGTAATTAAGTGGTCAGCTGTGAGCGAATGGGAGACCAAGAAGGCAAAGTGGTGCATGAGTGTTTAATGATCTTTCATTAAGTGGATCACTCTGGGAGCGTTTATCGATGCCTGGGGGCCAGATGACTAAATTAACAGCCAAACGAGAGTCATCAAAAAGTCAGCCTTAATTGTACATCTGATTTCCGCGGGTATCCATTACGCCTCCTCAGCTCGTGAGGAATTTACTCACACCTTATGAGAATCTGAAAAGACACAGTGTCACCAAAGCCACGCGGCCAGCCATAGGACCCTCGATGTAACGTGTAGGGTGGCCTTAGGATGGCACTTTCCGGAAACATTTTCATAAACATAGTCACTGCCTACTTCTCGGAAGGATGTGGGTCATTTTCCATCCATTCATTTGCTGTGAAGAAAGGAGTGACCCAATCCTCCATCCTTGCAGGCAGGCCGCTCACTGGACGGGACTTTCAGAATACCGATGGTCACACTCCAGCGACAACTAAGAGCCGAATAGAACAGCCCGAGGTGTGTTTTGTGGTGAGATAGTTAATCAACTGTGACCTGCTATCCAAACTGCGTATAATTTCCCTGGAAGTCTGTTGTAATCGTTTGATTTGATGAATGCAGCTGCTTTTTGAGCACTGGAGAAATTAAATGTATCAAACAAAGCCAGCAAAGGGGCCCTTTCTCCACTGCATCCTCTCAGTGAAATGACTCAGTCCTGCATCCGAGAATGAAGCCACACAGTGTGTTGTTAGCGACTCCCCTCTCGAGGGTTGGAGGAACCGCGTCGAGTCGCGGACAGATTATGTGCGGATTGCCGTTCGGCGCCTGTTAATCCTGCCTTTTAAAACAAGACAGTCCGGCTCTGCGTTCTGCTTTGCTCGATGGTTTCGCATAAACCATTATATTTGTGAGAAATGCGGCGCCAATATGTTCACGCAGCGATAAAAGGGAAACAAAGCGCGTTGTTCTTGTACGAGCAGAAATAAATATAGGCGCTTTATGCATATAAACAGTTGTTCTTTAAGTGTTAACACAGGTGAAAGGGAACTCTTTTCATCCAACTGGAGTTTTCGCTTTGACACCCAGGGAATTATGGGTAACTGGGTAAAAAAGAAGATGCGGAGTGCATAGATCCCTTTTTTTGAGTCGAGTGTGCAAGATTGATTTTTTTTGTCTTCTTGCGAAATTGCCAACCATTTGAAAGCATCACCCAGACAAGACGTACCCCCCCCCCCACCCACCTCCTTTTTCTGAAACAGTAAACAGGGACACAAGGACACAGAGTGTGAAGGAGAGGCAAGAGGTTGTTGGCCCTGTGGGAGGATTTGCCGTCAAAAATATTTAGCAGTCAGGAATGAATCGGAACAGATAATGGATGTTTTGGAATCTGCACACCCTATGGAGCGCGTTCTCCCCTTTATCTGATGCAACCTTGGGTAGCTGGGCTTTATCAGCGCAGGCCCGCTTCCCTCAGTGCTGCCGCGGAGTGTGTGAACACGCACTAGTGGAAGTGTTTGGCTGCAGTGCCCACTAGTGGCCAAAGCAGGAAACTGCAATTATTCCCCCCCCCCCCAATCTACCCCTAAAGCAGCCGGCAGAGCAGCTTCGATGCTCTGAGCCAGCCGCCTTGACATTCCTGACGTTTTCCCAATTATTGCCAGGAGCTTGCTTTGCTGAGCGAAGTCAGGGGTGGCGGGCTCACTGAGAGGAAGCGAAAGGAAGCATCTTCAGGGAGAAAAAGCACAGGCAAGATATGGGCCAGAAGAATCCTGCCAGCAGGGCGGCAGTATCCACCGTCATGCGCACCCAGGAACGGGCCAGGGGGGGATGCTGGCATTTAATGACTCAGCAGGGCCCATGAGCGCGGAGGCGGAATATCCGACTGTATAAATGGGCCAGAGCGGGCGGCTTTGATGTGAAAGCTTCTGCTAAGCGCTTAAATAGTGCATTGTAATGAAGCGCCATGAGAAATCTGGGACTTTAATCGGGCCTACTGATCAGCCTCTTATCCCAGGAGCAATCTTGAGTACGGAACCGGTGGCGGAGAGAAGAGCCGTGGAGGGAAGAGCCGCGGAGGGAAGAGCCGCGGAGGGAAGAGCCGCGGAGCAAGCGGGATCAGTAAGCGCGGGGAAGGCGTCGTCAGCCCCAGAGCCTGTCCCCCCGCCAGCCCCAGAGCCTGTCTGCCCGTTGCCATCGAGGTGACCAGGGCCATTTCCCAGCATTCTCCAGGCATCTGGGGTGTGTCCACTTCCTTTGTCCACTCAGCTCAGGTGAAGGCTCCCCCCATGGCGGCCACGGGAGGGAAGGTGGGGCCACACAGGGGTTGATGGGATTTTGAACAGGTGACAGCTTCACAGTGACGTGTTCCCATCACCATGGTAACATCCGCTCCACAACACAGCCCAGCCTCAACGCGCCACCTCCGTCCACCCTGTGTGCCAGGTACAATGTTGGGGGCTTGAAACCAAACAGGCAGGATCAGGATGTGGCCTAAACCCACTTGAATGAGTATGGAGCGAGAAACCCAAAATGAATGAATTACAAGTTGACCCGGGGCATTGCACCACTGTATGTGAGGGGAGGCTCTGTCATTTAGGACGCTGTGCTTGTGATCAGACGGTTGCTGGTTCAAATCACTTTGTTTGCAAAGTGGTTTCACCTGCACTTGAGGGGGACTCAACCCCCAGTTACTTTGGGGACAGTCAAACCCTGCTTTCTGAGTTACTCATCACTCTGAATAAATAAATTAACAACCCCTACATGGAGGGAATGAGGCGGGGGCTCCATTAACACGTGCCATTAAACATTTAAATAAAGTTACCTGGAATTGCCAAGTCTTGCAGCAGAAAGAAGCAAACAACTTGGCTTTATCACTCCGCATTGTTTTGCGTGACGTGCGTTTCAATTATTTCAATTAGTTGCGTCAGTGTCTTGCAGACGCGGGACTGTAGCGTGGCGACTTTTCCCGAGCTAATTCACGAACACATTCAGCCAGTATCCAGAAAGTGGTCAATGGTCTGAACTTAAAAAAAATTGTGAAGACAGTTAACCCCAAAACACACACAAACACACCATCCTTTGCAATACACAGCAAACCTTTATATCTTCAGTTTGTACCCGGTCCTTTACAGTATATCACCATCCTTTTGCTGTACCTGCCTGCATCCCGCCAGCCATACTGTGTGTTTTCTTGTCCGCGATATTTTTTAGTCCTTGGTGACAGCTGGTGATATTTTCTGGGTTTCGCCTTGTGTGGTCACGTGACTGGAAGGTGCCACGTCGTCTTGTGTCGTGTCACATTAAGTCGTGTCTGCCTTTCCTTCCTCCTGTCTGTCTCCCACAGAAACATGGATTTCATATTATATATTATCTTTGACCCCCTGTTCCTCCACATGCAGGCCTTTGCTCTCTTTGGAGATGAAGCATGTGTTAGACATCAGACTTTCGGAAGCAGTTTATTTCAGCAGCTCGGTTGCACTTTTTCCAGGTGTGGCTGTAATTCGCTTTCGATGCACTGCTTCGAATGGGCTCTGAAGACTCCATATCATAAGTAGCCTGTGGTTAATTATCTACTTATCGCCTGTCGTCCTTCCCGTAAAGTATCGAACACTTCAGGTGATCCATGAGCATTAATAAAATGGGCCAACGTGAGCCAGGCACAACGACAGTCATCAGCCAAACAAACACAATTAATGTGCAACTTAATCCAGCTGTGCCAAAAAGCAGAGCAGACCTCTAATTACACAATGACTCAGGGGGTGCCATTGTGGCCTCATACCACCATGGTTGAGGGTTTGAATCTCAAATTCAAATACAATCTGTGTAACTCGGCTAATCAGTGTCTTGCTTAATTCTGTAATTCTGTTGGAAATGTATTGGTTTCATAACAAAAATCCATTGACAAGCAGTGCTTAAGATATCTGCACATATATTCTGTGTTGACAGAATTTTCTTTTTAGTCAGTCATAATTTTTTTGACTGACTCATTCAGTTCTGCAGGTGTAGTCATTGGCTCCCAAAGTCTTTGTCAAAGGTGTTACTAATTAAAAAGCACCCAATGAGTGTACTTGTCAATGAACTTTTTAACTCAGTACAACTCGTCACAGGAACTTCAGTGAAGGAGTCATCAAGAGTTCCGACGTGGTCACTCTTCTGGTTCTGGGGAAATTGCCAGTGTAATCTCAGAAGTGACCATGACCTCCTCATGTAGCCTCAACAGGTACTGGAACAAGGGATAATCCAAAGTGATGAGCGGCCTGCATGAATCTCCAAGCCTCCAAAGTCACATCACGCTTCCACACCTCCGGACCTTAATCTGGCACCTCCGCGCAGGGATGTGTGCGCTGACGGCGAGGTGGCGTGCGTACACACGCACGTGTGTGTCTGCGGGAATCAGCCCGTGGCATTGTTCCGAAATCATTGTAATGTGAATCCGGAGTGACAACTGGATCCGTTGCCCGTATCTGGCATTCATGAAGCATCAAGGAAGCCTTCAGATCTGGAGAAGCGAAGAGGCTTAGGGCCGCGTGCCTCACCCCCTTCATTTATGCAGCTCTGAGGCGCTAAGCAGAGGATTGTGGGAGCGATTGTTCGCGCGTCGCCCAAGTGAGCCGCTCGTGGGTGGAAGAGTTTTATTTCCCGGCAAAATCCTTCCTCTTCTTCACATATTTGTTTAACTGTGAATAATAACCAGAAACTTAACTCGTAGCGGTGCAGAGAATAGAATAATGCGCTTTTAAGGACACATAATATGATACATTTTATGCGGCGTATAGAGCCGCCGGAATATTTCAAAAGGGCTTTTCTTTAAGGGTCTGAAAGGAAATTAGTCCGGCCAGAAAAAAAAAATGATGCAACACTGTCAAAAAAGGAGGGAAACAGTGTGGCTGCGGAGAATAGTCAGAAATTGCCGCTGCCCCATTTCTGTGAGGCTTACGGCCGAATCTCACATCCTAGCTCTGTCTGTCTTTGAAAATTAATTTCTCAGGAGGGAAGGAGAGCAGAAGGAAAGCTGAGCAGCTGAGAGAAACATTTTCGCACTGAAGCCACGGTGATTTGTATTTTTTATTTTTAATTGCTTAGGTGATTTTTTTTTTTTCTCTCAAAGTGACTTACAAATTTGTCCATTTAAAGAGTGGGATATTTTTACTGCAGCAATTTGAGTGAGGAATCTCACTCAAGGGTGCAAAGCCTGAGCCCTCCCGAGACCGGGCAACCTTCAGGTTACAAGTTTGCGTCCTTAATGGTCACCTGCAGCCCCGAAATCTACATATTTAAGAGGCACTGGAGGTCCTGTATTGTTTGTTGCCCGACACGGAAGATTTAGAAGGCGCCGTAAGCTTTAGCCATCCCATAGTAAGAGAGTCAGGCCCAATACTGATTGCAACTGTGACATTGCGACGGTGCTGAAATGCTAGCATGGCTAAATGCTATGTTTTGTTAGCAGCAGCCTTCCTACCAGGCACTGGGGGGGCACATAAACTTGTATATAAAGTGGAGCTGAAATAAACAAATTGGATGGGGGGGGGGGGCAACGGAAGGAACGGAGCGACATTTCTACCACGTGGAGCCTCGAGGCTGAGTTAACGGGAATCAAATTACCGCTAATAGCCTGGAGAATCAATTGTGAGCAGGATCCGGCTACCATGAGCTCCCTCCCCCCCGCGCTCGTTTGGCCTGTGCACTTTAATTGAGAGGCCCGGACCGCGGATTGTAAATCAGAATACAGCGCAGACGTTTTAATCAGTGCCGGCAGGGGAATCTGAGAGTGTGCACTCCGAGTTGGTAGCCACGTGCTAACGAAGCTTCCGCTAACCGGTGTCTGGCTGCTGTCCATCTGCACAGCCTCGGGGAAGGGAGCCAGACTGGAGACTGGGGCTCTGCTGAAGGCTGTCTGTGTCCACTCAGCCCCTCCCAGCATGGCCATTCCTGTGATCAAAGGGGCATACTGTCCCTGCTGTTTGGGTAAGCATAGCGTCAGCTGGGTGATAGACAGACAGAGAGACAGACAGACAGACAGACAGTTTAGATATAGAATGATTTTGTAGATTGACTGATTGATTGATTTCTATGTCATAGTATGAAGGGCATAAACACAATGGTGAATCTAGCATTTTTTATACAAAAAAATTTTGAGGTCGAGGGCCAGTACCCAGTATATGTTCCGCTGGCTCTAATTTATGACCCTGCCTATGAATTTATCCCGGAGTCCCACTGGGAACTTTCAGGAATTCCCATGTAATCTAATGACATTGTGCCGGCCTGGGTAAGTGTTATATAAATTATGCATTAAGGGGGAACATAAAGCATAGTAGACAAATATGACAGCCTTCACTCCTCACTTAGACATAGGACGGGGGCACAGGGCCCCGGGGACCCCCCCCTGGGTTTCGTAACAACACCATCTATTAGCAACCCATTTGAAGACAGCGTTAGCATTAGCGCTCTGAAAGGCACCAGTGAAGGCCGTGAAAATACCAGCGTGGCACAGGTTAACCCTGTGAAGGGAAATCAGGGTTCACGTGCCTTTGCTCCCTATTCTATGTGTGACGACCTGCTTACCTTCACATAAACAAGACAGACGCTGGCTGGAGTTTATCTTCATCTCAGATTGCCGTGTTTCGGAGGGAACTGTTTGTTCAATCAAAATCGATTAGTCGTCTTCACAGGCAAGCTCCCTGTCTGTTTGTTTCTTTCACTGAAAAGTTACATCTCCCTCGTCGCTTCACTATACAAAGCAAAGGACAGCATGAAAATTGAAAAATTCAGCATGAATTTGACCCCATCTTTCTCATTTTTGACTTTGATTTCTCATAAAGACCAGCTTGCTTGCCTCCCAGAATGCTTTGCAAACAACATTTTCCGCCCAAGCCCATCATAGAGCCAGCTTCTACCAGTGCCCACTGCTGGTGATGTAATGCTGATTGAAGGTGCTGATTGGAGGGTTTCGTGTGCCTACCTGGTGCCAAGGAAGTGCTCCTGCAAGGCTGCTGACTAAAACTCTTAGACCATACAGATCCAGTGGAACCCGGTGGAGCCCATTGCTCAGTCTTAACCAATGGAGATTGTTCCTGAGCTAAAGGTCACAGAGAACACACAGAGCAACCCAGAACACAGGCCATTCTCTTAGGTACAGCCCAGATACTTGTTTACGATGGTATGAGAACAAAATGTTTTTATCAGCCTGGTAGAAGGACACCTGTGGAACAGCTGGTCAGAAGTTCAGACCTGAGAAATCAAGTATTCTGTTCTTCGAAATACTATGAGTGCTCAAAAGCTTTAAATAAGCTGTTCAGTTTAACACGTGTAGTTGAACTACACTTACTGTCCAATGGTTTGGGACATCACAGTGGCAGCTTGCGAGGGGCCAGCCCACGATTTCCTGTTTCAGCAAAAACAGGAGATACAAATGGGGAGTCAGGCCACGAGCGGTGCTGGGGAGTGTGGATGGATGGCATGGCTCCAGGTACTCTGCTGGCAGATATGAATGTGAGGCCTGGAAATAGCCCTTCCTCTCTCTCTCTCTCTCTCGCTCTTTCTCTCCAGCATTGTGAACCTCTATCAAAAAGCAGGCAAGCAAGGTGGAAAGAAAGGAGAGAGAAAGAGGGAGATGCATAGTCTGGCCAGCTGTGCATTTGTGCGAGTTCAAAGTGAGCTTCCATGCACTCGCGCAGCCAATTTAGATTATCCACGAGAGTGACGCAAGCAAAAATAATACACTTGACCCTTTTGTGCATTTATTTTGATAGGTTTGTTATAATAACGAGGCTGGTGATAATTCATGGCACCTCATGTATATTAAGTGGAAACGCACCGGCTTTTATGATGAATTGCCGTGGTAGCAGAGTGGCGGGGGGGGGGGTCTCGTTTGCATTTCAATGCATGAGAGTGTTGAGATTCTTATTTCATTACTGCCCGACACATTAGGCGACGGATTTTAATTTGCTTTTTTTTTAGACTGCCATCCACCAAAAGAATCCAGGTTTGGCAGAGCTCTAAATGGCAAACAACAGGAATATAAGATAAAATAATTCAATAATAATGATAAAATTAAGATTGCTGACATCACGCATCTTCAGCCGGTCATTTTCGTTATTTTAGTTACTTGTAATGTTGCTAGTACTGTGTTACTTGTCTAGTTACATATTAAGTTACTAATGGAGTCTTCTAGGCACTTATGTAAGTCGCTCTGGCTAAGGGCAACTGCCAAATGCTGTAAATGTAAATGTTGTGTGTTACTAGTGATGTCACTTATAAAGTCACACCCAGTCCGCTGATTCCCACTTCCCCAAAACCTGATTGCAGTTGACTGAGTTTGCTTGAACCCCACTGTGCACCGTATGTATGACCAGTTCCCAAACCTCCCAAAATCCAAGGCCGTGGTCTTGCCAGAGGAGGACAAGGGGAGGTCCAAAGACTCAAAAGACTTCGTACCAAGACTCAATGAAATAGACAAGCCAGAGAAACTGTCATGGCATGGGACTGAATTGTGTGATATTGGCTCCAAGAGAGAGCAGAACAGTCAGAAAACATCTGCTCTGTGGACAGTTATACAGACTTTAGATCCATGAAAATATGCCATCTGCACTATTTCTGCAGCCTTTATCAAAAAGCTCAAGCCAACATTGCCATTGGCACCAGAGGCTAAAACCCTGCACCTGTAACAGAGCCCAGCATCAGACCAGTGCCAGATCTGCCGCCTAATCCCTCGCAGACCGCCAGCTTACGTGGATCCACGGGTCTTTCCGAGAAGCCGGATGCTATCCCACCGTACGGCAGGAGAAAGGGATTTGTTAAGTCGGAGGTAAGAGAGATTAATCGGCCCGTTTGTGTTGAGGTACCCCAGATACGGTCAGCGCGGCGGCCACCTTCTCCGTTTCTGGCGGGTGTCCTCGCCGCCTTAAACGCGAGGCCGAGCATGGCGCCGGACTGAGATTACACTCCCTTTGCTGAGCTCCTCATCAGTGGCCCAAGTCTGCACCCCCACCCCCATGCTGGAGTAAGTCATCTCAGCAGCTACTGGCGCAGCGCTAACCCCAGGCTAGGAGGAGATTAATTGGAAGCCAACTTCCCAATTAACACATCAGCCGGGCCCACGGTCTTGGTAATCCGCCAGAATGGCGCCGGGTTCTTGCCGCCTGACACCGGCCGTGCGGCCACAGCACAGACCCCCCCACCCGACCATTCCTGAACAATCGCTTTGTGGGGAGGGGGGTGTTTCATCTGTCCATTCGGGCAGGGAGGTATAATTCACTAACTGCTGGTTCCACGCCTGTACTCTTAATTGGGACCCCAGGGTCCAGCAGCCGGATGGGTCCGAGTTCAGGACCACCAGCGAGAAGCAGCTCGGCTCTGCTGCCCAGAGTGCATTAGAAAGCGCGTGTAACCGCGGCGCCTACTTATGCGTAATGCGTGCCTCGACACGGGGGGGGGGGGGGGGGGGTTTTTTCATGATTGCTTCTTATTTTATTCCGTTTTTCTCTACGAGCGTTTAATGTCACAGTCAGTTAGACACGAGTCCGCCCTGCACCTGGAGCCTTTATCAAGTTAACAGTGGACTTCAAATCAAACGTCTCGGCTCTTTATGAACCTGCCAGCTGACCGCGCTTGTTTCTAAACTTTCTTCAGCCTTTAAGTCCTTTAATTTGAGGCGTTTGCCCAACATGCCATGGAGCAGGTGCCCTCGATTACCGGGGAGAGCGGAACACAACGGCAAATTAAAACTTCTTCCTTGCTGCGTGATTTCCCCCCTACAATCTAAAATCAGACTTTCTGTTGAGGTTTTGAGGTCCTAAGGATACTGACTGACACTTACCACTCGTTAGAAGCTCAGCATGGAGGCCAGTAAGTTCTTCTGGTCTGGTGCGAGTGCTTGGGAGATGGACGGGGAAACTGCTGGGTAATCTAGGTACCCAATGCTCCCTGTCTGCTCTGAACTGCCGGTCAGTATGAGCGTGTGCGTGCCCTGCGATGGGCTGGCATCCCGCCCAGGGTGCATGCACCGCTACAGTATTGACCAAGGTTAGCAAAGTCGTATGTTTGTGCTAATGCCATCCAAGCCCTTTTACCCTTCTTTCTTTTTCCCATCACTTGCTGGCAGTTCTCGCAGTCGTGACGATTCGAGCGGCTCACTGGATGGAACACAAGTGTGGCTTGCCTGTCCTCATTCTTGGGCTAGGATTGGGTGGACGCTGAGACCTATGGATGGAATTAGCAGAATCACATCCGACGTAGGCCGACTGGATATACAAC
>JAODKL010000044.1:3039290-3055508 GCA_026780765.1 Petrocephalus schoutedeni
GGGTCACAGAGGAATATGGAGGGGGAGTCTGAGATAGGGGCCTAGCCGCGCGGCGCTGGCGTTTTCTCCCAGATCCCTTTTTTTTCCGCCTTGACAGATCATTTTCCGGCCGGCGGTATCAGGGGGTCCCTGCGATAATTGGCATGCAGATTGCTGCTGATGCGGCACGGTGCTGAAGAAAAGAGCCTGCTAGTTAGAATAATGAGGCGGCCTTTCTGATGGATGGACGAGGGAGGGGGTCACACTAAATGTCTCTGGTACAATTCACCCCCCCCACCCCCTCCCACCCGCCTGCTTTCATTTTTTATTTCATATTCCACAAAGCCATAATGTCTCATGATTTTTTTCTCCTCCCGCTCGCTTCCCGGGATCTAAGAGAGGTCGCTGTTATTATTTTTCCGTCCTGCTCTTCCCCGCCATAGCAGCGTGGTGCAGGGGGGGCAGGATCGAGCACAGTGCGTTTGGCAAACTGTGGCAGAGTCCTGGCTCACCAGGCGTTACATTTGCACCCTGTTAGACTCTGGAATCATGGGGCTTTAGCCACCGATTGTGTGGCTCTTAAGGCATCGAGGATCTGGCACTTTAAACAACGCCAGTGCTCAAGGAGGTTTAATTACAGCCAAGCCCAGTCGATCTTACAGGCCACAAAGGCAGCCGCCTAGGGCCCCGGCTTCTAAGGGGGCACCAGACCCCCCCCCCGCCCCATCTAAGACTAAGCAAAATTGTGCAGTGAAGCTTGCCAGTGGAGGGGGTGTCAGCGGTGAAGACACCTATTAGAAGCAAACGTTTTAAGATTCACCGTGTTCATTCTGTCAGAAGTGTCAGAAATCAGCTCCGCCACGGGTTTCTGAAGTGCCCTTCCAGGCTGCTTGGGTCTGATGGCTCACAGCTGGCGGCTCATTCACTGGCTGCCATGAACATGCTGGTCGCTGGGCTTTCTGTCTGTCCGGCTCCCACTCTTCTGCAGGCTTTAAGCTCTGTTCTCCCTGCTGTACGGCGCCTGTAATCGGGCCCGTCTAGGCGCCTCCTGCCTACCGCTGCTCTGTTTCGCCACTCCCTGTTCCCATGGTCCCCCTTCACGCCCATGAAGCGGGCCAGGCAGAACCAGAAGGCAGGGTCCCCGGGGATCTGTATCTGTGATGGAGGAAGGGTTGTCCGCTCTCCAGTTCCCACCTTCCTGCACCCAAATATTCAAGTACCCAAACTGGGTCTTCCCAAAAAGCCTACAGGCATACAGGGCCAGGGGGCCGGACACCCTGTCACATTACCCTGACTCCCCCCCACCCCGAAGGCGGTCGGCTCTAATCTCTCTATCCGGCAAGATAATTAACCCGACTTGTCCTTTTCTCCACCACTTTGGCCGCTCTCCGCGGCGGGTGATGACAAAGGAGAGTCACGTCTGCAGGTGCTCGGAGTGCTGCGGTGTTCTGGGTGCTGTCTGGGGGGGGGGGGGCGCACCTCACCCCAGAGGGTGTCCCCCTGGTCACCACCTCCACCACATATCCCCGTCTATCTGAAACGAGACACCGGGCTTAATCCTCCGCCGGAACCCAAATCTCTCGCGGGTCGCTCCATCAGGGAACCGTCTTGGGTGGAGCTGGCGGGAACCTGTGATAGGAGGAGGGTCTTTCGGGCCGCCACAGGGCACGGCGCTCAGACGCCGACTGGAGAAGCCCTTCGCGGGCCACGCAGGACTCGGCAAACTCCAAGGTGATGTCTGCGTGCTGCTGGGGTAGCATCGTCTCTGCGATGCATTTGTCGTCTTTATCCAGTCTCAAGGTGGTTCCCGGGTTTCACTGTAGATGTGAGCTTCATATGTGGAAGAGTTCTAGATGTTCAGTGGTATTTTATCAGCTCATCAGTGTGGCCCTGTGGTACGCTGTCCTGTAAGAGCATCCTCACGACAGTTTGACAAAAAAACGAAAAAATCAAGGGACCGGAAAATTGAGAAGAATAGAGGAAGGAAACCTGTGGCTGGCCACTTCAGTCGCAATTTGGTGTGTTTTACACTCGTTTGACAGTTTGGGACTATGTGATATACACACCCTGGGCTGACAGCTGGGCTTGGAACCCAGGGTGTCCGGACATCCAGTTCCTTAAACCGTGTATGGGAATGAAGCACAGCCATGAGCTAAGATATCAAAAGGGGAACTTTTTTTAAAAATGGGGGGGGGGGGTCCCTCAAAGTGCCAAGAAACTTTTCTCCTACCCTCCCCAAATCTCACACCCCTTCTGGAAAAACTCATCCTGGCCATTCCTGCTTCTCCGAGAGCTGGGGAGCAGCACACAAGATCAAAGCCTTAATTGAAAAATAATTATAGGCAGTTAATCATTGAAAGCAGGGGTCTAATTGAAGTGAAAACAAGGCTGTGAGTGAGGGCCCGCTAAATTGTCACATAAAGAGGATATTGTGCTGCTGGAGCCTTTAATAAGGCATCCTTCTCAGTCCTCATTGTCTCCCAGATTAAAGTGGAGAGAGCTATTAGCGGAGTTAATTGGCTCCCTAATTTAGATCTCACCACTGAATGCATGACGGATGCGCGGCCGTCAGCCAGTGACGCGGCCACTCCGTCAATCCGCCGCTGCCGACACCCGATTGGTTAATCACTTCGGCGACCACTTGAAGTTTCCATCCATCGCCGACGTCGTGCCGCAGCCCTTTCTGGGGGGGCGGCACTGCAGACAGTGACAGTGATGGAGAAGGGGGCAAGTGTGTCAAGTGGCCGGTTAGGGGTTGGGGTACCTGTTTGCGCCCTGCCCCATCATCGAGACGTCCCCGGGGGTGGGGGGCGGAGGCTGGCCCGCAGACCCCCCCCCTCCCTCTCAGACCAGGTGAGGAATTTCTCCATACAAAACTCAGTCCCGGTGCAGTTAGCTTATTGAGAGGTACAAACTGGGCCATAAATCAGTGGCCTCTGGGGCTGAGGCGGCCATTAGCCGGTCATGTGACCGACTAAGGCGGCGTTGCAGGTGCTCCTGTCACTAGTCACTCAGCAAAGAAAACACCAAGTAGTTAAGCCAAAAGAGGCCAGATCCCCAGGCAAACATTAGTGCAGGAAGTCCTAAAAAGGAAATGACATGTTCTAGAAGTAGACAGGCCCGTCCTGTGGGCCCAACAAGGCCCTCCATCTCTGGGCCCGAAAGGTCCTCCTTTCTGTGGACCCACTTCTATAAGGTCTACAGCCTCCTCATCATAAATGCATAAATTGATTGGCTTCTTACTCTCACAGCACATTAAACACGGGAGTGGCCTCTTATACCTGACCCCACACCTTCTCAAAGCCTTTTCACCCCTCAAGTGAGTCACACCCCTGCAAAGAGGGGTTAAGACCAGATAGCCGTGTATCTCACAGTGACTTTGCGAGAACACGTTACAAATCACACACTTTATACAAAGGGTAAGGCATACATTATTTACATGTTTTCGCTTTCAAAAGAACACAGAAGCCTGAAGCACAATTATGAGGGCAATGAGACGTATTATTCACATTATATATATATATATATATATATATTTTTTTTTTTTTTTTTTACTTGGAGCTATTGGTAATGCACCTTGGACTGTATGGTGTTGTTGTTATGAGACTGCATTTCTAAAGTAGTCCTGCCCTCTAGTGGAGAGTTAAAGGCTAGCAAAAAAGATTGGTAAAAGTGAGAGGGGAGAAGGGCCCATCGAGTATCATACCCTCTTACGCATATAACTCACTCCCCATGTCTGCTTATATTGCCTATGCATTTTTAGTAACTCTTATGTTAGACATAAATTGTAGTCAGTCCTTGTTGTTTTGCATTATAGTATTAAGCAGCCAAAATTTTATGAGGGCCAAATGAATCAAAACAAATACAAATAAATACTAAATAAATGAAAAAGACTCTTAGAGCACACATGACTGAGCTCAAATCTGGGTTACCAATGAAAAAAGGCTACAGTAGGCTGTGACTACTATCCACAAATGTTTGAAAAAGGTGGTTCCACGGGTCAATCTCGGTACTCAGGGAAAACAAGAGTGCGTGAATTTGAATGGGGTGTGGACCTGGGGTTGTCAACAGGGGGCAGTGTTTGGGACGGGGGGGGGATGGGTGGTGAGGAGCCTGGCAAACAGCATGAATCAGCGAACCCCATTAATCTCCGTGAGCTGTGTGCTAACTGCTACACTAGCAGCCCTGACTGCTAGTCCCGATTATTCTAAAGAGCAGCCATTTTCAGCATGGTGGGCCCTTATCAGGCAAACTGTGGGTGGTGCCCCTGTTTGCTTTAAAAGAGTATTAACAAAGTATTAATTTGCTCGGGTGACTGATTAGGCCTCTCTGCGCTGTGGGGTGATGTGACATAGGCGAAACCGCACTCATTAGGGGCCGGCTTATGGGTTTGCTCCCACTGAATTAGATCAGAGTGGTGGCCTCACACCTGTGTGGCTCAGTTCTTAGATCTCCTAACTTTTTTGCTGTAAATACACTTTTTTTCTTATGTAGCGTAGCACACACACAAACCCCCCCAGGTGTCGCTCATGTGCAGGGCAGAGTGGCGTTAGACTGGACACCACAGCACTCAAAGCTATTTGCTCAAGTTCCCTGGCGGTACATTCACCGCCCTCCAGCAGGTACCAGGCGGACCCGTCTCCATGCGTCGGACACGGAGAGCACCTGCCAGCGCACACGTGACTAACCCGCCTCTGCCCGCCACCCCCCTGAGTCACAGACGTGAGCCCGTCCTGCCAAATAACCCAGGCTCCATTCTGCTGTAGGTTTAGAGTCCAGGTTTCCCCGACACACAGGAGCTCGATCATATCAGAGACGATGGCCTCCACCATGATCCAGACCGGTGGCTTCATCCTGGGCCTGCTCGGGGTGGCTGCCGTCATTGCCGCCACTGGCATGAGCAACTGGAGCAGCCAGGACCGCGAGGGTGACGTGATCACCTCCGTCTACACCTACAAGGGCCTGTGGCAGACCTGCGAAGTGGCCAGCTCTGGCTTCACTGAGTGCCGGCCGTTCTACACCATCCTCGGGCTGCCAGGTGGGTTCTGAACCCTTGCCGCTGGAAGCAGGGAGCACGGGATGGGGCTTGTGTGTGCCGACTTGCTATGTGTGGGGTCACCGGCAGGAGAAAACATGGGTTTTCCTTGGATGACTGAGTGGATGAATTGTAAAATCCTCACAGTAAATTACCCTTAGTATATTTACAAAAGCGTTGTGTTTAATTACATTTCACAATCTAGGGAGTTGCCCCCAAAATCTGATTGGATACCAGTAATTTCAAAATGGGCTCTTATTCTTAAAATAGTTTGCACCGTGCTGAGAAGCCGCATAATGACACGACTGACTGACGTAACGTTTTGAGAGGGAAGGTTTCTGTTGGGGCCGAGGTGGTAGGTTTGCCTTTTACTGTAAATTCTGTAATTCCCTATGACGGGACTGTCAGAAAGCATCTGGAATCGGAGGAATTGTTTGCATCGGAAAAAGATCCATGTGCTCAGTCATTAGTTTGTGTTTTTCACACAAGTAATAAAAATGAAATGACAGAATTTATATGATGCACGAATTAGAGGGATTTTTGTTTCCTGATATTTCAAGCTTTTGAATTTGTATCAAGTTCTGCTGAATATTATCAATTTTTTTTTTTTATAAGTTACCTTTACCCTGTTCTTAATGGTGCAACATTTCCCACAGTGCAAAGTAAATCTATTTATTTGTATATTTAAATAAAAATCTAATTCTAATTAGCACAAAAGATTGTGATGGCATGGAATGAAGAGAAAATCTAGATATGTTCATCATATTATGTGTATAAGAACATAAAGACATGCATTTAGTATTTAGAAATATTATTTCTACCCACAAACATGGCGTTATGATGTTATAGTTCTACATCAACGTGAAAATATTTGCACATCATTTTCTTTGACGGCCCAGGACTTTTGCACAGTATTGTATATATATGGAAATCAGTAACTTAATGCAGAACAGAAGAAATTCCTGTTAGTTTCTATTGTGTTACTTTTACTTTGCATATGTTCTCAGTTGTGTTTCTTTTCTGAGCAAATATACACTAACAAATATACACTAACTACCCAGACAGATAGCATTGTTGATGGAGAGAAAGCACTTTTATGCTCCTGGATTCCTTTATTTCCCTTTTAATAATTACATAACATGTATTTTCCCGCTTAAACCAGTTTCCTAGCTGCCGTTTTTGTTTCCCACCTTCTCTTATCATTGGCCTTTATCTGCATTTCCTCAAAGCCGGCAAGGAGAAACTTCTCCATTCTTGTTTGCTGTTTAAAAAGACCATGTCTCTGTATCACAGATGTATGTATGATTCTTTCAAATCTGATTCTCTTTATTTGACAGTTTCGGGTCATGTCACAAAGGCCATTGGTCATGAAGTTTAATTTCAGTGCATCAAACTTTTAAATTCTTTAAATGGTTTAGTGGCACAACATGAAATAGGTCATGTTAATTTATTTCATCATCGGGCTATTTTAGACAACATGAATCCATTCCTGGCTGGAAGCCACGTGACACAGGGCTGGGCACTGAATGAGATCTTTACTAACCATGTCCTTTCAAGCGGGAACAGGGTGGGGTCACAAAGGGACTGACCACGAACGTTAAGGGAACCCCAAAAGAACGCTGCCCCCTTTTGATGGGGAATGAAACGAGGACATAGGCTCAGCTATAAGGGTCGAGAGGGTTTTAACAAAACCACTGATTTAAACATAGAAAGCGTGACAGGCATGACAAAACTGAGGGTCCTCAGCAGGCATGACTTGTCCACCAGCCATCGGCGTGTGTTTCGGACAGTAATTGGTTGAAAGCAGTCCCAGGGACTTTGGGGAAGGTTCCTGCATGAATCTCCCTGCATACATCCCAACTGGATGCTAACCCTTTCAAACTCGAATCAGAGCTGCCTTATCGAGGTATCGGCTAAAGCAACCATGTTTATCTTTCAGGCTCACATCCATTCTCTCCTTGTCACTGGCCCCTCCTGACAGGTTACACACCGGGTTTCCCAGCCCAGCCCCCAGTGAAACTAGTGTGAATGTTAGCTCTGCTTAGCTATGTTGTTATCATGGCGTTATTGACAAGACCCTAAGGGACTAAGACTAAGTTGCCATTCTAATAGCCACAAACTGACATTTGATAATGAAGGTTGGAAACACAGAATTGTCCAATGTCTTGGCTTGCTGAAGCATGAAGAGTTCCTTTCATTGGAACTAAGGGGCCTAACCCAACCCCTGAAAACAACCCCATACCCCTCCTCCGCCAAACTTTACACTTGGCACAATACAGTCAGGCAGGTAACGTTCTCCTGGCAACCGCCAAACCCAGAATCGTCCATAAGAGTGCCAGACAGAAAAGTGTGATTTAATCACTTTTGCATGTCAGATCTCTAAATCTAGCAGTAGTTAAAAAGAAATCATGGCGCAGTAGAGTACTAACCGGAAACGAAACGAGTAACAATAACCGATGCTCGAAACCGAGGCAACACTTTGAAAAGAACAGGAGCAAACATGAGATAAGCTCTGTTAGCTCGTGAGTGTACCGATAAGTGATGTAGCAACGGCCTCCATTTCGAGACTGCATCACTGCGGTGTGGGTCACATTCGCTGTAGGACCGCCAGGCAAGATGGCCGCCACCATGTTCCAGTCATTTGGGTTCATGTTTTCGACTCTGGGGCTGTTTTTGATCTGCGCTGCGTGCGCTCTGGACATGTGGCAAGTGCAGGACCGCTCCTTCACGCTGGTGACCAGTGTGTACACCTTCTCTGGGCTGTGGCGCTCGTGTGTGGGGTCCGCTTACGGGACCACTCAGTGCCGGCCATTCTACACTGTCCTCGGACTGCCAGGTAAAGGAGCACTTTGAGTCCACACTTACCGGTACCAAGTAACTGGTGTAGAACTTGGGCCTAATGAAGCAGGGCTGATGAGGTAGATGGCCTGAGTATGTATACAATGCGTGACTGGGTTACACATATGATAATTATTAATTATATATTTATATTTATTTATTTTATATATATGTGTGTGTGTGTGTGTGTGTGTGCTTAAAATATTATATTTTTAATATAGTTCAGTATTGTTCATGTTTTGTTACTTAGTATTGATTAATTATATGCTATAATAAGATTATGATTGAAGCTGTATTTTTTAATCTACATCTGTCTCTTAATTATCCTATTAATCTAACTGCTGAATTTCTATATTCTGAAATGAATTTATAATAATGTTGATCCTTATTGCAGTCCATCAGTATATGTTTCCGGTATTGTATTTACATGACTAGCTGGAATGGTCTATGAATAATTTCCAGCTAGTGGATGTTTGATGGAAGGGCTTTATGCATTGTGACCATGTACAATTTAAATGAAGCAAAAAATAGGTAATATTTTATTTTGTATTTTAATATTTATTCTTTTGTTCAATCAAAATGAACATACATTAGTAGCTAGTATAATGTATGTAATATACATTGCAATATATATCAAGTTTGTATGTACTACGTATATACACTATTAATAATGATAATTATGATGATAATAATAACTACTACACTATTAATAATGTATTGATAATGTATACATGAATGATCTTATTTCTTTACATGCAGTGTTTATATATATATATATATATATATATATATATATACACACACACACACAAACATCTTCTCCAAAAAGTTACTGATATCTAGTTGGGTTGCTATATGCACACCACTTCAGTCCCAAACCTCTCCTCAGGGGCACCTCAGTCATTCCATGTTTTTATCACGTTCACTTAATTAATTCATTTAAATTGTTAAATAATATCGATTAGCCATACCAGGTCTGCTAGTGGGCGAGTCAGGAAATACATTGGCATATTTATGGTTGCTGCAAAAACTAGGGTGACTTTAGGGCAGGTTTTGAAAGGGTTAAGCTGACACATTTGAAAGAAATAACAGCAAAGTTTTGCACCAACATGAAGATAATTTAAATATAATTTTCTAAGACTGCCTAAGACTTTTGCACAGTACTGTATCAAATATGTTTAATGCTTTGCATCATTATGTCATGATACTTAGGTAGCACTTGTTATAAAGCAACCGGTGGCTTGGTGTTGTCCCGCCGGCCGCAGGTACTTTCCAGGCGGTGAGGGCCCTGATGATCGTGGGCATCGTCCTGGGTGCCATCGCCGTCCTCATCTCCATCTGCTCCCTGAAGTGCATTCGCATGGGCACCATGGAGGACGGTGTCAAGGCCAACATGACCCTCACGGCAGGCATCATGTTCATCATCGCGGGTGCCATGTTTATGCATTGTTCATGCAGTATATTCTCTGCAATGTACTTCAGAAGATTTAAATGTGCTTTATACTTGTAAAATGCAGTCTTAATATTTAAGATTTATTGCATATAGTATATTAGAGCATATTTTTTGTGGTATTTCCCCAATATGCTTTCCTCATATTTATGCCTTTTGCTATATCCAGTCTCACAGTGTTTACATTTATGTGACTAGTACATAAGTTAAATAAGCCATGTGAGATTATTCAACCTATAAACCAATGAACCGTCCTTTACAGTATCCTAGCAGTATGTACTGATGAATATATTAATAGTTTGATTCTGCTCTAAGGCAGCCGGGATTTCTTTGAATAAACCAAAGCTTTTCCCCTCAGGGATCTGTGGCATCAGCGGGGCCTCGGTCTACGCCAACCAGATAGTGAGCAGCTTCATGATGACCACATACAACCCCCAGCTGGGCGGGATGGGCGGGATGGGCGGAATCGGAGGAATGGGTGGCATGGGAGGAAACCTCACCCCCAGGTGAGCAGCTTATGTGCCCCCCCCGGAGACACAGGTTTGAGACAGGAAGCATGCTTGTTTGACCTGGTTCTGGTTTCATTTAGGTACACCTTTGGGCCCGCCCTTTTTGTAGCCTGGGTGGGTGGAGCTGTGCTGCTGCTTGGTGGCGTTTTGAAGTGCCTGGCATTTAAAGGGTTACTGCCGGAAAAGTCACGGTATGTCTACGAACTTCTGTTTCATACGTTACGTGAATAAGCCATAATATCACAGAATAGTTCAGACATGTCATTCTCAAACCTGGTAGTTGATAACGGATGCTCTGAATCAAATTTTAAGCCCTTTGACCCAATTTTTCTTTTGACCCAATTTAAGATGATCTGTATTTTCCTGTAGCTATAACGCCGTAGCGTACAAGGCCCCGCCCCAGAACCAGCACGTGTACGAGGACTCCCGCGCGGAAGAAGACAGGCGGGAAAAGCATTTCGTTTGAATCGGGAGACAGATTTACAGAAAGAGGCACGATTTTTTTTCTCTCGTTAGCATTTTTCTCCTTGTCAAATCAGTATGTTAGTGGTTAGAAAGCATCCTACTATTACATCTGACCATTAATATATAAGTTCTTATTTGTATGTGTGGTAGAATTTTGTTTTGTCATTTCACTGTATTTGTCATACTAACAGTAAGTTTGTATATACACTGGTTTTACAAGAAAAGATGCACGTTTTCTCCATTTGCCTTTTTGTAATGAATTCTGAATGTTTTAATGAAAATGTAACCAGCTAAAGAATTAGGTTGTACCTGTTTTTAGTATAGCAGGAATCTGTTGTAATGATAGTTTCGTAACAGAAATGTAAGCCTATTTTTTATTACAACAGCAACAATTGCCAGGAGGAGTTTAAAGAATATTTTTGTTAATTCTTTTGGACACACGTTATCTGTGGATTACACGATAATGGATACGTTGTACTGTATGATATACTCGAATGGTGTCTATATAAAGAAATAAAATAAAATGATTTTCAAACTATTAAGTTCCCTGAAACACTGTCTCGTTAGTCTAGTAGTTCATGGCTTTTCCATATAGTCCTACATTTTACATGGACTGATGTCTCATCGGCATTAACAAAATAACTACAGATGTAGCCACTTCAATTTTCCCCTCCCAGCCGGCTGCCAGCCAGTTCCCAGCCAAAGGAAGTGATCCCCCCCCCCTCCTTCTGGGGGTGTGTCTCGATAATACTCTAAACCCGCCCATTTATCCACTTGCAGGGCATTACAATGAGATGGCGCTTTCTTTACAAATACACATTTCAGTTGTGGTCAGAGGTTTACATACACAGGTACAGTACATCAGGCATCAACCAGAAGCTTTTGGTGGCCATCAGCAAGCTTCTGGCTTAATTCTGACTGGATATTTGACCACTAATCTTGGCAGAATTGGTAGTTAATTTAAATTGGCTGGTTTCCTAGCATGGCTATTAAGGATAACCCACACATTTTCAATAGGTTTGAGAACAGGTAGGTGTTCCACAAAGCAGGAACAGTTTTGAAGCTCGGCATACTGATCGGAAGTGAAAATTTATTGTTCTAACATTTATTTATTTTTTTGTACTATTCCTACAATATAGAAAAGCTCAAAAGACTTGGAAAAAAGTGATGTGATTTCACCAAATAGATTTTTGAAAAGTGTTTGTTTAAACTTGATTTTAACAAAAATAGAATAATCACACTCCAAATGGTCTCAGATTATTGATGCTGAGTTTGTGCTGAATAAAAGCAAATTTGAATGACACACATTCACAAAATATATGGAAACACAAGTCTGTTTTATTCATAAAAAATTGTGAAAATATAATAAAAAGTTGCTAATAGAATGAAATGAATAGAATGAAACCATGCTAACACATCAGTCTCCGATGTATGTTTGTATGAAAATGCTATAAGCTGAGTGAAGTCATGGTCCATGGTTGATAACATGCTTGTATATGTGCAGAATGAAATAATGTCATTTCATTTTGATTGGCCATCACTGAATTATAAAACCAAAAGTGTTTTTGTGCGATATCTCCAGCTTTGCATGTTCTCTCCTCTGGCTATTCATGTAAAAATAGCAAAAATCGTAAACAAAAAAAAAATCAGTCCCGCAGTTCCAGGTTCATCTCTTCATCATCTTTCTGCCTTCTGTCTCAGTGGTGACTCTCCCACACAGTCTGACTGTCTGTCTGTTTCAAAGTCTGTGTTTGCAGGTGGCCAGGTTTCCATATATTTTGTGAATGTGTCTCTTTCATATTTGCAGGTCAGTCAGTGTGTGGGATATTTTGTACAGATATGGCAGGCTTTTGTGAAGGTTTCCATGTCACACACGTAGGTTTGGGCTCCCTTGGATTTGAGCTAGCAGTCTGAGTAAATAAATGCTTATGTGCCAGGCTTCACAGGTAATTAGTGTGTTTGCACAACAAAAGCAGGAGGACAATGGAGCTGAAGGCCTGCTCAAATCTGCTCAGGCTTAGTAGTTCTAGGTATTTTTCACCAGATTATAAAAAGCTCAGTAATTCTCATGTTAACAACTTTACACAACTTTACATCTACTGTTATGAAATATGAAAATACAAAACCAGTACCCAAAATAGCTTCCTGGTCAGCTAAACAACTTCTATGCAAGATCTGAGAAACAAAGGACTGACACCCCCTCCCCCAAACCTGACCACGGTCACCTTGCTCGCTCTTCAAAGGTTCCTATGAGCCCCCCCCATCACAATCACTGATCAACAAGTCAGACACATACTCCAGGAACAAAAGCTCAGGAAAGCAGCTGGCCCAGATCGAATCTCACCTGCCACACTCAAGCACTGTGCCGATCCACTGGCCTCCATTTTTGCTGACCTCTTTAACTGGAGCCTGAGCCAGTGTTCAGTCCCGGCCTGCTTTAAATCCTGTCATCATTCCTGTTCTAAAAAAACAGAAAATCTCCTGCCTTGATGACCATAGACCAGTAGCCCTTACAAAACCCTTTGACTCATAATAAAAATGGGGAGTCCAACAACAGAGAGGAAGTAAGTCGATTGGTATCATGTTGTGAGGAAGACAATTTAGACCGGAACACACAAAAAACGGTGGAAATGATTACTGACTTCCGAAAAAAACCATCTCCTTTGTTCATACAGCACACTACCATTAGCAGAGTTGAAACCGTCAAATTTCTAGGCACCACCATCCAACAAGACCTCAGATGGGACACAAACATCACTAAGAAGGCCCAACAGCGCCTATGCTTCACACAGTTCTACACAGCTGCTGTAGAATCAATTATCACATCCTAAAAGACTATTTTTTCATATTTACTTACTTATTTGTCATTGTATCTTACTTTTAGATGTTAAAAAGTTAAATGTACTTGTTGAATAAAGATTCTATTCTAATATAATATATATTCTTTATAATTCAAGATGATCACCTGAAGAACCACCTCTCACTACTTACAAAATTTATAATATAAAAATATAAAGGCTAAGTTTCAATGGATTGTCTTAATTTCCAAGCACAGCCTGTATTAAAATAAAGGGCCACAAATGGGGCAGAAGCATAATATGTATTTTTGAATCTAAAAGAAAGACAAAGAAAATCTGTCCACACTGTCCCTCTTTGTTTGACACACTGTCAGTTTTATTACTTTATTTAGGCCTGTAATTAGTGTGTTGCACACATCCTGGGTCTGTCTCGTCTCAAAAAAAAAAAAACTCTAAAATAAAATACACTAATGAGTTACAGGTACCTAATTTCAGGTAACTCACCTAATTCCAGGAAACTCACTGCAGTTTTCATAATCAGTGACACAGGACAGAACACAAACACATAGGCAGAGTGTGGCTCAACAGATTAAGCTCTGTGCCTGTGATCAGAAGGCTGCCAATTCAAGTCCAGCCTCAGCATGTCTGTGGGCCCTTGAGCGAGGCCTTTAACCCCCAGCTCCCTGGGCGCTGCACAAGGTGCCTGCCCTTTGCGGCCAAGCTTACTCTCATGGAGAGCAAGGTTGGGGGAGGTGAGAAGACAATTTCCCCAGAACAACATCTCCAAAAAAATAATAAATCAAACCAATCAAGTGCCATGTACAGAATGATGATGCTGCTCCTTTAAGGAATTTATGCCTAATCGTGGATAAGGCGGGTTGGAAAGTGGATGGATGGATGGTGTTGTAATGTGTGTTCCTAAGTGTGTTTACCAGGAAGTAAGGAAAGAGGCACAGGTCAAATATGTGAACATGCTTTTTTATTGCAAAATGAAACAAATAATATTATTCAGCTAACATTGCTATAAGTGTAATCCTTCCAGCGTTTCGATGCTTTGAATTCGGAAGAACAGAGTGAAAGTGAAAGCAAATCTCTCGTGATCTGAAGCCATTACTGTGCTGAGAGTGAATTTAAGGAAATGGCGACCAGGTCACCTGTGCTGGAAGAGGAGCTCACCTGCTCTGTGTGCTACGAAATCTACAGGGATCCCGTGGTACTGAAGTGCAGTCACAGCTTCTGTAAAGACTGTCTACAGCAGTATTGGGGAGATAAGAACTCTCGGGAATGTCCGGTTTGTAGGAAGAGGTCTCTTATCGGACCTTCTTGCAATCTAGCCCTGAAGAATGCTTGTGAGGCTTTCCTACGGGACATGGCTCAGAGATCTGCAGCAGCTTCTGAAGGTTTCTGCGGTCTGCACCATGAGAAACTCAAGCTTTTCTGCCTGGATGATCGGGTACCCGTCTGCGTCGTCTGTCAGACCTCAGAAAAACATGAGAATCACAAACTGCGACCCATACAGGAAGCTGCAAAAACGCACAAGGTTTGGGGAAAATGTCTTGTTTTGCAATTATAAAATATGACAAAAACCAGAAAATATTATGTATGTACCCTGTATGTATGTATATATGTACCCTGAGATAGTAGCTTTCTTGAATGAATTGTTTTTGTTTTGGGAATAATTCAAATTATATGAAAAAGAAATCGAACTCAATACTGAGTACACTCTAAAAGATAAACCATTTGGTCAACAAAAAAACAATTAATGCAACCTTTGCATCAAGCTTTTTGAGTTATGGCAACTGAATAGGTCCAACATAATGTTTTACGCAGAGTGATTTTTTTCCTGCTATAAAAAGCATTTGTAAGTAACATGAACTTATTTATGGTCAGCATGAACGTAAGTATTTAAGTTAATATTTTAAAATATGTTAAGTATTATGAATTTAATCGAAATGTATAGAATTGTATAGAAACATTGTTTTCCTTTTCCCTGTATAATCCGGAAATTAAGAACAGAAGTTGCGAAAGATGCAGAGGCATCTCAAACTGAAATTTAAGGCTCTTGGCAGACCCACCTGCCAATTACTAAATTTAACAGGGAAACGTGCTTTGGTGGTGAAATTAAGGGAAACACGTTTAAACCTGCGACCCCAAATCTGAGAGACTGAATGGGTTTCGGCGTTTGTAACGTGTAATACAGCACTCAGTGGACTCCGCTTCTGACGGTTGTTTAATCTCCACTAAGGACATGTAAAATTATTTAAGTTCGTGGTTGTTACTGTAAATGCTGTAACATTTCAGGTAGACTCGCCAGCATTCAGTGTTCCATTAGCTCACAGTGTTCTGCTGGTCAATTTGGACTATGGCAGATTAACAGGAATACTAGCTGGTTAGCTCATAGTATCAACATTCAACGAGGCTCCTAAACGGGCAGATCATATGGAAGCCCATTTCCGCAAATATGAAGAAAAACAATAAGATCCCGTAAGTCATTATAATAAGAAACTACTCATTATATAAATAACGACATCTCAAAATAACGAGATGTCATCGCGTTGTTTCGAGATGTTAAGTAATTATTTCGAGATAGCATCTCGTTATTTTGAGATGTTAAGTCGTTATTTCGAAATATTATCGTTATTTCTAGATACTAAGTCGTTATTTCGATATAGTTTCTCGTTATGGTGACTTAAGGGATCTTATTTATTTTTTTCACATTGCCGGAAAGGGGCTTCCGTAAGATAATGGTATCTTCACCATCAGAAGAAACAATACCTAGGTGTTCGAACACTTACTATTCGAAAAACGCGAGCTCCTTCGTCTTGGAAGAAGCACAGGAAGTGTCTGGGCATGTGAAGTGGGCGGGAAATTGACGCGTTGAAAAAGTTGCGAAATTAATTTAATTAAGTTACTGGAACTAAATTTATTTCTTTAGTAATAAACTTAATATTTTGAGTTCCGATTAGTCAAGCTGGTATGCTGCAACAAATAGGTATACTTTATGTGTTATCGGAGCTACATCTTGAAATAACATCTTGAAATAAAAAGTCTAACATCATCCATCCATCCATCCATCCATCCATTGTCCTACCCACTTATCCTGTTCAGGGTCGCGGGGGGTCCGGAGCCTATCCCGGAAGCAAC
>JAODKL010000044.1:3069191-3084683 GCA_026780765.1 Petrocephalus schoutedeni
TACATTCTACAGGAGTGTAAGTCTGAACCAGAACACTGGCAGTATAGTATGGTACAGTATAGTACATTCTACAGAAGTATAAGTCTGATCAGAACACTGGCAGTATAGTATGGTACAGTACTGTGATTCTGCCCCTTAAGGAAGCTTTACATGATACCTGGGTGTGTACAAGATGACTTTAACAGGAAATAGGAAATGAATCACAATCAAATGATTATTTAAACTAGAAAAGATGCTGTCAGAATAACCTCAATATATTCTGCAGACAGCTCTGTCACCCCCCTTCCCCCATGTAATCCTCACCCAACCTCTACGATTTGCATAATTACTGGATGGAAGAACTGGAAAATGTGAATGCTAATAAACGTGTTTTTACCCAAATGCTCTGAGTCCTAGTCATAACACATAACACAAATTCATTAACTGCTTATTCCACTCATATGTGAATTTACACAATCCTTCCTCACTAATTAGGTGGGAAACTGAACTTCTTTGTATATTTATTTATTCTATGTCTTAATGCATTATTAACCCTGGGGAACCCACGGGGTCATATTTGACCCTACCTTTTATTTCTGCCTAATATTCAACACACTAATCAAAGTAAACATTTTACTTTTCTTTTTGGGTAGTATATGGTACGAAAAAATATACAAAATGAAACAACGAAAAAAATATGCATATACAAATATGCATATTTGACTTTACTTTGATGAGTGGGTTGAATGTCAGGCAGAAATACAAGGTCAAATATGACCCTGTGTGTTCCCCGGGGTTAAAATAATTAATGTTATTTACATGTCTATACATGCTTCCGGGATAGGCTCCGGACCCCCCGCGACCCTGAACAGGATAAGCGGGTTGGAAGATGGATGGATGGATGTCTATACATGTCAATATTTATATCCTTTTTGTTACTTTACTGGTTGGCGTCACTGCAATTTGTCTCATAATTCAATCAGGTCCAGATCTTTACCCCTACAATGTGTCTGCAGAGATGAAGGTGGCTGAAATTGTTCAATCCGTTAAATATTACAATATTACATAGAAGGAAAAAAAAATTTAATAAATAAATGCCGGCCTAGAAACGTCGCCAGATTGCTGGTGTCGTCTTGGTTTAAAATTCAGTATAAATGCCAGCTGGTGTTTGTTACTGTGACATGCCCTGCACCCAGCGTATTTTTACCAGCATGTTATCATGGGGCAGATCGTAAAGGTCGCCTTACTACCTGTACATCGAATCACAGAAATGAGCCTGGATTAAGGATTACAGCCAAACCCAAACAATTGTCAAGGGAAGTTCTGTCCAGATTAACTCACTTCTCTTCATTCAAAATGAGACTGATGCACCTTGACCACAGTGCCCATTTATACACGGACATTATGTCTGTCCTGAATGTAGGTTTTGTTCATGTTTCTAATACTGTAAGTGAACAAGATACGAATGCTGCTGGAGGAATGTGCACTTTCCAGCATGGAAACCAGTTAAAGCTGCCTTTACATCCTCTTATGCTGGAGTAGGCTTTGTGCAACTTCCTCAACATTCCTGTTCCATGCCATACAGACAGTGATTTAAAGCTATTCGCAGTGTGAACAGCAGGAGGCACTGCAGTGAAAGAAAAAAGGAAGCTTATTCTCCTAAAATGTTCTCAGCAATATCAAGTCCTAGAAGCCTTGAAGATAGTCATTGTCATTGGGCTCAAAGTAGAGCCGCTGCTCCTCCACATCGAAAGGAGCCAGTTGAGGTGGTTCGGGCATCTATCTAACCTGCCAAAGTTGGGCACCATTTGATTGGGGGCGCAAAAGAGCTAGTGAAAAAAACCATTACAATACCACTGGATAGGTACGGAGCCCCGGAAGGGACATGGAGGGGGAAAATGGTGATTGGAAAAAAAACACTTCAGCGAGATCTCGCAAAGATGGGATGGACTTTTGCGAGAGGTCGCAAACGGGGGGGAGGCCCCCCCAAAAAATCTTCCTGGCCCACCCTGTTACCGAGAGCTGGAGCCGGGCCTGGTCACAAAGCTGTGGGTTGTGTATATAAGACTAAAGAATAGAATTTTATTTTATTATAACCTTTATTTCAAACAAAAAAAAGTAAAGATAAAATAAATATCAGGTAACAGAACAACAGAACAGAAAATTTGACTTAAAGACATAATAATCAACCAAACAGTAATAAAATAAAAAATTCCAAACAATACACAAAAGTATGGCTCAGTATTATGAGTGTCAGGGTTCCTCCCGTCCAATCCTCGTGTGTGCCACACCCCCTCGTTCCCCTCGTGCGGAATCCTGCCGTCTCCCAGCTGTCTCCAGTCTACGTCTCGTCAATTGTGTATTTCAGTCTCCGTTCAAGTCCTGTCATTGAAGTCTCGTGATTGTTACGTGTTGCTTTACTACTGTGTGTAATAAAGCCCCGAAAGGGATTGCGCAGTAATCCTGCTTCCGCCTGTTCCCTTGCTCGTGCCCAATTGTGACAATGAGCATAGTCCTAATACACACTGATAATTTCTTCAGTACTGTCCGAAAAAGAATAGGGTGAAGCAAAAGCTTATCTTGTCCTATCCCTACACTAACTATTCTCATAAAAAAAGAAATAACATACATTAACCCCTATCCCGTGTTTGGGGTCAATCTGACCCCAGAGCATCATTAAACAGTAGGCAAATTTCACATGGGGAAATTATCACGAGAAAAGGGTTAAACATAAACAATAGAACTTGTCTGAACTGTTATGTGTAATACGCTTTACATATGCCATGATGTACCAAACTGTATTTAATAAAAGCTGGATGAAAAAAAAACAACATTCCTCGTAGCGACGGGCATGAGGCCAATAAGTACAGGAATAACAGGCGAGAATTCGGCTCCATTCACTTGATCTGGTATTGATAATGTAACATTATATAATAAAAGAAAACCAGCCAAACAACATGCACATGTTAGCATTATTAAGAATGTAATTCCAAACAATTCATAAATAAAGATTAGAAACCTAATTAGCGTTAACCTTGTGGTCAGGAAACGATTTCACAGATACATTTTCCATTGTGGCAAAGCGTGCATGTGACGTCTATGGCAGAGCCTGGAAGGGGCAGAGAGCGCGTTGACTGCAGCCAGGTCCATCGCAGCTTTGCGAGATCCACCGATCTAAACTACTGATTTCTTTTCCCTCCATGTCCTTTCCAGGCCCCGTAAGATTGCATTCAATGGCATTAGATTTATTAACTGTAATTTTAATACTTAAGTACTTTTCTTGTGAAACAGACACAAGCTAACTCATTAGCAGCCCGACACCATGTGTTACTGATATGGTTTTAATATACATGAACTGTTTTCTGCATTCTGGGGAACAGAATCATGCCTAGGGAGTCAGAACATACTGTAATCCCATAATACTTGAATTGCTCATCCTCTAATACTGTTCCTGGCTTCTTTCTACCTGATGATTCCCCTTTCTGGAATTTCTGCATTATACCTGGGTGTGTCCAGCATGTGTTTGACAGGAAGCAGGAAAACGATCGCAATAAAAACATTGCTAATCTCTCAGTAATCAGATGGTGTTATTGTGCTGAGAGTCAGACTGTTTCTTGGAAGAAATGGCAGCCAGGTCCTCTGTGCTGGAAGTAGAGCTCACCTGTCCTGTGTGCTGTGACATCTACAGGGATCCACTGCTCCTGAAGTGCAGTCATAGTTTCTGTAATGTCTGTCTACAGCATTACTGGGAAGAGAAGGGCTCTCAGGAATGTCCACTTTGCAGGAGAAGGTCTTCTATGGATCCTCCTCTGTCTAATCTGGCTCTGAAGAATGCTTGTGAGGCTTTCTTACAGGACAGAGCTCAGAGATCTGAAGCAGCTCCTGAAGGTCTCTGCCGGCTGCACAATGAGAAGCTCAAGCTCTTCTGTCTGGATGATCAGACTCCCGTCTGTGTCGTCTGTCAGACCTCAGAAAAACACAAAGATCACAAACTGGGACCCGCAGAAGAAGCTGCAGAAAAACACAAGGTTTGAGTAACATGTTTTTTTCAATCTTATTTCTTATTTAGAGAATTTAGTGTTGATAGATAAAATTAGGAATAAAAACTATTAAAACCACTGGAGATTTCAGTCACTAAATGTACAGTACATCTTCATGTTAGTGTAAAACTATGCTATTATGCCTGCCAAAGTGTTAGCTTATGCATTTCCAAACCCAGCATTTCCAGAAACCATCCTGTACACCCATGAATTTCTTACCACGACCACTAGCTCACCTTGCATAGCTAATAAATATCTCACTGACTTTTTGAACTAATTAAATGAATTAATTAAGTGAGCTGGTGGTGAAATTTAATCAATTCATAGGATGGCTGTGGAGAGGTTTGGGAACTGAAGCTGTGTTCATCTAGCCAACAAACTAGATATCAGTAAATTTTTGGAGAAAAGAAGAAATTCTACCTAGTTTTTATTGTGCAATTCTTCATTTGCATAAGCACAAATGCTACATTGTGTTATTTCTTCCGACCAACTGCACTTACTACCCAGATAAATAGCTGTAAGCATTTCTTTTGACTGCCTAAGACTGTTGCACTTGGGACTGATTATGTTACCCATCTATTGTTTCCTTTTATACTTATAGTCAATTATAACTGATATCTGACAAATGTCATCGTTAGACGTTTACTTGGCAGTGAGTTATAATGGGTATTTTCTTTATAAGCATGTCAGTTCTGTTATTTTTTTCAGTTCCGCTTGGGTTGGAGGGGGAGTCTCCTTTATTATCTCTGCACTCATTGACAGTAGTACTTTCTCCATTGATTCCCCCAACTCTCCTCACTGGGACAGACACGTGTTTTCACTTGGCTACAACCCAAAACCTTTATCTACTTCCTTGCTACCTATCCCTCGGCCCGGAAGTTATTCCAAATTCCAGACACTGAAGTGCTGTCCCAATACTTAAGGGAACGAGTCATCGGGGGCCAATTTTTACTCAAATTGTCATGTGGAAGTCTAGTCGAGAGGAGTCACAATTGTATACTGAGTTTAACGTTAGGGATACATTCATTTCCATTAACAAAATGGTGACAATTAACAAACAAAGTCATTTTTACATGACTTTTAACTGAGGCTTTAAAGTATATTTTGTTTCTGACCAAATTCGGAACATAGAGGCATGGATGGATGGATGGATGTATTTGACCAGAACCTGATTTCAGCCTCATTAACTTTTGAAAGACTAACTAGGCCTATTTGGGAAATTTGCTTAGTTTAATTAGTTTTTTGGGGGAAAAAAAATCACCGATTGGATTGTTATCATTTATAACACAGGAACGAGTCTGTTTTGCGAAACCTTACAATGTGAAACCTTACAAATTCCTTCCTCCTGATGTGTATCGATCAGCTATTTGGCTGATGACTCAATCATAATTACGCGATCCTGAAGTCCAAGTTAAAACGTGACGTATCGCAAGCAAGTATGTTGCTACCAAGTTGAATATACCGTAATAAACAATATTACATGTCACTATAGAGCTAAATATACTGTAATAATCAAGAAAACAAGTAGTTATCGAGCTAAATAGACAATCCTAATAATACGTAAGTGAAACAAGTTTTATCGAGCTGAATGAATCACAACTAAGTATAGTAAGGTCGATAACCAATTAAACGTGTCATACTTTAGCGCAAAACAGTTTAGTAAGACAATTCCTTGGGAAGCGGAAGCGCTATTCTTATTCATTGCTAACACTGCTCGCATTAGCAGGGGAAGTCAACAATTAACGCAACAGTCACGTTCGCAGTTGCACAATAACAAAACACCCATTACACGTGTACTCATTCATGTTCTATTTACAACAAAAACAGACGAATACACGTCTTAATCACGCCATTTACAGATACGCGTGGTGCATAATTGGTCCTGCCGACACGCAGCGCCACACTATATTAATAATCTAATACAACATGTCGGTGATACTATTAACCTGAATATAAACGATTTTAGTTATAACTAATAAAAACACGGATTTTTTTCTTAAAATATTCGTAAACGTATTTCGTCAGTGTAAATTCTTGCTCCCTCTGTTGAACTAACTTGGAACTTCACTTGGAACTAACTTGGATTGCATCACTGCATCATTACGAGCGCATCGTCGGCCAGACAGCTGATCGACACGCCAGGGATCTGGACGGCGATCAGCATTTATTGTTAATATAATCCTCCTATAACTTGTTCATTGATGATTGCAGATTTTGTCAACAATTCATGTGTAATAAATCGTTTTTCCTGAAATTGTCAGAAAAAGCTCAACTCGAAACTGTTGTTTTATTCATCCAGGAGGATCTGAAGTCTGCACTGAAATCTCTGCAGGATAAGCTGACAGCTTTGAATGAAGTTAAGCAAACATGGGACCAAACAGCAGAACACATCAAGGTACAGAACTGCCTGCATTATAGAGTGTAAGAACAGCACTGACATCACTGGACAGGCTGCCCTGTAACAGCATTGAGGAAACTCATCTCTATTTCAGGCTCAAGCCTGGTACACAGAGAGAATGATTAAGAAGGAGTTTGAGAAGCTTCACCAGTTTTTAGTGGATGAAGAGGCAGCAAGGATGGCAACACTGCTGGAGGAAGAGGAGCAGAAGAGCCACATGATGAAGGAGAAGATTGAGAAGATCACAAATGAGATATCATCCCTCTCAGAAACCATCAGAGCCTTAGAACAGGAGCTGGGAGCTGAAGATGTCTCGTTCCTACTGGTACAGATGGATCACAACTGGATTGAAGTTGTTAAAATACAGATACATCTAGTAAACTTGATATTAATTATCTTTACTCCATTTCAGAAATACAGGGAAAGACAGAGAAGGTAAGGAAGCTCCAGTGAGCCTCCTACAGTTTAATGTGAAATGCTTCATGTTTTCATGGTTGTAACACAACATCACAGTTATGGAGTCAGTCTGAGATCCCTGTGGGTGAGTCTCAGACTGCTTCCTGTCCACGGGGCTGAGATCTGGGTGAAAGATCTACTGCTGAACATTGTTACAGAGCCCAGTGCCCAGTGCAGGATCCAGAGGAGGTCTCAGGAGCCCTGATTGACATGGCCAAACACCTGGGCAACCTGAGCTACAGAGTGTGGGAGAAGATGCTGGAGAAGAATGAGATTAAATGCAGTGAGTAGAAGACCTCAGAATGGAGCAGTTCCACAATTTCTATGTGCAAATATTTTTATAATTATAATTAAAAATTTTAAGGGACGGGTGAGTTAGAGAATACAAGTACTGATGTATGGCTCGCACTTGCGCTCTCTCTCCCTTCAGGTCCTGTAATTCTGGACCCAAACACAGCCCACACAAATCTAATGCCAACAAAGGACCTGACCAGTGTAACATACAGTGATGTCAGACTGGAGCTTCCTGATCACCCTGGGAGATTTAATGTGTGGAGTGGAGTCCTCGGATCTGAGGGCTTCAACTCAGGGAAACATTGTTGGGATGTAGAAGTGGGGGATGGAACACACTGGAACTTGGGTGTGGTTAGAGAGTCCATCAGAAGAAAGGGGTTTTT
Organism: Petrocephalus schoutedeni; assembly: GCA_026780765.1. Lineage (NCBI taxonomy): Eukaryota > Metazoa > Chordata > Actinopteri > Osteoglossiformes > Mormyridae > Petrocephalus > Petrocephalus schoutedeni. The sequence continues at coordinate 3,076,742 of JAODKL010000044.1, forward strand.
CCCTCTGATGCCAGAAGGGGGCGTATGGTGTATAGAGCTGCATAATGGTAAATTCACAGCAACAACCCTACCACATGCCCTTCTGCTTGTGAGAAGGAAACCCAATAGGATCAGAGTGCAGCTGGACTGGGACAGGGGAGAACTGTCATTCTCTGATCCCAGTACCAACACTCCGCTGTACACTTTTAATGGCACTTTCACTGAGAGGCTGTTCCCCTTCTTCTGTACCTGTTGTAACAGGGTTCCTCTGAAAATCTGCCCAGTGGATGTTTCCATTAAGGTAGCAGCAGTAAATCTTTGAGCACTAAAATCCTAATGAGAAATATTATCTGTTCAGCTGTTCAAAATCATATAGTATTTAGTCATTTGTCACCAAAGGAAGCATAGTATGAATAATTATGGTTTCTTTTCTGTAATTTTGATGACGCATAATAGTTTTATTGGAAATGACCTGTTTACTTTTGTGGTTTATTTATTAATTCATTATTATTTTTTAAAATTATGAATACTATTTAAATGTGAAAAAATCACGTATTCATCTTCAGTTTACAGTTACTTTATAGTTATGGATTTGCACCCCTGTTCCCAACTTCGCAGCTCAACTAAGGTGGACTAGAGCGCAATATTGCTGCTAAGTAATGAGAGCCATCAGATATGTTTTGGCTTATCACCCTCCCAAGGTCAGGCATCGTCTGCAGAGCCCCCCCCCCGACCAGCTATCACTAAACAGTATTGATTCACTTTAGAAGCAAACTGCCTGAGAATTTAGTCTGAACCTGGTACCAAAGTGGGTGTGAGACTTTTTCTTGTGATGCTATCATTCCTATGATAATTCCAGAAATGTGTGCAGTTTTATCTTACTTCATCTGACCTGCGATCATCTCCTAACAAGCTCACGGCGCCAACCTGGTGAGCAGGTCACACCAGAGTCCAGCTCGCTCTGCCGGATTCCCAGATGTTTCCACACTTTGCACATAGAGAAATAAATGTTTATGGTTCTAACTCTTTCCTGGTTGGTAGCCTAAAGATGACATCATGGCAGCCATTACCCTGTGTGGGCCCCAGTGCTCTGACAGTGTGTCTGACAGGGTGCTGATTTGGTAGGACCTGCATTTCTGCACTGTGAGAGCTACATCACACACTGTATTAAAATACACCAAGGAAACACTGGCTTATAAAATCATGGTTTAAATGTGGTCATCCATTCAAAACATAACTATCATCTTCTCATCATTACAAAATAAACTAGGGGCTACATTAAGATGAAGGAAAAAAATGAAAAACTGGTCATGAATCCACTACCTTTAGCATTTTAATCCTTTAATTTTTAAGTATACTTATTTTACTTTCTCTTTTGGCCCTCTTCGGGCCCCCACACAGTATACAGAACTGAACCAAAACACAAGCAGTATAGTACAGTGCAGTACAGTACATTCTACAGGAGGAGGACTCTGAACCAGAACACAGGCAGTATAGTACAGTACTGTACAGTACATTCTACCAGAGGAGGTCTCTGAACGAGAACACAGGCAGTATAATACAGTGCAGTACAGTACATTCTACAGGAGGAGGACTCTGGCCAGAACACAGGCAGCATAGTACAGTACTGTACAGTACATTCTACAGGAGGAGGACTCTGAACCAGAACACAGGCAGCGTAGTACAGTGCAGTACATTCTACAGGAGGAGGACTCTGAACCAGAACACAGGCAGCGTAGTACAGTACAGTACATTCTGCAGGAGGAGGACTCTGAACCAGAACACAGGCAGCGTAGTACAGTACAGTACATTCTACAGGAGGAGGACTCTGAACCAGATCACAGGCAGAATAGTACAGTACAGTACAGTACATTCTACATGAGGACTCTAGCCCTTTAAGAAAGCCTTAAATGATACCTTATCATGTGTATAAAATTTGTTTAATGGGAAGTAGGAAGTACCTAAGTATCACGTTAAAAAATAGTGATCAGAGATCTGCTGACAGTCAGACTGTCACTCTGAAGAAATGTGTTACTGATATGGTTTTAATATACATGAACTGTTTTCTGTATTCTGGGGAACAGAATCATGCCTAGGGAGTCAGAACATCCTGTAATCCCATAATACTTGAATTACTCATCATCTAATACTGTGCCTGGCTTCTTTCTACCTGATGATTCCCTTTCTGGAATTTCTGCATTATACCTGGGTGTGTCCAGCATGTGTTTGACAGGAAGCAGGAAAACGATCGCAATAAAAACATTGCTAATCTCTCAGTAATCAGATGGTGTTATTGTGCTGAGAGTCAGACTGTTTCTTGGAAGAAATGGCAGCCAGGTCCTCTGTGCTGGAAGTAGAGCTCACCTGTCCTGTGTGCTGTGACATCTACAGGGATCCACTGCTCCTGAAGTGCAGTCATAGCTTCTGTAAAGACTGTCTATTGCAATACCGGGGAGAGAAGTCTTGGAAATGTCCTCTTTGTAGGAAAAAGTGCCACACAAACCACCTTCCTCTCAATCGAACTTTGAAGAATGCTTGTGAGGCTTTCTTACAGGGCAGAGTCCAGGCATCTGCGGCAGCTTCTGAAGGTCTCTGCCGACATGACAATGAGAAATTCAAGCTCTTCTGCCTGGATGATCAGACACCCGTCTGCGTCGTCTGTCAGACCTCAGAAAAACATGAGAATCACAAACTGCGACCCATACAGGAAGCTGCAAAACAGTGCAAGGTTTGGGGAAAATGTCTTTTTTTACTTCTTTTGTGACTTAGAGGTATTTCATGCAGATGGACTGAAGTGTAATTTAATAATATATTTGTTAGAAAACACAAAAGGCAAACTATTGCTAAAATGAAAGTACTGTCTATATATAGATATTAATCTGTGAGAATTTGTAATAAAAACATACCATAGACATTAATTATATTTAATCAGTGTGACATTGTTCTTAGGATTTTGTGTCTGGGGAGTGAAATGGGTGTTTTCCCTAGAAGTATGTATATTTTTTGTTCATTTTTTTCTGTTTGGCCAGGGCTGTGGCATTTTCAGTGTGAAACCAGGTTTTATTTGTCATTTTTGCATTTATTGATCACAGTTAAATGTGTATGATTTGTTTCATCCTGCTGTTGTTGTGAATCAGCATTTCGTCTAAATGTAATCCACTTACCGGGCCTGACTGAGCCTTTGAAGAGAATGGAGCCTGTTGATAATTCCTGTGTAATAAATAAATCACACTGGGATGGTTCAGGAAAAGCTCAACTCTGCTGTCTCGTTCACCCAGGAGGATCTGAAGTCTGCAATGAAACCTCTGCAGGAGAAGCTGACAGCTTTGAATGAAGTTAAGCAAACATGGGACCAAACAGCAGAACACATCAAGGTACAGAACTGCCTGCATTATAGAGTGTAAGAACAGCACTGACATCACTGGACAGGCTGCCCTGTAACAGCACTGAGGAAACTCATCTCTATTTCAGGCTCAAGCCTGGTACACAGATGGAATGATTAAGAAGGAGTTTGAGAAGCTTCACCAGTTCCTAAAGGATGAAGAGGCAGCCAGGTTAGCAGCACTGAGGGGGGAAGCTGAGCAGAAGAGCCACATGATGAAGGAGAAGATTGAGAAGATCACAAACGAGATATCATCCCTCTCAGAAACCATCAGAGCCTTAGAACTGGAGCTGGGAGCTGTAGACATCTCATTCCTACTGGTAAGGGTGGATCACAATTAAAAGTTAAAATATGAATTAAACTGTAAATTAAATTAAAAAAAATATTTAACTGCGATGGGCTGGCCCCCCGTCCTGGGTTGTTCCCTGCCTCGTGCCCGTTGCTTCCGGGATAGGCTCCGGACCCCCGCGACCCTGCACGGGATAAGCGGGTTGGAAAATGGATGGATGGATGGAAAAATATTTAAGTTTATATTTAAGTATTTATCATATTATTCTTCTTTGTTTTGTTTCAGAATTATAAGGAAACTCAGAGAAGGTAGGGAAACACCCCTTTTTGACTTTTAATGGTTTGGAGTCAGTGACTCTGAATTGCAGTAATATGGCAGTCAGTATGAGATCCCCACAGATTCCCCTGTACATCATGTGATCATGTGCACCAATCAGGGAGCTCGGATGGCTTTCTGTTACTGGGGCTGAGATCTGGGGGAGGATGACATAGATATTGTCTGTCAGCTTCTCTGGTCATTATCTCACTGGAGCATCATCACTGAATGCTGAACATTGTTACAGAGCCCAGTGCCCAGTGCAGGATCCAGAGGAGGTCTCAGGAGAACTGATTGATGTGGCTAAACACCTGGGCAACCTGAGCTACAGAGTGTGGGAGAAGATGCTGGAGAAGAATGAGATTAAATACAGTGAGCAGAAGACCTCAGAATGGAGCAGTTCCACAATCTCTCTGTACAGAGGGTTTTTTTATTGGTGTGGGGGGTAATTGACTGGTGAATGTCTTTCTCTGTTTCCCTTCAGCTCCTGTGGTTCTGGACCCAAACACAGCAGACATGCATCTCACACTGTCTTCAGATCTGACCTGCGTGACATTCAGCAATTTTAAACCGCAGCTTCCAAAAAATCCTGAGATGTTTAATTTGGAATATGTGCTGGGCTCTGAGGGCTTCAGCTCAGGGAGACACTGCTGGGATGTAGATGTGCAGGATGGAATTACCTGGAGGCTGGGTGTGGTTAAAGAGTCCATCGATAGGAAAGAGCCTTTCCCTCTGATGCCAGAAGGGGGCGTATGGTGTATAGAGCTGCATAATGGTAAATACAGAGCAATGACCTCACCACCAGTCCCTCTACCCGTGAGAAGGAAACCCCAGAGGATCCGAGTGCAACTGGACTGGGACAGGGGAGAGCTGTCATTCTCCGATCCCAGTAACAACACTCCTCTCTGCTCTTTTAATTGCACTTTCACTGAGAGGCTGTTCCCATTCTTCAGTGGCTGGAGTAACTGGTTTAATCTGAAAATCTGCCCAGTGGATGTTTCCATTGCAGTGGCAGCAGTACATTTCTGAGCCCTAGTCCTAATGACAAATATTATCTGTTTAGTTCCATATCATATGTTGTTATTTAATAAGCAGATTTATATTTACTTTTCCTCCTTGAGCTAGTTTCGTTGAGAGTGGAGGTGGACTGGGTGTTGTCAGATATCTGCCTATTAATTTTCTCTGTCCTCTTATCCTGTACATGGTGACGGTACGTTTGGAGCCTATCCTAGGAAGCACTGGGCACAAAGCAGAGGACACTTTTGGACTTTTGGAGGAAACCAGTGGAAACACACAGGTGCAAATACTTAACGAGTCATAAATAACTGCCTACAAATATTACTGCAGCGCTGGTGCTGTCTTGGTTGAAAATGGAGTATTAATGTCAGCTGGTGTGTTTCAGCAGATGTGAAAATGTTCACTGCTCTCCTCCTCGGCCTATGAACTGTCCTCAGTGCCTGTCAGTAGCGCCCTGCCTCCACGCTCATGTTAAGGCACACATTAAAATGCACTTTTTCCTTGAATACACTGGATGTCTTCCTCATTATTCATTAAACTGATTGACGCACCAGCATAAAGGCTTAGGTGAAATGCATATTTTTCAGTCTGTATCTTACAATTAAATCCTGAGCAGACCGCTCCAGTGTGGTTTTAAAGAGTTATTCATTAAATTCATTCACCATTGCAGGAAGTGTGATAGAAGACACAGTATCAAGGTTACTGTGAAGTGTGAATGAAATGTTATTGTTTTTACTGATAATTTGGGTAATATGTGCAGCTTTGTTTATATGCATTCATATATTTACGAGTCTTGGAGCGTACACGTGTTGGCCATCTACCCTGTACATATCCCAGTGCTCTGACAGTGTGTCAGAAAGGGTGCTAATTTGCTAGGACCTGCATTTCTCTGCTATGAGAGCATCAAATGCATTAAGGAAACAATGATTTCAATTGGTTTAAAAAGCATAGATTAAATGGGTTTATCTGATCCATATAAAATACACTGTGGGCAACTTCCATCCATCCATCTCCTACCTCCACTTGTCCATTTTAGGGTCGCAGGGGGTCCGGAGCCTATCCCGGCTATGGGCAGGAGGCAGGGAACAACCCAGGATGGGGGGCCAGCCCCTCGCAGCCATAATATATCATTTCATTGCTATGCTGATGATACGCAATTAAAATCATCAACATGTTTAACACAACATAAACAAACAAGTATATAAGACTTTAGGAATAAATTAAAGAACCAGGCCTGTTAAGGCGTCGATCTTAAAGCCGTAGCGCGTTTTTGTTTCTTTGAGTGCATCAGCTTCAATGGCGTTACTTTTGTTGCCCCAGTGGGGGAGAAGCATGTGCAGAGATAGAGTTCCCTTATCTCTAAGTGCATTTTTTTTTTCTAGTAGGAACTGTCCAGGTGATGCACGGGAAACTCTGCATTACTGGAACTGTACAATGAGAATAAAGGCATGCTATCTAGGCGATCTGTCTCCTATCTGCCGTCTGCTTTTCTCCTTTTCATTTATAGCTTTTGCTTCCGCATTTTTGAGCGTTGTTCATCTCCTCGCTGCCACATCACTTACTGTCTATTTGCTGTCACACCCGTGCTAACTCTATAGCGTCCTCGGCGGCCTTCCTGAGCCCCCACACCCCGACGGTCCCATGACAGCTCTGTAGGGGGCACAAGGGGCTAGCCAGTCAATTTCACTTGGTCTGGAATGATGCACGCTGTGCACAAGTGAAATCACAAGCCAGAACTCAAGCAAAAGGCTATAGTATGCCGAGGTAGACAGTTCAGGTCCAGAAAGTATAAATCCAGAGCAAGGTTTTGTTTCAACCGACCAGTTGCATACGCTGTGACTCAACTGGTCGGTTGAAACAAAACCTTGGTCTGGATTTGTACTTCCTGGGCCTGAACTTTCCACGTCTTATATTACAGTTTAATACAGTACATTGAACAGGGGAATGGTTCTGCTTATAGCCCGCAGAACGCATTTAAACAGTAGTCTGTTTGCCAACGTTGGTCAGCTGGCTGGCATAAGATTACAGTACCTTGCAAATAGTCTGTAGGGTTTGCGAGTGACCACAATGTTTAACTTATCTTAGCTTAGGTTTATAATGGAATAATATAGATTTGCCGTAAGATTTCTTACGTGAGTTTTTTTAAAAGGCATTCTGTTTTAAGCACATCCCTGATTCCGTATATATTCTATACATTCTGTACACATTGCGCAACCGAAGGAGAACTTAGACAGTGCGGTGCGCCATCTACAGGAGGGCGGTGCAGCGCCTTTAGTTGCACACGTTGCTTGATTGTTCATGACGTATCAACGGGAAGTTACAAAGTCTGATGAACTCAAAGATCTCAAAATCTGTTTTCTGTATTTTAAAACTTGAAATCGATATAGTTATTTAATTAACACTGAATTAATTGAAAATAAACACTACCAAAGCTTCAGAAATTTTGTGTTCCGTATAAACAGAAAGTAAAAGTGAAAGCAGATCTCTCAGTGATCTTTCTGAAGAAATGGCGGCCAGGTCCTCTGTGCTGGAAGAGGAGCTCACCTGCTCTGTGTGCTACGAAATCTACAGGGATCCCGTGGTACTGAAGTGTGCCCACAGCTTCTGCAAAGTCTGTCTACAGCAGTACTGGGAAGAGAAGGGCTCTCGGGAATGTCCACTTTGCAGGGGAAGGTCTTCTACGGATCCTCCTCTGTCTAATCTGGCCCTGAAGAATGCTTGTGAGGCTTTCTTACAGGACAGAGCTCAGAGATCTGAAGCAGCTTCTGAAGGTCTCTGCCGGCTGCACAATGAGAAACTCAAGCTTTTCTGTCTGGATGATCAGACTCCCGTGTGTCTTGTGTGCAGAGATTCAGATCGACACGAAAATCACAAAATCCGACCCGTACAGGAAGTCGCCCCTGAATATAAGGTTGGGCAACAAGTTTTTTTTATTGTAATACGTAACATTTCTAACATAT
>JAODKL010000044.1:3091460-3101975 GCA_026780765.1 Petrocephalus schoutedeni
GACCTCACCACCTACCCCTCTGACTGTGAGAAGGAAACCCCAGAGGATCAGAGTGCAGCTGGACTGGGACAGGGGAGAGCTGTCATTCTCTGATACCAGCAACAACACTTCGCTCTACACTTTCAAACACACTTTCACTGAGAGGCTGTTTCCAGTCTTCTATACCGATAAGGCCCTGATTCGTATCTGTCCATGCAATGTGTCCATCCTGAATTAAAAATGTTTGTCAGGGAAGAGTAATTAGAGTGATAGAATTAAACAATTCTGTAATGTTTACAATATACATTATAGTGGCATCAGTGATTATTGGATGTTGGGATCTGCCCACATTTGCATGTTTTATGAATGTTTCTGGATTCTTTTTGGTTATTTGGAGTTTCCTGGCATCTCGTTGTGTTTGACAAGACCGTCTGTGGCTGGTTTTTCATTTAATTCAGCTTAAGCTGACATTATCACCTTTTTTGTCAATCCCGCCATATCGAGCTCTCAGCTTATCCTCTGTACCAAAAATACAGTATTCGATTTCCGGTCTTTGTTATCATTGTGTGTTCAGAATTATGTTCATCACAATTATGTTCAGGAAGTTACAAAATAGTAAGATGATAGTCCATGATATCAGATGGAGCTTATTCAACTGGCAAACTTGCAGAATACTTCTGGTGATCGTTTCTAACATGTTTGCAGTGGCAGTGAGAGCTTTAGTCAGTCAGGATATTCAGAAAACCTCACATCTGCTGTTTCATTCCTGCAGGGGAAATTGAGATCTTCACTGAAATCTCTGCAGGAGAAGCTGAGAGCTTTGAATGAAGTTAATCAAACATGGAACAAAACAGCAAAACACATCAAGGTACAGAACTGCCTGCACTATAGAGTGTAAGAACAGCACTGACATCACTGGACAGGCTGCCCTGTAACAGCACTGAGGAAACTCACCTCTATTTCAGACTCAAGCCCAGCACACCGAGGGAATGATTAAGAAGGAGTTTGAGAAGCTTCACCAGTTCCTAAAGGAAGAAGAGGAAGCCAGGATGGCAGCACTGAGGGAGGAAGCTGAGCAGAAGAGCAACATGATGAGGGAGAAGATTGAGAAGATCGCAAACAAGATATCATCCCTCTCAGAAACCATCAGAGCCTTAGAACAGGAGCTGGGAGCAGAAGACGTCTCGTTCCTACTGGTACAGATGGATCACAACTGGATTGAAGTTGTTAAAATACAGATACATCTAGTAAACTTGATATTAATTATCTTTACTCCATTTCAGAAATACAGGGAAAGACAGAGAAGGTAAGGAAGCTCCAGTGAGCCTCCTACAGTTTAATGTGAAATGCTTCATGTTTTCATGGTTGTAACACAACATCACAGTTATGGAGTCAGTCTGAGATCCCTGTGGGTGAGTCTCAGACTGCTTTCTGTCCACGGGGCTGAGATCTGGGTGAAAGATCTACTGTTGAACATTGTTACAGAGCCCAGTGCCCAGTGCAGGATCCAGAGGAGGTCTCAGGAGCCCTGATTGATGTGGCCAAACACCTGGGCAACCTGAGCTACAGAGTGTGGGAGAAGATGCTGGAGAAGAATGTGGTTAAATACAGTGAGTAGCAGACCTCAGAATGGAGCAGTTCCATAATCTCTCTGTACAGGGGATGGATGGTTTCAAGAACACTTGTCCAATACAATACTGATGCGTCTATATGACTCTCGGTCTCTCTCGCACTCTCTGATTCTCTCTCTTTGTGTGTGTGTGTGTCTCTCTCCCCCCTACAGCTCCTGTAATTCTGGACCCGAACACAGCACATGCAAATCTAGTGGTCTCTGAGGATCTGACCAGCCTCTCATTCCGTAATGACAGCCAGGAGTATCCAGACAACCCAGAGAGGTTTACATGGCGCTGTGTTCTGGCCATTGAGGGCTTCAGCTCAGGGAAACACTGCTGGGATGTAGATGTGGGAGACGGGATTACGTGGAGGCTGGGTGTGGTTAAAGAGTCCATTAACAGAAAAGGGCTTTTCCCACTGATGCCAGAAGGGGGCGTATGGAGCATAGAGCTGCGTAATGGTAAATACACAGCAATGACCTCACCACCTACCCCTCTGACTGTGAGAAGGAAACCCCAGAGGATCAGAGTGCAGCTGGACTGGGACAGGGGAGAGCTGTCATTCTCTGATACCAACAACAACACTCCGCTCTACACTTTCAAACACACTTTCACTGAGAGGCTGTTTCCAGTCTTCTATACCGATAAGACCCTTATTCGTATCTGTCCATGCAATGTGTCCATCCTGAATTAAAAATGTTTATCAAGGAAGAGTAATTAGAGTGATAGAATTAAACAATTCTGTAATGTTTACAATATACATTATTGTGGCATCAGTGATTTTGCTGGGATCTGCCCTGATTTGCATGTTTTATGAATGTTTCTGCATTCCTTTTGGTTGATTGGAGTGTTGGTTAAGTGGAGCATCTTGTCGTGTTTGACAAGACCATCTGTGGCTGGTTTTTTCATTTAGTTCAGCTTAAGTTGACATTTTCACCATGTACATTTCACTGCAATTTTGACATGTACAGGGTTAATGTTTTGTCACACATCATTATCAAGGATCAAAATCCACTTGTGCTTTTAAATAACCTCAAATGATTCTTGACACTGTTAGGGTGTAACTGTGTCCAAATATACGTTTAAATATATGTACCTCAGAGAAACAAAATGTGAAATGTTAAAAGTTTGGACATTTCTTGGAAAAGCCAAGTTTTGACCTCCTGCAATCTCCATATTAAAGTAAAGATGGAGTCATTTTGTCCTGAGATCTGAGTCCTGTTTTCCCAGTGTTTCCGGTGGTTTGCACTGTGTGTGTGCGCGCGCGCGCGCTGAGCTCAGGTGTTGCATTTCCTGGTCTCTTTAAATGCATGTCTCTTATTCCTTATTGCAACCATTGGAACCAGTGTCAAACGCTTTTTAACAGAGTCATTGTCCATCTAATTTCTGTAGTGTGATGTATATAAAATAAGCATCTGGATTCATATAAGTGTAAATATGATCATGGTGTTGATTACTGCACGGGCTGAACATTGCAGACGCCTTCCCGTATTATTACACCATGTGACTATGAAAATTATCATTTGGTGCTAACTGAAGATTTCCACTAGATGGCGTTGCAAGGTTTAAAACAAGCTTTAACTGTATATCTAATATTTAACCGCACAAAATAAAATCACAAGGGAGCATTCTTTCAGTTATTTTATAGCCCATGTATTTCACAATGTGACGTCAGTAATTGACACTTGCTGATGTCATTTTGTTTTTGTATCCTTTTGCTTTTGTGGGTTGTTTTTTTTACTTTTCATTGTTTGGCTTTTCCCTCTGGTGCCAGCAGGGGGCGTATAGTGTATAGAGCTGCATAATGGTAAGTACAGATAATACAGATACATGTATACAGATACAGAACTATAAGCGTATAGTTTACAGAAGATGTCCATCCAGTCACCTACTCATTCATTTTGCCACACATGTGTGTGCCCTGTGATTGAGTGGCGTCCCATCCAGAGCGTACCCCAGCCCCGTGCCCTGCCATGGATTGGCATCCTGTCCCGGGCGTTTGCTGTCTTGTGCCATGTGATGGACTGGCATCCCATCCAGGGCGTACCCCAGCCATATGCCTTATGATGGACTGGTATCCCGTCCAGGACGTACCCCAGCCCCATGTCCTGTGATGGACTGGTATCCCGTCCAGGACGTACCCCAGCCCCATGTCCTGTGATGGACTGGTATCCCATCCAGGGCATACCTCAGCCCCATGTCCTGTGATGGACTGGCATCCCATCCAGGGCATACCCCAGCCCTGTGCCCTATGATGGACTGGCATCCCGTCCAGGGCGTACCCCAGCCCTGTGCCCTATGATGGACTGGCATCCCGTCCAGGGCATACCCCAGCCCTGTGCCCTGCGATGGACTGGTATCCCGTCCAGGGCGTTTGATTAGTAATGCTCCAGGGCCTTTACGACAGTGTTTCTCAACATGGTCCATGTGTTAATCTCTGTTATGCACCTCGTAGTAGGGAGTAAAAACATGGTCTTTCTGGGGGTCCCCGTGGACCCAAAGACGGCGTTGAGAAGCATAGCCTTACAGCACTGCTTTGTATAAGTGGTTGGAAGATGGAGGGATTATAAAAATTTGTTCTGATAAAAATAAAATACCTACTTTACCTAGACTGTCTTAGAGTTTAAGTGTTAAATATACTGGAGTATCCGAGGGGTTTCTTATATGAACTACCACATAAATGAAACGTAAAATCACTGGGTATTTTCTAAGGAGCTTAAGACTTGCTGAATGATTTTGACAATGTTTTGCCGCTTATCCAAGAGACTTTGTTGGTCCGTCAGAATGGAGGGAAACTCACAGCTTTTCATACCTCACGGCTCCAGCTACAGATGTACAGACAGATTGATAAAAATGGCAGGTTTATCCCTCGTGACATTTGACTAAAGGATGCTACAGTGTGATTTTTGCAGGCTCTAATAGAGAGCCCTGACGCTGACCTCATTTTATGACAAAAGTGGGCTAACTTTGAAGATCGGGATATAACTCTCACCTTGATACTTCTAAAGTTCTGAAAAACTTGTGCCAGATCGCACCTCTAGGCTGGAAGCATTGATGGATGTCTCAGCCTGAAATGGAGAGAATGGGTAGTTTCAGAAGTTGGTGCTGTTTATTTGGGTGGGCAATGAACATGCATTGCATGTAACAATCGCTTGAGTCTCTGATGTGATGTTGCACTGTCACAAGTCATTGTATCTATATAACATTAAGCCAACCTTGTGCTGGTGCAGTGGTGTGTGCTGCAGCACTCCCCCAAATTCTGTCCATGTGCATGCTCTGCACACGTTAATGTGGGCTTTATCTGTGTAAGCCAGAGCAAAACATGCAGTTGGGTAAATTGGTGTCTCTAAAGGAAGTGCATGTGCACCTAGGCAGGTGGTGCAGTGGTTAGGGATACAACCGTGTAGTTGGTCGACTGCTGGTTCAAGTCCCTGACCCACAAGTACTGCTGAGGTACCCTGAGCAAGGTACTGCCCCCAGGCACTCATGTGGCTGCCCCCTGCTGTGTCACGATGTCACATGGATCAAATGCAGAGGACACATTTTGTTTTTGTGTGCTGTGGTGTGTCAACAATAACAATTAATCACCTTCACTTCACCTTTCAATGGCCTGGCACCAGCTGGCACCATACAACCTGCAGGTCTGTAATCCATCTAAAGCTAAGCAGGTTTGGGCCTGGCCAGCACTTGGATGGGAGACCAGCTACAAAAGCTGGGCTGCTGCTGGCCAGCAGCTTATAGCCTGTCCTGTGGTTAGGGTGGTTCCTAATGCCCCAGTCCATCAACCAGATGGGTGGTGGCTGAAGTGTCTCCTTACTGCTTCTGTAAAGTGCTACATAAAGGGTGGCCCCTGTATCCACAGCGAGCTTCTGGAGGCTGGTTTCCACACTCCCTGGGTGTTTCCAAAAATTCTGAGGTCCCTAGGTACTCTGTGCTGGGCAGAGAGGCCCCTTGGTAGCAGGGTGTTGGAGGGGCATGGATACCGAACAGATTTGGGGAGTACTTTTCAGGGGTCCTTGAATACATAAAACTAAATAATGTAAGGAGGGCCAGGGGGCCCCAGGGTGACATTTTCTCCGAGGGCCCCAGAGTGTCTAGCTACTCCCTTGTTCACAAAAATATAAAATGTGACAGGATTAAGACCAGTTGATCATTTATTTTTTATAACTTAAGACATATTTTGGGTTCCCTCTATTCCAGGGCCCAACCTCCTGCTAAGAGGCTGCCCGCCTGTATGGTGAAAATGGGTGTGGGAATCATACAACATACGTTGCAGCAAGGAGACTAGCCATTCAGCGGCCTGGAATCTCTTTAACTGGCCGACGTATGCAACAATACCTCCTGTACGCATCAGGCACTCCCGACAAGGAGACTTCCGCCGACGCCCTACCATGGTTACAGCGCTGGTCTCCTAGGCTCCTGACTGACAGGCGCCTTGGCCAATCGGATCGAAGCGGGGCGGGACTTCGCGAGCGCTGAGAAACCAGCCAGCGCAGCGGCGTCTGAAGCGCACAGTTTGCGCTCGGCGGCTCCGGTGGTGGAAGAAGGCGGCTTGCCGGCATGTCACTGCGTCGCTTTGTCTGAATTAATATCCAGGTAAGGACGGACATTTCGGCGTTTTTCGCATCTGATTGTGCCGTTTATTGGGGGCTTGTGACATGCGGCGAGCCTCTCTCAGGCTGACTGACACTGAACCGGTGCGGAATATATCACAATAATAGTGAGGTCCGCGCTAGGCGTGGGTGATTTTCACGAATTAGCACGTGTGACAGCGCGATGGTGCCGCTGTGCCGGTCTCTGTGCCCCATGCACCCGGTGCACGCATGCGGCGAGGGGTGTCTGCGCCCCCGGCTGCCGAACCCCGACACATGCATGGCCGGCATGCCAAGCCCGCTTCACAGGCTGCCCGATCTCTCCTGTCGTAATCGGGCATGCAGCCTTGCAATGCCTTATGGTTTATGTCATGCACTGTCACCCTGCGAGTGTTGCCTCCTTCTCAGCGCTCTTGTGTTGGATGAATCTTTATACAACTTTGCACAAAAGGCGTCCAACCGCAACAAATGTCAGTAACTACGGATGTGCGGATGTGTGTGGGGTTTTTTTTTGTTGCTGTAAATGGCAATCGTTTCTGACACCACTGAGGTATAAACCGCCAAAGTAGATCCGAGGAGGTCAATCTCCGAGGCTTTCCATCAGGTGGAAGCTGGCCACCTTTAGATCGGCGAGTGTTGACCTCGGGTCAGAGGTGTGGTTTTCTGGCTTCCTCGCTGTTTACCGCACACCTGTTGCTGGGAGTAACTGGAGTTGTCACTTACATTTCAGATCCTTACTTTGTTTTTGCGTCATCCCAAGCTTGTGCCCCAGCCTCACCCCGTACAGGAAACCGCCTTCCTGTTTGTCAGCTTGACACGATTCCTCCCTGTCTCGGTGGCATCAAAACAGTGAGAGATGAATAAATAAATGGCCTGTGCCCGCAGGCCAGCTCGGCTCTGCCTGGTGGCCTCGGTTCTGTGGCAGATGGGGTTTCCTGGCTTGGAATGGACTTGTGCGGCCTCAGGTCGTCCCATTCAGGGCCCAGTTAGGGTCCAGTGTAGTGGCTGACAGATTTTATTCTCTCTTATGGTGTTTTCGCCAAATAACTTGTCCTGGGTGTCACTTTGGTATTGCTACTCACAAGTAACAAAGGTTTCACATGTTAACTCGGGGAGGGTGCTGTAATTCTTACCCAGAATGCAAATGGATCCCTCACCCAGTGTATTCCATCTACAGCAAAATGTCGGCCTGTGCCTGAGTGATTCATCTTTCAAATCAGTGTGTTACGGATGCCATTATCTTTGTGCTCAGAGTTTTTTTTTTTGCCTTTATATTTTGACTTGTTGTTTTGTGTTCCATGCTAAGTGGTATGTCTGCTCAGTCCCGACAAATGGGCTGGTCTCAGGGGTTAGCCGTCATTGTAACAGCCCTGACAGAAGCTGCTCCCAGTTGCAGCGAGGTGGGGGACAAATCCGGAAGAAGGGAAGACATCACATGTGCAGGAAGAGCAGATCACCTGATCTGTCCGGGTCTTCGTGCCCAATTAGAGACGACACCAAGTCGCTGGATCTGGGCGTTCCCCACCCAGTCAAGGTCTGTGGGGTCACTCCGGGGGCGTCCGGCTGGCAGGCATCCCTGTGTCCTCCATAAATGTCATCCTGGCATGCCCCCCCCCCCCATTCCATCCTACCCATCTTCAGACTATATTTATGTGCGGAAGAGCACCTACCCTCCCGGGTAGCCGGAGTAAGAGTCGCACATAGAACCATTAACAGGGTAATGGCGTGTTGGCGCTTTAAGAGGAACAGGCCCGATTGCTCCAGCTTCCTGTGTTTGCTACAGTTGGCTTCTCCCTTCCTCGCTCTGTTTGGTTTCTGATTTTGGATTCATTCGATCGTCGCTGTGTCAAATCCTCGGGCAGCGGAGAGCCGAGCCGGGTATTAAAAATGGATGCGCGGCCCCCATCATGGCCGCCGCCAATCTGTCCCATTTCTCCTGGCTGGTCCTGCCCGGCAATGGCCGTCTGTTGTTAAACGAGGGAGAGGCAGAGAGGAACCATATTGTTTTCTGCCAGGAGATGGGGATGGGTTTTTCCCGCGCGCTGGCGTTTTCCGCGCTGGCCATCTGCTCGCCGCTAGCTGTTCGTTGCCGCGGCAATGCAAGCCCTACTTTCTGCTCCCCCTCAAGACGGCGCCCCCCCTTGGACTAGGACGGGTTTGCGCCGTCTCCGGAGATGCTCGGGGTGGACGAGAAGCCGTTTACACATAAACTGTTCTTTCACCATTTTTAATTTTTCTAAGAGATGCATCAGAGGAGATGGATTCGACTGGCCCGTGCGCGTGGAAGGCCTAGTTTCAGGTTTATATGGTGTTAATCTTCTCCAAACGGTCGTCTTGCCAAGTGCCTGCTAGAAATTATCTTACGTCCACAGGGTCAGGTTGGGGCTCCGTGTGTGTGTGTTTTGCCCAACTTGCCACACACCCCGTTTATGGTAACAGGAGTCCTGCCACGTACCAGATGGCGGCTTCAGCTCTACGCCAAACTTTTAGGGTCGACAGCTCGCGGGCACGCCGGCGGACGCCCCTGCGGATGCCGCTACCCCCGCTGAGGTCCTGTCCGCAGGGATGTTTGCGGGGCTGAGAGGGCCAATTCCGCCTTTGCCATCCCATCTTACCCCGATGCTGCGCCCCGCGGAGGCTTCTGCGCCGAGTCCGTCCTCGTTTTCCGAGCGATCCGTCCGGGGACTGTGGCGTCCTACAGACCACACTCAGCCGCTTTGTCTTGCCGTTTGACTTGGTAAGGATGAACTTTAAGTTCCAGCTTTAGAGTCACTGGGTGTAGAGGGCAGCTTGTGTCAAATATCATTCAAATAATGACACAATTATCCTGTTTCCACCAATGCGGTGCCGGTGCTGGGCTCTATCCCAATGCAGAACTTGTTCCCCCCGTTTCCAGTGCAAAATGGCCCTGGGCCAGAAATACAGCTCCAGCACAGCACCGCAGAAAATCCCGTCTCAGAAAATCCCGTCTTTATTTGTGTCCAAATAAACAAAAATTAATTGTATAATTGCTGTTTTAACAACAGTAATAATAAAAGTATTTGTATATAAAGGATTATTGTGGCTAATACTAATTAGGTTACGTCTTGCTCAGATTAGGGTGAAAGTAAATCAAAAACGTTACACATACGTCATCTTGAGAGCATTCGGCATTAATGCTGCTTGATGTTATTACTGAAAGCAGACCTGCCCGCAACCTGTAGCATCTTTAGAAGTAAAAAGTACAGACAAAAGCAAAGCGTTTGCTTACGCTCTGCTGTGACGGCTCACCTCGTCTTTTTTTGGAATATACAAACAATGGTCTCATAAGGGAAACGATATTCCATGTGGGACAGGGCATAATATTGAAGAGTTCACCTCAGTACTTTACTCTGAAAAGGCACGGGCACAGGGGTAAATGAGGACGTCCCCCTGAACAGTGGTCACACTGACCTTGGTGAAAGTGTGCTGCCCTCGCACACCTGACTGGCCCGCTGTACCCGGGGGGGGGGCGTGGCCTCTGGCTCAGCCAATGGCGGACGCAGCCTCGTACCTGGGGGGGTGGAGCCAGCTTAGAGCACCATGTGAGTAGGTACCAGCCTGTCCACCGCTAGCAGGAACACCCCCCCCCCCGTGTCACATTCAGAGCCACTGGATCAGGGAACAAAAGGGGTGCAGTGGCGGGGGCTTAGCAGGGCGGAATGCTTAGTCTTGTATCGATGAGAACATCACGTGAACCCCCCTCCCTCCCCCAGCCTGACATGGCAGCTCCTAACAGGCTGACATACTCACACAGGCCCGAGTCACTGGCAGATGAGGGGATGGTGATGGGATCAGTGGATCGTTCTCTGTGCTCTGTGTTTGTGTGCGCATGTGTCTGCGCGGCACGCGTGTGTGTGTCTGTCTGTGTGTGTGTGTCTGTCTGTCTGTGTGTGTGTCTGTGTGTTCTCGTGTTTGTCCGTGCGTGTTTGTTTGTGTGTGTGTGTGTGTGTTTGCATAAATCACATTTGGGATTACCTCCTCCTCCCCTCTCTCCTTTCCCCACCTCCTCCTCCACTTTCTTTTTACCTCAGTCCTCCATCCTTTTGTTCCCCCCCACTCTCCTGCGGCTGGTGCAGCATCAGTCAGAATTCGGACGGGGGGAGAACCCGCATGAGTTGCTTTCTGGGGGCTCAGTATGAGCAGGTTTCTGACACCCACCCACTCCCCCCCCCCCCACTGTGGCCTCTTCAGGCCTTTTGTCTCGCTCCCTTATGGGTCTGCCTCCCAGTTTCCTGGTGCGGTCGCGGCTGTCGGGGAGGCGTGCTGATCGCGATGCTCCGGGCCGCAACACCCCCTGCCCCCTCGCCCCC
>JAODKL010000044.1:3116286-3127628 GCA_026780765.1 Petrocephalus schoutedeni
CCGCTAATTTCCACCTATGGCCACGAGTTCTTGTATTTGAACTAATGCTGAAGTAACTATTTGGTTGAACAGCATCCTAGTGTGGTGGTTCTGTTCAGTTACACTGGTCTCGAGAGGCTTTTGCCACAAGTGTCTCCCCCATCAGGCTCCAAATGAAATGATCCTTTATTTGCCATTAGTGCAGATATGTAGGAATCCTGTCATTTTCCCACAAGCCATCATAAAACACACACAATCGAGGCGAGTGTGAGGCTTGGGGGCCAAGTGCAGGGCTGGTGCATTTTTTGGGGTTAAGGTTAAGGGCCTTGTTCAAGAGCCCAACCGCGCCACGACTACTGTGCCGAGCCTGGGAATCGAAGCGGAAACGTGCTTATCGCAGGCACACCTGCAGCGTGACTGATAACACGGGCCGAGTGTACGCTCGCCGTAACTAGGGCCGGGGATCTGCCTTGACTGACCTCACAATTCAGTCTGATTTTGCCAAAACATCTTTTTAAAACTATTCACTTGGAAATGATGTCACATTTATCACCCACCTGGACAATGCACTCACCACACAGTAGCTAAGGGGCAGGCATAAATTCAGGAGGCCAATTTTTACCCACCCACTGTACCAGAACCCACACAGACCAACAGATGGGCCACACCAGCAGCCCGCTTTCTAGTTTGGTCTCCCAGCCAAGTACTGGCCAGGCCCAAACCTGCTTAGCTTCAGACAGAGTACCTAGTCTGAGCTGCAGGTGCTATGGCAACCTGTACCACAACCACATAGAATTTGATTCATTCCACTATAGATGCAGTTAGATATAGGGTATAAATAGGAGGTCAGATTAGAGGGGAGGAGGTGGGTGGCACAGTGAAGTCATAGTTAAGTGTGCGGCCTTCCAACCCTGGGACCAGGGTTCAAGCCTCCACCAGGGCTCCACGTACGAAACCCTGAGGGGGGCAGAAGATAAAGAAGGTTGCTTTTGTATAGTACTTTTCAAAACACTTCACAGAAGCAATAATCCCCTTTGTGATCTGAGACTGCAAAACAGGATAACCTGCTGGCCACACCAACACCTCTTCCAGCAGTTTGGTCTCGCATCCAAGTACTGGCCAGGCCCAAACCTGCTTAGCTTCAGACAGAGTACCTAGTCTGAGCTGCAGGTAGTACAGCAGCTGACACCCAGCTCACACTGTTTGTGTAGATCATCCCTGATGCCTGGAGTGCCAGTATGCCGCAGGTTTTCAAGCCATTCAGTCTTGTGGCGTAGACTGTCAAACATTACCAGTGTTAAGCAGTGATTTTTATTTAATCTACAAACAAAATAGTTTACTTCAGTCATCACATAATATCTGTAACCATGGAAAACTTTTTTTCCAGTGAAGTGAAATTCAGCAAAATATTTTCAGTCACAAGGAATGTGCATAGATTGATGAAATCGGTCTCAGGATTTAGTGAATCGATATCAAATTGCCATAAAATAAAATTGGTATTTTTCCCCACCGCAAGCCGTAACAGTCACCATTAGTGATGGGGGGTGAGCAGAAGACATCGTGAGTTTTCAGTGACGCCCCCACTCTGTCCCCCCCCCAGGCTCAGGCACGCTCTGTGCCAGCTGGCAGTGCCTGGAGGCACCGCGGGGGCCCCCACCCTGCCTGATGGTGCAATTTGTGGGCACGGGGGCCTCGCTGGCTGGACTCGACGTGGAGCTGGTGGGGAGTCGCTACCACATGTCACTAGTGAAGAAAAGGTTCACTACAGGTGAGGAAGGGGGGTAGGGTGGAGGATGCATACGTGTAGCATGTGAGAGAGGCATGTGGCTTTTCATACAAATGATACAGAAACGGGTCTGTCAATACAGTACTCCCGAAAAGTGTCCCGGGAGCAGCCGTGATGTAATGGTGAGATTTTCTGAATGTCTTGCAGGAAGGTACATGGCCGGCTGCTCCATGTGAGGAAGCCGGAACCTTCCGTAGGTCACCAGTGAGGCACGGTGGAGGCGAGCAGAGACCAGCCCAATGCCTTTCTATCCACGGGACCCCAGGCAGAAGCGACCCCAGCCCGGAATGTTCTGCCCCTGCGGAGGAGCAGCGCTTAAATGTGGAGAGGGGATGAAGCGCAGAAGACTGCTGTCCTCGTGCGGAGACGGACGCGTTTTGTACAGGGTGGTTGGTGTTGTGTGCGTGTGCGCGCGCGTGTCCAAGCAACATGCCCATCATGCATACACAAGTACTGAGTACACGCAATACATCTGCATACCTGAAACTGCCTTGAAAACTTGAATTTTTATATTTGTATACAGGAATGGTAGACGCAGTAGTTTAATAAGTAGACAGTGGGTTTGTCTGTATGATACACTTTGTCTTGAGTTAATGAGTTTGCACCCAGATCACGGTGGAGGCGTTACGGCAATAAAAACTGCCACTTTTCCAAGAAGAGGCCGTTTCATTCTTAAATTGCTTTAATTGCTAAATTAAAAAAAAAAAAGATTTACACCAATTTTAACATTTTGACCAGTACAAAATACAGTTTAACCACAGAGAGGCAACTCTGAAACTGTCTGGTAAGGTGTAGTCATCAGGTTTTAAAAATGAACTGAACATGATACATACCTGGTCTAGAAGACTTTACCAGAACAAAACAATAAGAACATCCGGGTCCCATTTCAAACAAAAATGTCTAAAAAGAAAAGAAAAAAAACACAAGAGGTGCCCCCTGCAGTGATGGGGGGTGTCCTCGGGAACCCCAACCCCTCACTCAGTGGATACCTTCAGGACCAGCAAATAACGGAATACAGCCCGGACTGCATAGCGAGATCATACAACCTGAACCTGCACACCACAAGAATCTCATAAATAAAACCACAAAACGGGGGAACCAGGCGGATCCGCATCGTCGAGCCCGAGAAGGTCATGTGACCTCGGCACAATCCAGAACGGGTACCATTTCACCCCAAGCCGAATAGCTTCGTTCTCATATACGATATTTTCCAAACACAAATAAATACCCTCTTTCTTACTACAATTCAAGAAACAAATGATGGGCAATTCAGTTTGTCAACCAAAGCCCTGTTCACACACTTAATCTCTACGACTCATGCTTAGATACAGCCACCTCTGGCCTCCTTGCCGTTTAATGGCTGGGACGTCTACTGGGACGTCTACGGATATCTACTGATATCCATTTTTGACACCGTCTATTCGTTGATTTTAATGCACCTACAAGGGACAAGGGCATGTCACAGGGTCACGGGTCCTACAGGGGGAACATGGGACATTGAGTGATAAATCAGAAGGCCCCCTTCCTGGCATGGGCTGGGGTGGGAGGGGTCAAGGCCAGCAGGGCCCAAGGCACTTCAGGTGGGGTGAGCGATACTCAGCCAAAATCCCACCTAAACAGCCACGCAGGCTGGTGGGGAGTATGGGTGTGCGGAGATGGCCATCACCGTGACAGAGGCACCAGGTAAGTGACGGTCACAATCCCCTGGAGGACAAGTGAGAACACATGGAGAGGCGGCGGGAGGGTCACTAAGGCACTAGAGAAACACTATGGCACAACTTGCCAAACAACCAGTACAAACTAACTGAACCAGACTGACGAACTTCATCCGTTTCGTTTCACAGTTTGGGGAAGTAGTAAATAAAACTCCGACATCCCATACACGCACTGCCCGGGTGTTATTCTGATGAGGCAGCCATCAGCCACCAGGTGGCGCCCTCTGCCCCCACGCTTCACATCTCCTGCAGGGAGTAGCTGATCTCCACGCGTTCCCGCTTGACAGCCGGCTCCCCGTCGGGCTTGGACGCGTCCCCGTCGCCATCGGGCTCACTCACATCCTCCGGGATGGGGGACCTCCCTGTGAGAGCGGTAACCGTCGGGGTGGATGGTAATGGTTTGTATGGTATAAGGAGGTTGGTGACGACGGGCGGGTTGATTAGGCCCCAGATGCTGCGGCACTCACCTTTATCCATGAACATGGGCATCATGGAGCCGAGGTCGCTGAACTGCAATCGGCAAAGAGGGGAGGCAGATCAGCGGCCAATCACATCGCCCTTACAATCAATCAATCAATCAATCAATCAATCCCGCCCGCCCGTCCGCCCGCCCGCCCGCCCGCGCGCGGGCGTGCGTGCATGCCAACCCCTACCCAGCCCTAACCTCAACCATAAGTGACCAAACAAAGTACAAGACTTTTGGCGTTTTTAGTTTTTTGATTGTATTCACGTATTTGTATAAAACTGAGCTTATAATGTATACATAATCCATATATACACAGACACACGCAGTAGGGCATATGGTTCTGTCAGGGGATAAAATACACCATAGCAGTAGCCCTGCACAGCCCAAGCCACGCCCCAATGGCTGAGCCCACCTCCCCCATGACGGCGATGGGCGTCTCCCCGGTCGCTTGGGCGACGCGGTGCTCCACCAGGTAGAACATGTACTCGTCATAGAGCAGACGGATGAGGTGGAAGGAGCCGAAGCTGGCAGCGCTGCGCAGGGTCAGGTCGCGGATCACCATGGAGCTGTGGGGTCAAGGGGCGGAGTCAGGGGCATAGAGGAGCGGGGCCAACCCCCAGACAGAACATCGGGTGTGTGTGTGTGCGTGTGTGTGTGTGCACATACCTGTAGAAGGACCACTTCAGAAGGAACTGCCTGGCTGCCTTGGCAAAGCTGGCACTGCCCTCATGGACCCTGAGCACCTGGTTCACCACGCTGTCCAGCCACAGTGCCCACTGGTCAAGCGAGCTCTGCTGCTGCAAGGTGGCTTTGAAGTCCTGCTCCAGCCGCTGGACCAGCCCCTCATCACACTGGCACACCCAGGAGGCCTGCTCCTGTGGGGAGCATTCGGAGGCAGGGGATAAGCCTCCACCCAGCCACACGCACAAACACACACAGCGCCCCCTGGTGCCAGCAGCACACCTGTACGTTGGCAAAGTCGACACGGTTGAGGTCGCTGAGCATCTGGTTGATCTGGGAGGTGTTCTGCAACACGGCACGGGCCGCCTGCGCCAGGTGGTTCAGGGACGTGTAGCGGCGCAGGGTCTGGGCAAACGCACTCACTACTGCCACCTGTCCGCAGATCGGAGAACTGGATCGTGATTTATTTTGGCTGCCTGGCCTCACTGAAACATGTGGAGGTGGCAGCGTGGGAGGAGGCTGGTACCTTGGTGCGGACGATCTCCGGGGGAAAGCCACTCATGGCGGTGCTGAGCCAGCCCTCCAGGTTCTTGGCAAAGTTGCGGATGGCCTGCGTGAGGGTGCCTGGGGGGCACAGTGAGATGGGTAATAAGAGGACATAATGGCCGCATCTCAAAACAGACGCAGAACAGAATTTTGTTGATATTAATATACAAGCAGAGGGAGAAGAAGAGCGAGGGATGATGAAAGAGAAATGTCGGAGGACAGCGGGCTGGGGGGAGATGGGGGGTGGCGGCGGACTGACTGGGGACGGGGTGCAGCACGTCCGGGATGAGGACCCCCACCAGCGCCTGGTACAGCACATGGTCGCAGCCGCGCATCCACAGGCCGACGGGCTCGAAGCAGCACAGGGCCACCAGCATGGCGTGGGAGATGCCTCCCTCCGGCTCCTCCTCGCTGCGGGGACAGGCGCGGATCGCGGTGAGCGCCCCCTACCTGACACCTCCGGTAGCTCAGCCCACGGTTATACCCTGTCAATCCTTAGCAGTCCCAGCAGAAGAGCCCCGACTGTGCGCGAGCGGCGGCTGACCTGCAGGGGAGCGGCGCGGCTCCGTCACTAGAGGGCGCTCCTGACATCCAGAACGCCTGCCACAGCTTCTCGATGTAGTGGAACTGGAGGTTCATCACCACATCCAGCGTAGCCTAGCGTGACGGGGACAGGAAAATAAATAAATAAATACAGGGATTTCTGCTCGGCGATGCAGAAGCGCACCTCACTTCCAAATCTCGAAACTGCTTTCAAAGGGACCTTAACCCCTATCCCGTGTTTGGGGTCAATCTGATCTCAGAGCATCATTAAGCGGTAGGCAAATTTCACATGGGGAAATTATCACCGGATAAGGGTTAAGCTGCATGTCACGCGTAAGGGTAAGAACGTTAACCTATAACCATGGGTGCAGCATCACGGGGAGAAAGCAGGAAGCTGGACATGAGTTTGCCAAGCTCACACACACACGCGCACACACACACACACACACACACGGCGGGGCTTATTTTTAAAGGCTGGGTAGTGCTGAACAGGGCAGGGTGCGGCACTGTGCTGCCAGGCGCTCCAGCTGGGCCCCCGCCACCGTGATTCACAGCGGGCCGCGGCCCCCTCTCCAGTTACAGCGACGTGGCTGCCCCTTCCAATCCTGTCATGTATTTTCTTCCTCTCCAAGCATCGCCGTGGCAACCGTGTTTACGGTTTCCCCCGGCGACTGCTCAAACAACGAGCAGTAAAGTAGAAAAGGCCCGGTCTCGCTGGCGACTGCCTGACCTCTCAAACCACAGGGGGTTATGCCGGGGCAGATCGGATTGGGGCAAAAATGCAGGTGCTCACTCAGCCTTCCTTCGGGGGGGACGGGACTGAGCATCTCATAAGGAGAGGGACCAGGACAGACCTGGCCACCACCCAGGGCATGCTGTAACCCAAGGCTCACATGGGGTCACCCTTCAGGTTTTAAGCCAAAAAGATTAAAGGTTCTTCTTTAAGAACACACCACCTTCCAGTGTCAAGGAACTTCATCAAAACTGATTGCACTCCCCATCATTCGGCGTCGGTCGAGCCATTGTGTCAGATGGGTACCCCCGGTACATCTTGCCAGGGGCACCACATGCACTCTAAGCAGTACTGATGTCATTAACCCAAAAATTCCCGGCACGTGACAGCTTGAACGCATCACATGGCGAGACACGGCGAATCACCACAAGACAGCAGGCCACCCTAAGCCTTCCTACCTCGCAATGATCTCGGTACAAGCCCTGCAGCTTCTTCACGTCGCCCAGGGAGACGCCGGCAGGAAGGGGGTGGGCTCCCAGTTCCAGGGCGGGGAATGTGGGCAGGGTGTGGGAGACGTCTGTGGAAAGCAGCAGGACAGCCAATCAGGGGGCACCGCCGCCTTGACTGACAGGCTTTCAGAGCGAGAGGCGGGGCTACTAGACCACATGTATGAGCCCCCCAGCGCCCCCTAGCATCCTTACCAATGTACTGCTGGTGGTGCTGGCTCTGGGAGGCCGCTGACGGATCTGGCGTTCCGGCCGACTGGTGCGGCCCCCCTGCCAGGCCGTAGCCAGGACCATCTGACTTCTGCATTGGTTTGAACCTTGGGGGAGGGCAGAAGGAATGAAAGAACTGACGGGAAGAGGGGGAGGAGCCAAAGGAGGGGGGGGGGGTTGGGAGCCGTGCTGACCTCTGCTTCTGGTGCACCGGCTGCTGGCGCTTTGCCATGCACTGCGCGTCGTCCTGGAGACGGTTGAGCGGCGAGTCGGGTTTCAGCCGGATGCCGTAGTAGTGGTACTTGGAGTTACCCCTGGAGGAGAACGGGGCGGGCCAGACGACAGAGTCAGACGCGTGACCCAGTGAGCAGGCGCTAAGCCCCGCCCCCAGCCGCCGGGATCGCACCTGTTGCCCAGCCGGCGCGTCCGCAGCCCCATGAAGACGGAGCGGATGAGCTTGCCGAAAGAGGCGGCGTTCACCGGCTCCAGCTTCTGCTCCTGGCAGTGCCACAGGTAGTGGCTGTACAGGGAGCTGCGGGGGAGACTGACGCCCTCTGCTGTCTCGTAGTTGTCTAGCAGCCACTGCAGCTGGAGTCAAGCAGAGGGACACGGATGGGTCACCCTGACTTAGCCTTGTGCTTTCGGAAGGCGGGCGTGGGGGGGGTGGGTAATTCACCCAATGAGAACAAAACCTGCACACACACACGCACAAGGAGTGGGAGGTTCAGGATCACGGAGAGGGGTGACCAGCAGCCCACACGAACTCCAAGCTGACTGAGATGAGTCGGAAGATGAAGGCATCCGATCCGGAGGAAGCCGAAAACAGGCACCCAGAATATAGGAGCAACAGGCGGGGGAGGAGGGGTGGTGCAAGATCCCACCGCCGTGCTGGACCACACCGGCTCCATGACGACATGCAAGCACAGACGCGCATGCACACGCAAGCATTCCCACACGGGAGCCCAGGAGGCCAGCGCCCTGGGGCCCCGGGGCCCCTCCGCTCCCGGGATCCACTTACATGGCTGTTGAGAAGGCTGCTTTTGTGAGTCGCTATTCCTTCAGACTTCTGGAGGTTTTCAATTGCCATTTCAAGCTACAGGGAAGACAAGGAAGCATGCCAAAAAAGGAAAAATAAAAAATAAAAATAATACAGAAAAACAGAGCCGGGTGGGGGGGGGCATGACAGACAGGAAGTGAGACTGTTAGCTGGAGCCAGGCCCCCACTTCCCGTCCCCCCCGGATGTAGCAGCCACATTCATCACTGCAGACAAAGGCATGCAAATGAGGACGCCCCCCAGGGCTAAGCGGTGGTCTCAGGGCCCCCCCTTGTCTGACACTCTGATCTATGCTAATGTGCAGCACTGGCTGGGAAAGGTGGGGGGCTCAGGATGAGTCAGAGGGTTAAGACCTGACTAGGAGCCAAATACACTGTATTAATCATCCCCCCCCCCCAGGGGGCATCGTCATCGATAATAAATATCACGGGTTTCCTCAGCACTCCATCACCCACTGACACGACTGCCGTCACTGCGGGGTGCACAGTGACAGGCTCCCAAAGCAGGGGGGGGTATCAGGCACTGGCCAAGGACTGGGTGGTTACCGCGGTGATCGACGGCTGGCCCTGTAAACACCCCCAGGTCAGGACGGGGTCAGCGGGCCTTCTCGCAGACAGTTTGGGAGACTGAAGCATTCGCTGTAGGCACAGCTGGGGCTCAAATCTACACCACCCTTCCTCAAAGGTTTCTGTCCTTTTTTTTTTAAAGGGGCCGGGACACCATTGCTTAAGCCCTTAGGGTTCGGCCAATCGCAAGGCTCTGGGGAGGCTACGGCCCGCCCGCAAGGTTTTTCAGGCCAATTTTTAACCAGGTATAAATTCTATGTCTGGCCAGACACAAAGCGAATCAAAGCATCACAATGCGCGCACACCGCTCAGGCTGAAGAACAACAGCGCGAGACAGGAAGCGGAGTGGTCGTCATGCACGCCATTTTTACCCACTGACTCTCATAATCACAGGGGATGAAGGGAGTTCAGGAAGGAGACGCTGGACTGTACCATTGCGGAGGAGGATAGGGAGGTGCGGTGGTGACCCCCGTCCATGCCGCCGCCGTGGAGCAAATAAGCGCTGCCGCCGCCGAGGATCTGGCCACCCCCGCTGTCCATAGTGATGCCCACCATGCCGTGGGGGGGCCCACCGCTAGTCGACGACACTGCTCCGGTTGTCTGGCCTCCCCCAGCCTGGGAGTCGAAGTAGGCTCCTCCACTGGACTGTCCGTAGAGCTGGGTGTCAGGGCTGTAGGTGTAGGCTGTGCGCCTGGGAGGCAAGCAGGCGGGTGGGGGGCGCGTTACAAAAAATAAAAAGTACCTCTCCAATTGCTTAGACAATGCCCAGACAGCAATGATGCTCCTGACGACTGGACCACAAACAACGTGGGCATTAAGACCCTGCAGAGTAAGCAGAGGCATTTGCTTACATGCTTCCATTGGTGTAGACAGTGTCCCCGCCCTCGACGTACTGGCCCTGGGACGGGTAAACCTGCAGCACCTGCTGAGCAGACCGACGATGCCGGGTTAACAGGTCAGCTATCAGGCCCGGCCAGGCGAGTGTCACCTGGTCTAGTTCAAACAGGCCAATGCTCACATTTTCCATGCCGGGTCTATGTGGTTGCCAGGAGACGGCTAATGCTTCGGTATAGTTTACGGAAGGGACTTTATAATCGACATGCAATAGATACTGGAGTCCAACGGCAGCAGCAAAGAGTGGAAATCGAACTGGCAGTATTTTAGATAAGCGTTTTTCTGGTGGAAGTCAGGGGTAAATGTGTCGGGGCTTGGAGGCAGACTGCAGAAGCAAGTAGCGCTGCTAGAATGCTGTAGTACCGGCGGGTCTGTACCTGCGGGGGAACCTGCTGCACCCGGGGCACTGAGAGCTGCGGCACCTGTGCACCCTTGGGCACCACACCGACGGCCTGAACCAGCACTCTCTGTGGAGGTAGGGGGAGTGTCACATGAGACCACACCCACCCAAGTTAGCCACACCCACTGTTGAGCATTTCCCTGCATTTTCTTCTTCTAACAAGAATGTCGGTTTTTCCTGCCCGGCTTTCTTATAAGGAAAGACCGTCACCCACAGTTTTAACATATGCAGCAGAAACTGGTCTGGGGCTCTGCACTCGTCATGAGTTAATTCATTTTGTCTCTGGACAAAGCCGACAGGAGATTTACTCTGGGTTTCCCTTAAACGCGAGGGGTCAAGTACGTCAGACTACACGCACACAAAAGGGCACTGACTGTCAAGTGACCAGCCGGGGGAGGTCACTGTTCTTGCGCCATCCCAAGGCCTTTTGGGGGCAGTGCACAAAGTGAAGCTGGGAACACCCCTACGGGTTTCAGTGGGACGACCCATTAGGTCCCTTTGGTATGGTGTAGGGAGGCACTACCTGCTGGGAGGGGGGGACAGGCTGCACCACGGGGGCCTGGACGGACGTGGGGGGACGCAGTCCCACGCTTGGCGTCGAGTCGGACGTGGCTGCAGAGGTCTGCATCACTGAGAAAGGGGAGGGGGGGGGGGAGGGGGGTAATGCCTGCAAAAGCAGTAATAAGTGCAACTGATACAAATTCATGTAAACATTAACACAGAAATAAGAAAAAAATAAGATAACATTAATAATAAAGACAGGACAGGGCTCAGGGGCTTCCCTGCCCAGGGGTCAATGGGGTTTGCCACACGCTGCCTGGGGTCATGTGAGGTCACACGACAGGGGTCATCACGCAAGCCTCTGATTGGTCGGGAGTTTCGGCCGTGGGGAACCTGACTCAGCCAGGATATACTAGGGCTACGGCAGTGCTGCTTAACTACTGAGAGAATCACTGACGTGGTGTGAGGCATCACAAGACGGCGCATGTCACGAGGGCTAAAGCCGGGACTGAGTGGCTCTGTCCTGTCCCCCTGTCCCCAGGTTACCCCTGTCCCCACGTTACCCCTTGTCCAGCTCCCAGCCCCTCAGCAGCTCCTGCTGAAAACCTTCTCCCAAGTCTCCGACGATCCAGCTGATACGAGGAAATTCCCCAACGCTCTGTAAACGTTTGCTCGTTACCATGGAGAGGGATCCATGGCAACCACCCTCCGTCCCAACGCTCCCTCCCACCCCGACTCCCCCCCCCCCCCCCCCCCCCCCC
>JAODKL010000044.1:3140755-3157023 GCA_026780765.1 Petrocephalus schoutedeni
ATGATAAAGCTGAACGCACGTGCTTGTTATATTCCCCCCATGCTTTACTGCGTTTACTAGCCGGCAACTCATGAATCATCGTCACTATGTGTAGATCGAGGGCGATCCAAGTACCTCTGGGTTCGGAAAATGACTTGTAGTTAAAGCCAGTTCTCTACATTCAGCACCTTTTGCGCATCGTGCGCCAGAAAGCACCTGTAAAGGGGAAGTGGAAATAACCGATAAAGCCGGCGTTTGATGCGTCAGTGGCTGGACGCTCTTTGGTCTAATAGGTCGCACATGCAGAGCAGGTTTGTGCAGCGAATTCTGTAGGAAATTTCCTCGGAGGCATCTTGGCCGAGTGCGTGGAGGTGACTCATTAAACATGAAAAAAATGAGTTTCATTAAGTTGCATGATATTAAACGACGGTTTTATTATGACTTTGTCGGCGAATAACGTATGTGCAGAGAAAAAAATGTATGGGGAATTCAAATGCTGTGAGATCAGATAAAACAGGATGGTTTAGTTTAGGTATTTTAACCGACAACTGTCGCATATCTCTGCGTTAAATACACTGATCCTCTTGTTATCATAGCTTCAAGTTATCCTGCTGACGCCTACCTATGGCGATTTCCCCTGTACGCTAAATGAGAACTCGAATCTATTCAACTGGATTATCAGTCTGTTAGTGAAATTTTCGAAGGCAGTGTGATTTGTGTCATTCGCATGGTAGTTTTAAGGGTAATGGCTCAGCTAGGGCTCCATGGGGCTGTGACCTCAGTTCTGAGCGAAACACTGATTACTCTTTACTAAGTTATTACTTTAATGAATGGAAAGGCTCTAACAGTTTAAATCAGTAGTTCTGGCACATTAATAAAGGTCGCTTTTCTGGAATGTACTCCGTTGGTATGCATCATACCAATACTTTCTTACAGAACTGGTTCTGTCACTTTTAACCTTACTTAGATTTAGATGCTCTGTGAGCTGTTGAAGGTTTTCGTTAATCAGCCCGTCCCTTCCACGATTCAACTGCTCTCCAATGTCAGCGGCGATCAAACACTATCACGTTTGTTTCAGTTAAAGGTTCATATGTGGTATGCATTTATGTATTTTATAAATATCCGTGACGGTCGGTCGACTATATAGAGTGGTCTCGGTTTATGACAGAAAAAATAGTGAAAAGAAAATATGTTGCTTCACATTATTTCCCAAAATGGCATTTCTAGAACAAACTCCCAAAATACTCATATCAATCTTCTGGCATAAGAATCGCAATAAAATACTCGCATTAAAACCCCTTTTAATTAACGGGACTCAGAGTCTTGTGTAGACCAAAACATAAACCCTCTCTTATCTGGAAGGCAGTTTTACAGCTGTCTGGATATTAATGTTTATTTTGGGGTGTTTATCAGCTGCGTTCATGGGGTCAGTGAAACGACGAGCGGAACAAAAACGTGACCCCCCCCTCCATCTAGGCCTGGACTGGTCATCTGGCATTCCTGGCTTTTTCCAGGTTGGCTGGCCCCGGTTTCTACATACGGTACCCACTGCCTCGCCATTACCTTTGTCCCCAGGTAACATTATACATACAAACGTACCTGCATACACAGACACACACACGCATAAACATCTGATCTGGGCCTTGCGTAGGGGAGAGTGGGGACGGTTGCAACGTAGCGCAGTTGCGACATGGCTTATTACTCCAATCAGGAATGAGCTACAGTGATGATACTCATACTGCACATGCTCAGTTATCCCCCCTTCCATCCTGGAAGAAAGCAGCCATATGTGACCATTCCTTCTGCAAAAATAGTTTTCAAGGTAAAAAAAATATTTTTTTTATGATAAGATATTTTGTCATACTGTCTAAACTGTTTGTGTGAAGCATTGTAAAGTCATATCATATTAATCAGTGTTTTCTTAGCTTCTAGCAGGCATAGCTAGCGTGCGTCAAAGCTGTTGTGTCAAGCTAGTACAGCAAGTTTTATCATGGCTGTCAGTGTAGGGACAGTTGTAACATCCACACAAACGGAGAGAGGTTGGGATACAGTGCTGGCAGAGCAGGGCATGGACTCCCCAGGCCTGCACTGATGGAGGAGTCATTTAGACTGGCCACACCTGCGAGTCTGATGTGGATCTCCTTCTCTCTTACCCTCTCTCTGTCACACACACACAAGCTACATCACATGCACATACAGACACACACACTTACATGCAAATCCAGATGCACACTTATGTTCCAGCATTCACTTAAACACACACACACAGACCCGAATGCCGATCTAAATTGGTTATTTCTAAATTGGTTATTTATTTCTATGGGAGAAACCCTAATCCCAATCACGGCACCCCCATCCTGCCCTAACCTTAACCGTAAGTAACTAACCAAAACACAAGACTTTTGACGTTTTTTGATTGGGTTCACTGTTTTTTTTTTTTTAATTGTGGTTATCCAAATGGGGACCTGAAAAAATGTTCCCAAAAGTAAGGAAGTTTCGGGTTCTACCTCACTTTAGGGACATTCTGGCCCCTAATTGTGATCTATGCAAACCCACACACACACAGACGCTGTTCAGTACAGTAAGATTAGACAGAAGTATTATTAAATTTCAATATCTTGATTTTGATTAAAACATATTTTGTAATTCAGATGTATTGTGATAATTAACTAAAACATGGTTGTTACTTGAAAATGTGTTTTTTCCTTTTACTAGTCTTTATATAGCCAATTTAACTTTGTGATGACCCTGTCTGTGCTCAAATTAAATAAAGAAACTGCTAAATGGTGTTAAAGAATGATTTTATTACATTTTAATGAATGTTTGCAACTGCCCCTGTTGACTGTTGCAACCGTCCTGTGTTATGGGGTCAGTTGCAACATTTGACTTTGTCTATTCAGGTATAAATTGTATGTGTATCAAATGTACATACATGTTACAGCAGTGTGTGTGGGTAGCTGACAGATGTGGGTTTAATGTGTTAAAATTATGTTTTCAATATAAACAACTTCTGATAAACTGAAGGAAAAAGTGTTTCAACCCCCCCCCCTCTCTTCCCTACTGAGCGCACGGAAAGGCGTGCACCGTAAAAGCCGCCTGCACGCACAGAGCTCACATCTATACACCTCTATAGAGACGTCTTTATATGTGACGGTTCCGTTAATTAAATATCTTATTATATAATAGGTGCATTGGTTTTGTTTGACTTTTTATTCTTCCCCACAGTGGTATTCCATGAGTGGGTCGTGTTAAGGCGTGTTTTGAAACTGACACTTGCTTCCGTATCTTTGCACAATGATGCTAATTGCAACCTGCTCTCGGTCACGTCTGAAGGGAGAGACTTACGTTTCAATGTCGCTTCTTTAGACCTGCAAATTGACCGGTCCGCCCATCCTCGGTTAACGCTTCTCCCCATCCGAATGCTGCGGTCTCTTTGTGGTTTTGTTTGTTTTACACCAGTTTTACCCAATAAAGAATCGCATGGACACCTGATGTGCAAATTATGAAATGAGGCCAGAAATTAATTTGAGCGAATTGTTTCAGTGTGTTGCGCAGCATAAGGACAGCTTAGAGGGTAATTTGTTTAAAACTGGCGCAGCAGAGAGATCTGCATGGATAACCAGATATACTAACAGGGCGGGACTGGCAGAGAGTTTGACTATGAAGTTCAGGCGTAACTGACAGCGCGAATCGAACTCTGTGCGACCGAGTGGTTTCCCGCAAGACTGTTTAGGTCGTGGCCAATCGTTCGTTCCTGAAGTTCAGTGAAACTATCTATAGGGTCGACAGGAAGCGGATGGTGGCTCTGTGTGTGTGTCTGTGCACGCCAGCGGCGGCTTCGCCCGAGGCATCGCCGAGAGTGACCTACAGTAACCCCGCCGGCGCACGGAGGCGCGCCGCTCCCGGCAGGAGCCCCGCCCACAGCCACGCGCCTGCAGCTGTGGTGTGATGATGACATGTGGCCAATGACGGCGGGGCAACGAGGAGCCGTCGTTACGCGCGGGGGCGGGACAGGGGTGTGCCGAGGGGGGGCGTGGTCACGGCCACGGAGGGTGACGTGGTGTACGCCTAGGAGAACCGGTGTGCAGATCCAAATTGGGACTCACGGTCAGCAATCGAGCACCATTCAGCACCGCTGGAAAGGTTTCGGGGAGGCTGATGAGTGCTGATCTTAAGGATGCATCGTAAGTGCCTAAGCGGGGGGCGGGGGGGCGCATATGTACTGATATTTATTAAGTATAACATATAGGTCTTATAAGTGCCGTGTACAATGGCTTATACTATATAGGAAATGATCGCAGGAAGTGAATTACTATAATTGGTTTAATTTTCAGCTTCAGCTTTAAAGTTTTTCGTGCCTGATTTTCTCGAAAAGCATTGTGCCGTACCCAGATGTGGAGCCTGCCTAAATCGGTGAGATTTTAGGGAAGGGATTTTCCAGATGTTATACCTCTAGGGGGTAGTGGAATGGGAGCTGTGGGAATGTGTGTGTATGTGTGTGTGTTGGTGGATTGTGGCTCTAATAGCTGATAAGGTCATCTCAGCCGTGAACCTTCTGCTACCGCATTTCATCACCGAGCCCAGAGCTTTACGTTAGAAACGTTAAAAGGGGTTTGTTTCAGGAACCGCCCACTTTTCAACAACGTTTTTATACCGCACCTATACTGCGGTCACTGTGAATGGCTGTGTTTGGCTTTTAATTTAACTTTCCCACATCACTTATGTGGCTCACCCCTCTGTGGAAATGGAATATTCAGGGGTCTCAAAACGGTTAGGCAGAAGAGAGAGAGACAGACTTTGAGCAGCACCTGTGTTGGGGGAGGGGGGAGGGATGGAGCTGGTCTCCTGGGCAGAGTTCATTACTTCCAAATGAATCCGGTCACTGGATGCCTCCGTGACCAGCCGATGTTCTCGGATACTGCCTGTTAAGGGGGGTCATAAATTAAGTACATTTTTATTTGGCCGTTTATATATATAATGGCAACTCAGTATGGATGATGGTTCTGAAAAACGTAGGGCGGCCGTTTCATTGACTGATTGGAAAACTGGCTGGGGCTGATTCCTGGGATAATACAGCCGTGGCCTTTGCAGCTGGCAGGAAGTCCTTGGTTACAGTGTGGGTGGGGGGGGATTCTGAGCAGTGTCATTTTTTGGTTATGATAATCAGTGCGTTGGCAGGTTTGAGCTCCTATTCATTAAGGCAATTAAGCAGTTCAAAGAGATGGCAGTCATCTTGATGTCCTTCTCTCGCGTTGACCCCCTGGGGTCCCGCCCTCTCCCTCTGGTTCACCTTTATATCTGTCACTAACCCCCTGGACGCCCCCCGCCCCCCATCCTGTGACAGTAACAGAGACAGACTGCGCCCTCACCACCATGTCCGCCACAGACGTGATAGACCTATCTGGGCACGGAGGACACATCTCACCCTGTGGCCACGATGCCACCATGGATAGTGTTGCCGTGGATACCGTTACCAGGTAGGCCCCAGAGTCCCACAGGAGGACGCCTACAGTCCTCCGTCGGGCGTGACCCCCCCCTCTGTGACATCAGCATACAGTCCGCTGGGCCGTGACCCCTCTCTCTCCCCCCCACCCCTGGCTGTGCTGTGTTTTCTCACAGTGAGTCATCAGAGGACGATTCGATGAGCGACTTAGGAGAGATGCTCGCCACAACCCCGATTCTGGGAAGTGAGTGCCTGCCCAGAAGAGGCACCCGCCTGCACGCACCCACACTCACACATGCAGGGAGAAAACTGGGAAGCGCGCACCTTGGCCGACCTCGCCTATCAGGAAGTGCCGGGCAGGAAGTCAAAAGTCACTTTGTGTTCCTGCTGTTTTCCTGTCTCCAAATAAGCCCCCTCCCATTCCTGATCACCTACAACACCTACGTGGTGCGTCACTGACGTCCTGAGGGTCGTGTTCAATCTGGCTTTCTGCAGCGTAAAGGCCGGCAGGAAGAATAGGGCTGAGATCTCTTTGTCCGACCCCATTGCATCATTTTTAGAGTGCAACGTCAGGAATGTGCACCGACTCCCCTACTGTGCTTTCAGTTCCTCTGTCTAAGGTTTGAACCAGCATCTCCAGGGTTAATAGCCCTAGTCCATAATCACTAAGGCTGCTGCCCTTGGCAACCAGCTCAGAAGACTACATGACTGGAAGCTGCACCTGGCCATTTGAGACCCAGGATCTTATATGTGATTGGTCTTATTTGGACAATATTTTCCCGTGAAATTTAATCTCATTGGTCAATAGAAGAGATCTCAGAAGGAGACAGGTGGACTTAGATGATCCAGAGAGCAGGCGTGAATGGAATGTGTCTCAGCTCTGTGTCTGAGCTGGTTTGGCTGCAATGGCCAGTGACGACACTCGCCATTGGTGGGCGGGACCTGGATTTTCCGGGTTGGCTGGTACAGATCATTGCCCAATGCGATTTGCTCCATAGCCGCATATAGCTGCCTGTGTTTCGCCCTCCTCCTGCCACAGAGCCACACTCCAGCTTCACCGTTCGTTCATTAAGGTTCTGGGCCTCCCCTCCCAGCTCTATGGTCACTGACACTCCCCCCAATTTCTGCTTTTCTTCCCTCCCTAGCTGATCAGCCGCCTTCGCCACGAGCCTCCGTCATCCATGTCAACGCCCCCGCCGCGCCTCACCTGTGGACCTCCCAGTGTGATGGGGAGGTGAAGCTGAGGATGTCTGAGACGGGCTTGGCGTCTGAGCCGCCTATAACTGTGGCACAGCTGCTCAGCCGCGCTGAAGAGCGATATGGGGACAAGGCGGCACTGGCCTGGAAGGAGGGAGAGCAGTGGGCCAAGCTGTCCTATCGGGAGTACCAGCAGCAGTGCAGGACCATCGCCAAGAGCTTCCTCAAGGTGAGAAGCTTGCTGGCTAACCTGACCTGTATTTTAACAGGCTCACAGACTGCCCTGTGCTGTAACAGACTAACTTGGGTGTCACAGACTGCCCTGTGCTGTTACAGACTCACCCGGATGTTACAGGCTACCCTGTGCTATTACAGACTCACTCGTGTGTTACAGACTGCCCGAGCTATTATAGACTTCCCTGTGCTATTACAGACTCACTCAGGTGTTACAGACTGCCCTGTGCTATTGCAGACTCACTCGGGTGTTACAGATTGCCCTGGGCTGTTACAGACTGGCCTGTGCTATTACAGACTCACTCTGGTGTTACAGACTACCCTGGGCTGTTACAGACTCACTTGAGTGGTACAGACTCATTAGGGTATAACAGACTGCCCTGTGCAGTTACAGACTCACTTGGGTGTTACAAACTGCCCCACAATATTTATATATTATATATTATATATTAACATTACATAGCACACCTATATGAACCCAGGAAAACCCCGAAATTCCCTCTTCCCTCTGTGACTGTGACTGTGACTGTGAGAGTGACCATGCCCACGTGACTGTGTGAGAGTGACTTTGTGAAAGTGACCGTGCGAGAGTGACTGTGACTGCATTAGAGTGACTGTATGAGTGACCGCCCCCACATGACTGTGTGAGAGTGACTGTAACTGTGTGTCCCCGGCAGCTGGGACTGGAGCGCTGGCACGGTGTGGGCATCCTGGGCTTCAACTCCGCCGAGTGGTTCATTGCCAACATCGCCACCATTTTGGCTGGGTGAGCAAGCAAGACCACGTGAATCTTCTGTATTGGTTAAGGACTGGTAATCTGGACATTTCTTTGTGCGGGGCAGGAGGGGGGTGCTTTAATTACCTTTGGCAAAGTAATTTGAATATCCTGCTTCTTAAAATATACAAGTGGCTTAGCGGGAAGACTAAACAGCAAAACATGCTGATGAGGGCAGTGCGGCCTTCACACCTGCCTGATGCTTTACTGACCTTCCGACCCGGCGGGCTGTCCTAGGGGCTTAGCTGTGGGCATCTACACCACCAACTCACCGGAGGCCTGTCAGTATGTGGCGGAGAACTGCAGGGCCAACATCATCGTGGTGGAGAACCACAAGCAGCTGCAGAAGATCCTGCAGGTAGGACCTCCACACTGCCCACATCCAGCTGGAACTCTCACGCCTCTGTGGAGACAATGGTGTATCCCAGCAACCCCGCCCTGTAGCTGTTTTGGTAGGAAGCTTGTTGCTGGGCTGCCTTTGTGTGGTCTGTTTAATCACTGGGTACCAGTTTTACTAATACATCCGGGAAGTTTAATTGTTCAGGCCTCTGCATTAGCAAAAGTCTTTTGTGGTCTGACTTTTGATAAGTGTGTTTGATAGGTGTGCAAAAGGCAGTCAAAGGAAATGTTTAAAGCTTATTATTTTGGAAGTATGTGTCTATGTGCTAAGGACAGAATGCACATTTTAAAGCTGACACTTTAATATAATATTGTAGTATTACACCAACATGAAGAACATGGAAGCATCATTCCCTTCGGCTACATAAGACCTTGGCACATTTATGGATGTTTATGCATTCTCCTGGTGTGTAATATCACTTGCTATAGGTAGAAGACAAGCTTCCCCATTTAAAAGCCATAATCCAGTACAAAGACACACTGAAAGAAAAGCGGCCAAATCTATTTACGGTGAGTGCTTGGCTTTTTTCTTAATTCTTTCATATTTTTTGTTTGCATCAGAGTCTTCTCTGGTTACCAGAGAGGAAGGCCCCTGCTTTCCATAACACTCACAGTGTGTCCCTTTCACATTTTTCTTTGTGTTGGTCTCCTGTGGCGCAAGATCCTGATCCATCTTTGATAACCTTCCAAAGCCTCGCACTTTTATAAGTTTTCTGACTGCTTTTCCTAGTGGGCGGAGCTCGTGGAGATGGGTCGGAATGAACCTGACGACCGATTGGATGAGATAATCAACAGCCAGAAGCCCAGCCAATGCTGCTCCCTGATCTACACCTCCGGCACTACAGGCCAGCCCAAGGGTGTGATGCTGAGTCATGACAACGTGAGTGCTCCTCCCACCCTGCACCGCTCCACCAGTCACAATCCACCTGCGCAAAAAACATTCCAGCTTGTTAGAGCTGGTCTCTTTCTGCAGTTAAAGCCGTTATAGCCTGACCACAAAATGGGGAAGTTCCCATAATGCCCCTGTGCGCTCCCTACAGATCACATGGACGGCCCTGATCGCAGCAGAGGCGGTGCGCCTGACGGACGGCACCATCAGCCAGGAGGAGATAGTCAGCTACCTGCCTCTCAGCCACATCGCCGCACAGATGATTGACATCTGGCTCACCATGAGGACCGGGGGCGTGGCCTATTTTGCTCAGCCCGACGCCCTGAAGGTGAGACGGGGTGGGCTTTGGGGTTCCGCTGACCATCTGACACTTGACCCACTACACACTTGGTCCTGGTTTCACCCAGCTGAACCTCAGTAGAACTGAGTTCTAATTATTACGAGGCATACAAACCCGAATGTGGCGTCCTGACAAATGTAACACCATGCTCACCCTCAGTTTGGACTGATTTCACCCCTGGAGTCCTCCCCCCACCCGGCCCTTGTGGTCTTGTTTAGTCAAGCTGCCCTCGTTATCTAATTAGAGGTTATGTGGTGGCAAAACCCCCCTGAGAAGGGAGGGCGCTTCATCAGACACCATGGAGACTGCCTGTGTATGACTCCGCCCACTAGGGGACCACTTCCCCCATTACTCGCACCAAATGCCACACGCGACCCCTGAGTCACACGCCATGGCGACATGACACACACACACACAGGTCACCGTCCAATCAAGCGAGCTGGATCCCCTCCGGGTCAGGCTGCGGGGACACGGTCACAGGATCCCTTTTGTAATTTATCTCGGGGGTGTTTTGGTGCTCTTCTTGTTGTCACGGTTACTCACAGCAGCGTGAACTGGCAATCCAGGGAATTTCCCAGCAGCCTGGATGTTTATTTTCTAGAAGCTTCTGTCATGTGGCCAGCAGTGGGGAGCGATGGATACGTGGTACGTTCATACCGTGGCGCCATGCCCTTTAAACCTTCACCCCCTCTCCCCCCGTGCTCCCAGGGCTCACTGGTGGTTACGCTGCGTGAGGTGCGGCCCACGGCCTTCATGGGTGTACCGCGCGTCTGGGAGAAGATGCAGGAGAGGATGAAATCAGTCGGTGCCAAGTCATCCGCCGTGCGGCGCAAAGTAGCCATCTGGGCCAAGGGGGTGGGGCTACAGACCAACCTTGGCAGGATGCAGGGGTAGGTGTGCACCCCACCAACGCTCTTTTAGTCTCATTTAACCTGATAAAACATTAACAGGCAGTCTCACAGAATCAGACAATGAGCACCTTATCTTACGTAAACAGTGATATGTCCCTGTTTGTTCTTATGATGGCATAGTTTGCATGTATTTTCTGTGTCTTTAATGAGCCTTTGTTAATGACTCTGCTCTCAGCAACGGCTCCGTATCCGGGAGGCCCCTGAACTACCTGCTCGCCCGGCAGCTGGTCTTCCGGAAGGTCCGCAAGGCCCTAGGCCTGGACCGCTGCACCAAGTGCTACACGGGTGCGGCGCCCATCGCCAGGGACACACTGGAGTTCTTCCTCAGCCTGGACATCCCCGTGTACGAGCTGTACGGCATGAGCGAGTGCTCGGGCCCCCACACCATCTCCCTGCCCGACGCCTTCCGACTCACCAGGTGAGACACTGTCCAGGTAACAGCTCGACCCAGTTGGCAGATGTATACTCAGCGGTGCTTTGGGAGCCCCCTTTTGGCCACAAACATTCACTACACTAAGGTGCAGGGGGGGAACCTCAAAGAGACTTTTTTGAGTGGGGGCCCAGAAACAGAAAAATACCCCCTCTGGATGCTCATTTGAACAGTATTATGATGAAAATGCAGCGGCCT
Source organism: Petrocephalus schoutedeni (assembly GCA_026780765.1). NCBI lineage: Eukaryota > Metazoa > Chordata > Actinopteri > Osteoglossiformes > Mormyridae > Petrocephalus > Petrocephalus schoutedeni. The sequence continues at coordinate 3,151,551 of JAODKL010000044.1, forward strand.
CTAATATCACAGTAGGAGTGGTCAGTCATCTGGCTTTGCCTCTTCCCATTGGCTACTTGAAAGCCTTTGTTTAGGTGAAACCAATCTGACATTGACAATATGTGGCAGTCCTGCCCTCCCAGGCTTTTGAAGCCTTGATTCACTCCACCTTACCCCCCTCCCCCCCCACCCCACACAGCTGCGGGAAGGTTATCAAGGGCTGCGAGACGAAGATCGTGGACCCGGATGGCGAGGGCAACGGCGAGATCTGCTTCTGGGGCCGCCACGTCTTCATGGGCTACCTCAACATGCCTGAGAAGACGGAGGAGGCGCTGGACGCGGAGGGCTGGCTGCGCTCCGGGGACCTGGGCAGGCACGACGGCGAGGGCTTCCTCTACATCACCGGCCGCATCAAGGGTAGGCTGCCCCCCTCCCCCCCATAACACAAGGGGCTCGTCCCAACATCCCAACTAGTCAAGTCAAATCGTCATATCCTCCATGTGCAAGTATGGGTATATGGAGGCACGCAATATGGGTATATGGAGGCCCCAGGACCACAGTGAAGCATACAGACAGTATGTGCCCATGATGTGTGCAAAGGGACTAGTTATTTAATAATAATAATAATAATAATAATAATAAAGTGACCATTGTCAGTCTGGGGAGGACAGGGCTGCTGTTGAGTGTCGTAGGTGGGGGGGGGGTATTTCCTGACACCCCTGGGGCCAAAGCTGCTGCTGAATCTGCCAAAATGTGATGCAGTGTCCCTTTTCACCGTTTTCCCGTTACGAGTGATTTATGGCTGCGGCTGTGTGTGTGACGTTACAGTGTGATGGGCGGCGTCTCTGCCTCCATGGGTGTAGCCCCGCCCACAGGCGGGCGCTATACCGCTATGAAAAGTGACAGGCAGTTGCCGCTTGGTATGGGTTAGCTGGAGGCTGAAGCGTGCCCCATGTGTCCCCATGTGTCTCCATGTGTCCCCATGTGTCCCCATGTGCCCAGAGCTGATCATCACGGCGGGCGGGGAGAACATCCCCCCGGTGCCCATCGAGGACGCGGTTAAGGAGGCCATGCCGCTGATCAGCAACGCCATGCTGATCGGAGACAAGCGCAAGTTTCTCAGCATGCTTCTGACCGTCAAGGTGACCATCTGCACGCGCTCCCTAACGGGCCCCGGGCCTTCCGGAACCTTCTACGCACTCGCCTGTCGGCGGTCTGGGGCTGCATGCGCTCATCTTCAAATAATGGCCGAAATTAGGATTATAATTGTGTGCAAACACTACGGGGAATTCATAGATGCCAGTTAGCCCTAGTGACAGGGAGAATGGTGCAGCCCCCTTTCACAGATTACGGACTGTTCCACCTCTGGCCAAGTGGGGGAGCACTTACACATGTAAAAGACAAACACACAATACTGGATTGGGGGGGGCTCATATGCCAGTTAGCCTTAGTGACAGGGAGGATATGCAAATGGAAGAGCGGAAGCAGCCCTGGAGGCCTGAGGTAGCTGGGCTTCCCACAGAGCAGCTCGGAGTGTGAGAATCCTTTGAACAAGACCTACACAGGGATTTGAATGCAGATGCAAAATGTCTCATGCCATCTTTTTACACCCTTTTACTTATTAAAAAAAACGTTTTTGGTTTTTAAATATATGCAACTGTCAATATCTAAGTGCGATTATTACTGAGTAATAGATAGAGTAACAAATAGAGTACTTGTTGCGTTACAGTATAATTACACTGGGAAATCTCAGTATGTAAAGGCCATTGTTAAAAATGAGAAGTGCTCCCCCTTGTGGTTGAACTGCTGCCCTGCACCCCAGTGCCAGATGAACTTGGAGACGGGTGACCCCGAGGATGAGCTGACACCGGAGGCTGTGGAGCTGTGCCGGAAGCTGGGCAGCCCCGCCACACGCGTGTCCGAGATCGCGGGCGGGCGGGACAGAGCCGTCAACACCGCCATCCAGGCAGCCATCAGCCAGGTCAACGAGCATGCCACCTCCAATGCGCAGTGCATTCAGAAGTGGCTCGTCCTGGAGCATGACTTCTCCATCCCAGGGGGAGAGCTGGGTAAGGGTCGCCTCAGTGTGGGGGCACTTAACCTTTAGAGGCGTAGAACACTGCAAGCTGTCCTGCTTCACAACAGCAAGTCACTTACTATCCCTAAAAGTATACAAAATGATTTAAGATGCTGAGTTCCCTTCATCCCTCCTCCTCAGGTCCTACGATGAAGCTAAAGAGGCCAGAAGTTTTGAAAATCTACAGAGAGCAGATCGAGAATTTCTACAAAGAAGTGGTAACACCCGAAGCCCCCCTGGCCCCCAACTAGGAGGGTGTGGCCAATAGAAGGACTTGGTCACATGTACCAGCGGCTTTTACTCCAATGACAGGTCCCAGTTACACATGCGCGCACGCACGCACGCACACACACACACATCTGGAAAAACCTCCAGAGACTCCACCAGATGTCAGTTCAACTGATTGTGTACATTTGCTGTTATGAATGGTAATTTAAACCAAATCGGGCAAAAAGACATGTATATTTATTCTTAAAAGAATTTATTGTAATTATGTAATGTGGTTTTGAATGGGGCATTTTGTATAGTAAATTTACTTTTTAAAAAACAGTGAAAATTTAGAAACTTTTTTCCCCCTTGTAGTCCTCACTGCAATTCACGGGGTTTCAGTCCTGTTCTCAGTGTGTGTTGCAATGCATTGTGGGTCTTCGGTCACACATCACTGCTCTGTTTTAGAGGTAGTTAATGTTTATCTAATGCAGGATAAATGCATTTTTGCCGCGTTTCTGTTGGAGTGGGTTTTTTTTTCTTTGTGCGCTGTTGTCCTCGGTGAGTCCGAAACGTGGAGTCACAAGACGCAGAAGAACAGGGTCTCTGGCTGAGTCAGGGGTCGCGGGATGAAGAAGATGCTGTGCAGACCCTGTGCAGGATGTCAGCCCGCATCCCCAAGTATGAATTCACACCCCGCCTCTGTGGCCACCCGCCTGTGCACTGGTGTTTCTCAAACACTCTCCTACCTGCCGCTTCTTCTGCTCACGCCGTGCTCGGCCACTGTCACCATCACGGCCACCGCGCCCCAGTGCCTCACACCCGAAGGGGTCGCGTCGACGTGGGAGGAGTTCGACGCACCCGTCCCGTCTGCCAGGTGCTGGAATTTGCTTACGGATTACTTGAAGGATTCATGAGATGAAGGACTTTTGTTTTAAAATGTAAAGTGCCTGCAGTTTTGGATTGCGCACTGCTTTGTATGCAATAAACAATGCCATTGCAACATGAGACTCCATCTCCATCATGAGAAGTCCAGCTCATATTTTCTACCTGGTTTTCCCTTGAGGCAATTCTTAAAATTCACAAACTACAGGAGTACATTTACACAAAATTAAAAATAGTGTATAATATACTGTATAGCACATGTACACATATGCTAACATTTGGTATAAACATTATAAATGCTGATCTGGCTGACCATTTAAACCACAACATTAACTGCTCAGCCAGAACTCATTTAAAGTTTAGTGGTCTAATTAATTATTTCATTGCTTTTCATACAGCAGGATAGTGTATCAGGTTAAGTGTAATTCCCACTGTTAGGGGAGCAGAGGACAGGTGCCTATGGCCTTATGTTAATATTCCACCTAAGGACACAGCCGCGTCTCAGCAGACCTCACTGATAAAACCACGGCATTTATTTTTAACCAGTTATAGTTATTATAGCAGCCTTCCTGCTGGATTGATGCAGACCATCCCTCAAACTCGGTCCACAATCAGAAAATGCACCTTTTTTCTCCATCTGGTTTAAATAACATAATTATACAGAAATAACACAATTTTCCTTTTGTGAAGATTCTAAACGGAGAGTGACGCGGCGTCCCCGTCGGTGCCCAGATTGTAACTTAAGACGGCGAGGCTGCAGGCCTTTGCCATTTTAAACAATGCAAATAACCAGGAAGGAAACCACTGTTCTCAGATCAGATCAGCAGTTAACATGTAAAAAGCACTTTGAGTCATTTGTTTTCGTAGTCCGAGTTTCCCCAACTGGAGTGCTTGGAAGGTTGGGCCACTGCCCCCGTCTCTGGTCAAGAGTGTTTTGGGGGAGGGCCAGGAAAAACTTTACACTGGCCCAGAAAACTCCCCAGGAAGGGTTTGGGTCCCCATCGCCTGGCTCCAGGCCTCAGCACCATCGCCTTCACTTCCCATTCACCCACCACTGACACGAACAGAGACTCTGGTGCCAGAAAGTACTCAATGACTTTATTATTATTATTTTTTAATAATAATAATAATAATAATAAAAACAATAATATGATTAAAAAATAAAATTAAGGGTCTTGTTACAACTTGCATTGTTTGGCCACATGGTGGCATCGCATGCCAAGTTAATACCAAAAGTCACGACGGCAAAAAAAAAACAGAATTCCGCACTCGCTGTTTCAATTGCTGTGAAGACACCCACATTTACAAAAAAAAACTAATAAAAACTGAACTTCCATTTCGCACCCCCCCCCCCCCCAACATACACACACCCAGCAGACGGCCTCCTGGCAGCAGCAGTAGGCTTTGTGTTTCACGCGACACCCAACGGGCAAAGCTGCCAGTGCCACCAGGTCCAGGAGTAACAGCGTCACCAGCTGCTCCCGACATCCATAAATACACACTGTATATACTCTCACTTCCAGTCACCTCATCTTATAGATATATAAATATAAAATATATTTCAAACCGAAAGGCCCTATTCCCCCAGCCCCAGGCTCCTGTGTTACAGGGATCACAAGAAACACGATAATTTAAAAAAAAAAAAAAAAAACAACCGTAAAATACAAAAAAGGGGAGCGAGATGGTGCAGCCGTGTTTCACAGAATACGGACTGTTCCACCTCTGCCCAGGTGGGGGAGCACTTACACATGTAAAAGACAAACACACAATACTGGATTTGGGGGGGGGGGGTCACATATAACAGTAATAATTCCTCTGATTAATTGTTCCTTTACCACGGTAACCAGGTCCGCGAATGCACACAAGCTCAAGCTAGCTGCTCCGTAGTGTGGTGAAAGTTACCCAAATGTAAGGTGAGTGAGACCAGACCAGGCATTGGACAAAGTCATCCTCCGTACTGCTTTTTTTGTGTATAATGAAGATAAAAATAAACAATTAAATAAAAAAATTTAAATTGGCAAAAAGTAATACTATTCTGCATGTAAATATTGTATAAAATTCTTAAAAATAGCTCATATTAATTACAGTTACAGATAAAGTACAGATCGAGTCACCACACACAGCCCAAAGTGCAGAGGTTTATAAATAATAGCCAGGGCCTCAGTCTGCTAGGACCGCCTCTCTGGCCCAAACCCCAGATCATAATTCAAGGGATCAGGTCAAAGGTCATAGTCCATGACCTCTGACCCCAGAGAGCACACACGCTAGCGTGGACTAGAAAGCGTCTGCTTTCAGAATCCTTTATGGCAACTCTCGAACGCACAC
>JAODKL010000044.1:3164471-3196645 GCA_026780765.1 Petrocephalus schoutedeni
GCTTCCGGGATAGGCTCCGGACCCCCCGCGACCCTGAACAGGATAAGCGGGTTGGAAAATGGATGGATGGATGGGATAATCACAACAATAATAATAATGATGATGGTGGTGGTGATGATGAGGAGCTAAACTCTCCTTTCTGCTCCTCTGAGCATGTCTCTCTCTGCCTCTCACCTGCCTCGAGCCTCAGGCAAACGCAGAGAAAGCTCTGTAATCCGCGACTGACGCAGCGAGAGCCCACACCCGGGCAGGCCGGCAGACAGCTCCGGCACGCAGTCTGGCACCGCTCGGGAACGCCGGGGACTCGACTGCGGCTGGTGCAAAACCGCAGCCACTTATCAAAGTTTATACTCTAATAATTACATCCAGAATAAATAATGATTATGACCTGAAACTTAGCGCCTGGTTTCAGCGTCCAGCTTGTCCTGCGGGAGGCGCTGCGGAGGCAGCTTCTAGCTGGGCCCTGAAAAGCTCCCGGCCAGCTGGTCTTTCTACTCTCTTCATGGTCTCAAAGCACAGCAGGGTGACACCTCGTGCCCCAGTAATTTGGGTTAAATGCCCTTTTTAACAGAACCAGCAAGTTGGTCCCTGTTTATAGCAGACGTACACATCCTATGCTGCTGAGCCAGAGGGGCAACCTGACCCCGGCAAATGAGCCCCACCACCCCCCACCCCCCCCGGCCCGGCCAAACCCAGCAGCGCGGTACAGAACATCCTGGTTCAGCATGAATTAGAAAAAATAAACGAATAAGGCAGAGTGCGGCCGGCAGAGCTGATCTGGTGTCAGGTTACTGCAGAGCGGAAGCGCGTGGTGTCACCAAAGGGAGCCCCGGAGACACGCAGGAGGCTCACAGGAGGACAGTGAATGTGTGGCGAGGATTATTCGCGTCAAAGGCATTTCAGACGCCGAATTTTGGCAATGCTCTCAGACTGGGATCACCCAGGGCACCCCCACCCTACCCCAGCCGAATGCATCGCTCGGGGTCACAGGGCGAAAGCAAGCCACTGCTCGAATGGAACGGAAAAACCACAGCAGACGCCTCCGCATCGCAACCCCCCCCCCCCCCGACGTTCCACACCGCCTTATCTCAATGACTCATGGGGGCACTTTGAACTAACCCCCCCCCCTACTCTACACTCAAAGCATCAGACTTTGCCAAGAAGAAGGGGCTGCTGGAACTGGAAGGGAGGGGGGGTGGCAGATTCATGGGACAGACACGACACGAGAGTCTTTGCACGGCGCCGCTGAACCCCCCCCCCCCCAAACCACGTGACAATTAAGAAGCCGGCCTAAACCTGACCTTGGCTCCACCCTCCGAAAACATTCGGTTGAGACCGCAGGGCCAGACACAGTCATCATTTAGCCGGTGTGAGAGAGACCCCGGCCAAAAAGGCCACAAAGAAAAGCTTTCCAGACCTGCACTCACATTCCTGCCCAGGACGTTTATTTTAGTACCACTCGGTTGACATTTAATCTCAAAACAAACTAGGTAAAAACAAAAAAAAAATTGGATACATGAAGGATGAACAGATCTGGAAATTTGCCCCAAAATCCCGCAGTTTGTTAACTTGAAGAAAAGCAATGTTAAATTATAAACCTTGCGCCTACCAGGATCGGTCCTGTGGTGAAAACGGAGAACAGGAGGCAGACAGAGGGATTTTGGGAACATCAGACCAAGTACCACAAAAAAAACAATAATGCAGAGATTAGTGGCAAACTACTAATCGTTATTGGATGCAGGAAATGATGGTTATCAACGTTTTAAAGACAAGCTCAGCAAAAATTAAGTTGGGATGGTAAACAGGGAAAGGCACATAATCATGAAACTTTGACCAAGTGTGTGAAACAGCGGCTGCTGATTCCCGCAGTCCGTCCCTGCGTGTTTATCACCTCCAGCAAGGGAAAGAGGACAGAGACGGCTACCCCAAGGGGGCAGGACGATATGGGGGCTTTCCAAAGTGCCCCCAGAGAGTGAGACACGGATCCGGACGGCAAGGTAACGGCCGAGACCGTGGGCACACCGGCCCGTCTCTGCAATCTGTATGGGAGGTGTGACCAAGTGCCAACCGCGCTACAATTTCATGATGGCTCATACCGACTGCACCCTCTGAAGGGGTGAAACCGCAGCCAGCTGGGGGAGGAGGACATGATCCTCCACCTCAAGCAAAGGAATGAAACGCAGCTTCTCCTGTTTAACCCCGCCGGTGCCACGGCGCCATTTACCGGCCAGGTGCTGCGCCTGGCCGCCTCCTCCGCCCGGTAAACCGGCATCCGCCAACTCAGCCGTGCAGTTTATTTTTTTATTTTTATTCCAATTTTTTTGTTGCAAAATGCGTCCAAACGTGAAGCAAATCCTCGCCTGCGGACTGGCTGCTGTGTATTTGTAAATCTTTGTCGCCGCAGAGGCACTCTGCGCCTCCCCCCTCCTCCTCCTTCTCCTCCTCCACCACCAGCAGCACGATCATGCCCCCACCTCCGTCGTACGTCTCCATAGGCGAGGATCCGGGGAGGCCGGTTACCGGCGCCCGGAGCCGCTCGCCGGGCCCCCCGCACGGATGCGGCCACGGCTGCGCACCGATGCCCCCTCCCCGTGTGAGAGAGTGTGTGTGTGAGTGTGTGTGTTCCCATTTCATTTTTTCCTATGAGTAGGACCCGAGCTAAATGCTAGGCTATTATTTTCTCTCCCCTCCCGCTGATCTCCCCCAGTCCCCCCCGGTCCACGGGCACGGGGCGACCCCCCGCTTTACCTGATTCTCCATGGCTCTCCGCTTTCCGCGATCGTTCTGTTTATTTACAGCGGCTTTCGGCGAGGTCGTCCCCGACTCCTCATTGTGTGTCAATTTCACATAGAAACCGGAAGCCAGGCAAGCGCTCCCTCCCATAGCAGGCTCCGGGCACCGGTCCAAAACAGAAAGCCATTCCAGCCAATCGAGTGCAGCCGAGGCCGGCCGGGGGTTAGAATTCCGACCAATAGTTAAGATGTGGAGGCGGGACTTCCGCCGCATGAGAGACAAGAGGGAGGACCAATCGCTGTTTAGTTCGCCAGGAGCCATCCGCCCCCTTCTGTCTCGTGCGTACACAGTCGTAAAGGAGAAACGTAAGTTTTCATGGACGCGGGGAGCATCCAAAATAAGCCTTATGCGATTCATTGTATGCCTTGCCTTGATGTAATATTTCATTTCCAAACGGTTGCCAAAACTACAAATTTCTGTAGAGTACCAGAATAGTGTTTTAGTGTCAGTGTGTTGCCTGATCACATTCACACAAAGGAATGCCGGTTTCTTTCAATGGGACTGGGGCACTGAAGCAGGCAAAGTAAGGATGCATGCCTTAGGCACGGCAACACTAACGGAGGAGTGTAATAAAGCAAGGGGCTTCGAGCTGATCTCCCCGGGAAACTTAAGCTCGCACTGCAAACAGATGAAGCCCAAAGCTCACACCAGCGGCTCGCTATGGACCTGCCTTTTTAATCTCAGCACAAAGCACAGATTATCTCCTGGCTTTGTTGCTCCAAGTGTCTGGCTGCTGATATTATCACTGGAGTCCCGGTCGCCTGGAGAACAGCAGGTCCTCGCCATTAGGAGCCAGGCCCCCAGCTCCCTAATGTGGGCGCGGAGACGTGCAGCCAGGGGGACTGCGTGAGGGTGCGCTGGGGCTTTTGATGTGTGATTAACAGGGCAGAGCGGTTTGAACGTGAGCCAGGGTGCTATCCCCCTCATCACAACTCCCCTCGCACACATGCTGCGCCTGCCTTTGATGTCGCTCCTATGCATCGGTCACTTTCCTGATTGGCAGTAACAATAGCGGCTCTGTCATTTCCACCGGTTTTCTCACTCTTTTCGCGTTTAATTCCCGAATCGTGCCATGCATTTATTTCAAAAAGTGGTTACATTTTGGCCGCGGCTGAATTAGAATTCAACTATGTTGAATTAGAAATGTTAGTTGCTGGCTGCAGTAGGGTTCAGTACATTTTCCGTATGTTGGAAAGTTTCATAAATGCATAATAGCGCCTGTAAACACCACAATTTATAAACAAACATCTTTATTGACATGTAGTGATATCCAGCACACATAAAGTAATCAAATACAGTAGTGACCTGAGAGACCTGTCAACCTTTCAGTTACATTTCCTGTAAATCCCCCCTTCTATAAAAGTTAAAAAGAAAAGCGCGTTAGGAAAATCAAATATTATTGTCATGCCTAAAAACCTACAGCAGGTGTCACTGTTTTGCTGGAGGAATATATGACGGCACATCTGAGACCGTTGTCTGCTGAACAGGTATATACTCATGGAGTAAAGTTTTGGGACACACCTCAAAATCATTGAATTCAATAAGTCAGTTTGTAAAATTTCTTCTCTGAGAGATATTCCACGATCAACTGTAAGTAGTATATTTTAAAGTGGAAGCGTTTAGGAACAATAAAATGTCAGCCACCAAGTGCCAAACCACAAAGTAACAGAGTGGGGTTGCCAACTGCTGAGGCATATAGTGCGTAAAAGTTACCAATGCTCAGTTGACTCAGTAACTGCAGCGTTCTAAACTTCCTCTGGTATTAACCCCAGCACAAAAACTGTGTGCTGGGAGCTTCATGGAATGGGCTTCCATGGGCGAGCAGCTGCAAGCCTCTCATCACCAAGCACAATGTAAAGCATTGGATGGAGTTGTGTAAAGCACACCGCCACTGGACTCTGGAGCAGTGGAAATGTGTTCTGTGGAGTGACGAATCTCACTTCTCTGTCTGATGGACAAGTCTGGCTTTGACGGATGCCAGGCGAACGTCACGTGTCTGACTGCACTGTGCCAACTGTAAAGTTCGGTGGAGGGGGTCAGTAATGTGACCATGCGTGGGAATTTTTCTGTAGCAGAACTAACCTGGGTCCTGCCAAAAAGTGGGAAAAGGGGTGTCTTGTAGTGTACATGTGTTATGTAATAATTAAAAAATATTGTTCATTTTTATATTGTATACAGTCTTTTAAAACATCTTTAATAGGTTAATCCAAAAATATATGAACAATGCTCCATGATTGTAATTGAGTTATATAAATATTTAAACAACAGTCTTTGCATAGACAAAATGCCCACATCAGTGAAGACTTAGCACGTCTTTCGCATCATACTGGCTCCCCTGAGGACAACGTAGGGCAGTCCGAGGGCCCAGGTGTCACTGGGCCAGTACCGGAGGTCAGGCAGCGAGTAGGGAATCTCGTTCTGGGCGTCCAGGTAAGACAACAGGGCAACAGCATAGGCTGTGGTCATCACAATCAGAATGTGCCTGGAAGGGGGAGATGGAATCAGAACCATTAATACACACCTGTAGCCACCAGATGGCATAGTAGTTAATGACTTGGCAGCCAATCACTTACAGGCTCAAGTCCCAGGAGGGTACAGTTGTTCTTGGTACTTTGACTAAGCAAATATCATAACAGTCAGTTATATTTTTATAAGGAGGAATAAAGATTGACCTCAGATATGTGTTCACTATGTTAATAAATTAAGTCCCCTGGGAGACAGGAAATGGCAACAACAGGCAAAAAGAGCTAATTTTCCTTGCATCATCCTCTTCATCAGCCTCCTTGCTCGATTGGATTGCAGGCTATGTGGGTTTATGGGTAACAGTCAGAGCTGTGTCACAAAACCGCTACCAAAACGCTTTCTACACTCTCTCACCAGAAGCCATGAAGGTAGCAGAAGTTGAGGCTCTTCCAGAAGCCGCAGCTGAAGCGGTCGCTAATCCAGCAGGAGACAGCCAGCATCCACAGGCCGACGGCAGAGCGAGCCAGACGCAGCGCCTTCTGGTTTGAGCAGCTGCGGAGCGAGAGGGCAGCAGCACGTCCCGTGAGGAGGGAGGCGAGGGGCCCCGCGGCTCCCACTGAAACCCTCTGTCGCCTCCGTCGCTCAGCGCGGCTGGGCAATGTTCTAGGGGTGCCTCAAAGCACTCAGATCACTAATATGTGTTTAGGTCAATTAATTATTAATGACCAGAGACACTGTTTAATAGATATCGGAGGTTAGGGTGGTTCAAGCAGAATTTTTCATGACGATTTAAATAAAGTGGCCAGCAACAGCACCCCCTGTTGTTGTACCTGCGCAGCTCTAAAACAAGGGAGTAGATGATGTGGATGGCAAAACAGTTGAGGACAAAGGCGTTGGCAGCGGGCTTTACAAAGGCAGACAGGGTGGCGATGACAGTGACCACTGTGACCATCTTGGAGAAGGTGGCCCTGTTAAGACAAAGGGGGGTTGGTCTCCAGGGCTATGCATCAATGGTGGGCAAAATGCACCAACAGTGGCTGTTAATCGGTGGATCATTCCCTGGAGATGTCCCAGCTTTCCTGGGGGAGTGACTGATGTCAAAGGCTCACTGGCATAACGGAGCTCGAACATCAGCTTCTCTGTCTTACCAAACTGCTGTAACAGGCAGCCGTTTAAAACAGTGTCTGAAGTTCAGTACTGTGTAAATGTCTTAGGCAAAGAAAATGATGTCTATGTTGGTGTAAAACTATGTTTTGTTTTTCCAAGTGTGTTAGCTCAACCATTATGGAATCTCTCCTAATGTAGCAACCATCCAGTTCTTTAACTAAATGAATTTATTTGAGATGGACAAAACAAACCATTTGGTGCATTTTTTTCACTTGGATCTTGGATTGCTTTGGGGCATGCCTTGCCTTGTGTCCTTTTTATTTTAACAGAGAGCACCATCTAGTGGGATCAAAAAATACAGCATATGGTTCATGAAACATTGTTTTGACTTTGCTAAAAATTAAATAATTAATTGTGCTGGTGGTGAAATTTAATGGAATGGCCAAGGTGCGTCTGAGGAGAGGTTTGGGAAGGAGAAGCATTCTTTGTCTAGCAAGATATCAGTAACTTTTTGGAGAACAGGAGAAATCCCTATTAGCTTTTATTGTGTTAGTCTTAATTTCCCTATGTTTTAATGTTACATTTTTTTTGTTCTGAGCAAATATACACTTTCTACCCAGATAAACATCACTTGACTGCCTAAGGCTTTTGCACAGTACTGCAAATATTATAGTGACAGATTAAAAAAAACCTAATGTTACCTGTCCTTAACGAAAAAGGGGAAGTGTGACCGCGGGAACCAGAGGCAGTAGCCAATGGCCAGCACCCACAGGATGGAAAGCTCGTCCAGCATCTGTCCCATGAAGCTCAGTGTCATGTGGAAGTACAGGGAGAAGAGCCCTGAAGAGTCGAGCAGTGCGGAGCAGGAAGGAGGGAAACGTGAAAACGGCAGGCTATTTCTGATATACGCCAAGATAGAAGTCTTATTAGGTAACAGATGTTGAAGAGGAGTTTTAGCACTACAGCAAAATAAACCCAATTAAGAAAAAAATCAGTGCGACCACGACTGTCAACGGGTACCACAGCTGTTGAGAATAGGGTCTAACCTAAGAGTTCCCGATCAAATCCCAGAACGAGCCTGCTGTATAGCGTTATTGCAAGATATTTAACTTGAATCATTCCAGGAAAATACACAGCAGTAGAAATAGATCACAATTATCACAAGGGACAGAAACATCAGTGAGTCCTTGGAGACAAAACACAGCATCTCTTTACACTTCAGCATCGTCCTGTTGTTTACTGTGTGAATTTATGAATTTTTATCGCTGAATGTGTTTTTTTTTTTTTTGGTGACTTACCCACAAGCAGCATCATGAGCCAGACCAAATGCACAGCCAGATTCCTCTCTCTGGCATAGGGGTGGAGCAGGTACATCATGACAGGAGCGATAATGAAGAAGGCCACATTACTAATCTGAGGAGAAAAAGATCCGCGGTCATTTAAACAGCCCAAATGGACAGTGCGTGAAATATCAATCACCCAGAATAAGAGTTCGCCCCATTTTCATTAACACATCCAATGTGAACATTTTCGTAGAAAGGCGTAGTACTTTTATCTCCGCAGTAGAGGGTGTTCAAGCAAATCCACCAATAGAGATTTGCAGGTTCAGTGCTCTGCTTAAATCTTATCTCAGAAAACAGGGCTGGCCACATAATTCTTCCGTCATGCCACCGGTGAGCGTTGGCTTGCGTGCCATTCAGAGAGAATCTCATTGGCACGTACCTAGGATATTTGTTGTAACGGCAACAGTCTATACAGTCAGCCCAAAACGATTCCAAGTAATTTCAGTTTTAAAAAGGGATTTTGTACACAATTATGTGTGTATATATATATATATATATATATATATGCTTATTATTTGTCTGCGTGTGTGGTTATTTATTTATGGATTTAAAATAGCAGACTGGATGGATTTTGACCCACTTGGTCGCTATCCTCTATCCCTGCGGTGAGTTCAGCTGGATTCAGGCCGGCTTTTGGTAAATTGATCAGGTCTGCATCACTCACCAATAGATCTATTTGACTGGATCACCAATAGCATCTTACCGAACCAGTAATTCAGTCGTACAAATCAGCGAACCAGATGTGGACCCTTACTGTGTTGAAATACTCGACCACAGTTTCAGAGTACTTGTAGTTGTCTTCGCACCAGTCAATCTCGGAACTCTCATAAGAAAAGATGGACATGATTGCACAGTCCCTGTCAAAGAGAGAGGACTATAAGCAAAAGTTGTTGCACTGACGTCTAATTTTAAAAAACAGATAATATCATGCCTATTACATTGATATTAGGCTACATTACCAACAATAACTATTATATTACTTATTATTACTACTACTAATAATACTATTGCGTATCAGATTATTAGGGAAAGAACTAAAAAGCCTAATAAATATGTAAAGCCGGGAAACCGTCACTAGCAGGTTACACCGAGCAAACGTCATTCATGTGACTTAAACTATTACGTATTGCCTGTTGCCTGTAACTGCCACTGCAGCGTTAGCCTGTGCGCTGCAGCATAAGGCACCATACAAATGAAATAGCGTAGACGTTATTATTTGCGTTATTATTTAAATTCTTCGAAAAAGATCACAGTAACCTTTTACTTACCAGAGGGGTAAATAAGTAGAACGACGCTCCTATAAGTGGCGGAAGCTTTTAAAATGCCCATAAAATGTTCCCTGTCCTGTTACGCGAGTTCTATTATGCGACTGGGGGCCAGCCCGCGTTGAGGGACAGCGGCGGCATCACGCCTATATTAGTAATGTCAATATATAACAACAACACCCTAAGTTATATGGATTTAATTACCTGCGAGATAAAGTGTATTGTGCTACACCTGCCCAGCTGATATGACTCCTTGTCCATAGCTAAATTAAACGTTTGATGATTAAACCACGTTTTGCTTTCGCATCCTTTAAAAAAAGTTCAGTTATGCTAAATCAATTCATTGTTAGCAAAGTAATTGAATTGAAATGCATCGACTTTAGTACCACATTCAACTCTTTAGTCCTACTACTACGGAATTCTCTCAATTCTATAGATTATTCAAATAAGTTCAATTCTCAGATATTACAATGGAGGATTATCATATCGAAATTTGATAGTCTATATGCGTATTGGTAAATGAATCCTCCATTTGGCTACTTTTTACAACTACTAACACATGTTTAGTCAATTTTATATCCGCTAATTACTTAGACTAATTACAACCTAAAGCATTTTTGTGAATTTCCAGTTGCAGCAGTCAGAATTTTGGGTGTGATTTAGCTCCTTCTTAACTGCTTTATTGTTTATGTATTGCCACGGCGCAGTAATACATCAGTCAAAGCACCCAATACAGCAGACCTACTGCTCATGTTGTTATAATAAACCGTACCTTACAGTGGCTACCGGTTGGATATACTTAAGCACGGAGCGGGCAAAGTCACCTCGCAGGACCCGGCTTCAGGCTGCCTCCTGAGCCAGTCCTCCTCCTTCGGACCGCGTCCGGGCGCCTCTCAAGTCGGCGGCGGCTTGACCAGCAAAGGCCGGCTATGCGTGGTGCGTTATATACCGAAAGGGGACGGCCAGCATGCACTAGGACAACGGCTACACAGACCAGGGCTGTTATTAGTCCATTATTGGCAAAACCTGAGATACCGGTTTGACAGCCAATGCAGAACTTTTATGAGTCACTTAATACATTGTTGGAAAGCTTAATCGCTGTAGAACTTTTTCTCTATCAAAAAAAAATATATATATATGGTTTATAGTCTAATTCAATATTGTTTGTCAACTAAGACACTTAGATAGCATGAGGAATTAGGTTTTTAAACTTTAAACAAGTCTAATTGTTACAGCCAAAAC
The DNA here is from genome assembly GCA_026780765.1 of Petrocephalus schoutedeni. Lineage (NCBI taxonomy): Eukaryota > Metazoa > Chordata > Actinopteri > Osteoglossiformes > Mormyridae > Petrocephalus > Petrocephalus schoutedeni. Next base: position 3,174,685 of record JAODKL010000044.1, read on the forward strand.
TTGACTTTGCAATATGAGAAATTCGACCATTACAGCACATTATATGGAACTGACAAAACTGAAAAATATCCCAGTAACACAGAACCAGAGAATCAGCTGCATGAATTTCTGGTGAACATGGCCGCCGATTGTTTCATGTACTAAGGAAGGCTCTCTTGTGGGTTAGACAGTCATGGTGCACAGCATCGCCTGCTGTTCACCCCAGGCCCCCTTAATACTGCAGAAATGTTCACATGAAGAACGGAGCGCTAGATGGAAACTGAATTAAACTCCCGAATACCGTCTCTCACGCGCACACACACACGCTGGCTTGCGGTTTCCATGAGATCCTTTTTGAGCAGGGAGGCTTGTGCACGTCATCAAACCCTCGTGTGGTCTTTGGTGTGATGCTGTCGCAGGACAAGGAGTGTTAGGAGGTACTGGCCAACCTCATGCATCATCATTATCACCACCCCCCCCCCCCCCTTTGCCACCCAGCTCACTTCTGGAACATATGGGAGACACCTCCAACTTATCTGGAGGGTGCAATCAATCCATACATCCATAGTAACAACTTATATTTGGGACGCATAACGGGGGTAGACCTGGTGAGGGCAGTCACGAGCCATCCTCCTCTCCCAGGTCATCGCCCTCTAAAATAAAATCATAAAGAACAGGCCCCAACATCTGATAACAGATCGCAGTCCGTATGCTGCCACTGCGGTGCCTCCGGTCGTCTTCCTGCTCGGGGCAGACCGACCTGACTCCGCGATGCACGCCGCCCGTCAGACGCTGAAAAGAAGCCAGCCGGAAAAACGGAACAGGGAAATGAATAGCCGGACCTGCCGCCACTTATCCCCACAGCACGCAACATACAATACAAACATTGCTTTAAACCACGGCTGTCGAACTCCTGTCCTGGAGGGCCGGTGCCCTGTGTAGTTTAGTCATTTCCTTGTTCCACCGCAAATGATTGAGCCCACGTAGATTGACAAATTGATGCATCAAATAATCCCACGTGTCATCAAATACAAATTTCGGAAACATGACAAACCCTCCAAAACACAAAACGCACACAAATTACAGAACGAAAGAAAAAAACCGAACTAAAAAAAGACATTAAAATAAATGTCTCCATCTCTCCGTCCCTTTCCCTTACCCACCCTACCCCATGTCTGACATTAACTAACCAAAGGCTACGAAACCCCCTTTAGACCGGGGGAACCCTGAGTCACACCCGATATCAGACACGATCTGTCCGCCGACAGTGTGCATTTTGACTGAACGTGCCCGTCACTGGAGAGTTAATGGTGGCTAAACTCCACCATTGCATGGCATAGCGGATTACCAGCTGCCAGATAGCGCTTAGCTGACTACCCCATGTCCAGGAGCTCACGCCGGCCGCTGCGCAATAAGGTGAATGACTAAAATGTGTGTCATTTAAAAGTTTCACTGATTCGTTTACCTCTGACTGCTCCAAAACCTCCAATTGCTCCAATTCGTGCATGTTTTTTGTGCTTTTTTTCTGGAACCAAATAAAACCCTTGCATAAAACTATTTAGCTAGCTAAATTAATTTATAAGTTGCTTTACAGCAATTTTGAAATTACTTAAATATGGCCTTCCTTGCGGCACCAAGCGGTGTGTGAGTAACCCCGAGCATGGGACTCCGCCGGTTAGTAGTAACGGCGTAACACGAACAATAAGCGGTACGGTTCGCCGCCCGGTACTAGTTTGGGCTGGGAATGTGAGATGGGCGGACGTAGCGTATGCCCACAATCACCGCTCGCTTTAACGATCTAAACCATGATTAATACCGCAGCTTCTGCATCCGATCAAGTCGCTTCTGAAACGGCGTCAATCGGTTCCAGGCGCCGTTTCCCACGTGATCGCGAATAAGGCCTTCCGGTGCCGTTCCGTTACCACTATACAAAGACCACAAAATAAACCGATCACTTAGAAAACGAGGCATCTCATTTATTGGCTTCATTTATTTTCCATTTGCACCTTCCTAGATTTAATTCTCAAAACCACAAATTGTACAAAAAGAGTAATGCAAATATACAGATCCTGTATATAACACTATGTACGACACTAAGCAGGTACACTGAATAGCAACAAAACATATTTTTGGTAAGAAAATGAGGGGCATTATTGTGGGGGTCTGCCATCTACACTGATGTTAGTTTCACTATGAACTATATCAGCTGCCATATTATTAAAAACAGGTACCGATCAATGACCCTAAATTGGCTACGGTCACGTGACTAGGCAGGCTTAAGACACCATGGGCAAAATAAAAATCAGATGCTTCCTAGACAGTCCAGAGAGCTCATGCTCCAGTTAAAGTCAGCACTTCACAAAAATCATCCTATACAACATGTAATAGACAGAACTCCGTTTCAGGCAGCGTTAACTTTCAGAAACTGAAGGGTTAAATGCTGGTCGGAGTGGAGCGCAGCAGAGGGTAGGACACACACACACACACACACACACACACACACAGCCCAGCGTCCAGAGGGGGCCGTCAGAGCTGAGTATAGACAGAAGGCTCCCCATCCGGTGAACTTTTGGGCTGTAACGGTGGAACCACTCTGAAATCTGAAAGAGAATGAAGCTTCACCATGGAGCCAAAGTCTTAGAAAACTACCAGGTTATATAATACTGAAGTTCAACATAGCATCTACTAGTCGGCCACAGAGAGGGGCACTGGCCTGCCGCGAGAGCCGGGCAGCGGATGTCCGACTTACCGACATCGCCCTGTAGGCGGACAGGGGGGCCTCTGTGGTGGCCCTCGATGTGGGTGGTCATCTCCTGGCGGGTAGGGGTAGCGTGGCCACACTGCAGACACCTGTAGCGCCCCCTAGTGTGCTCCCAGAGGATGCGGCTGCTGAAGGACTGGCCTGAGCAACGTGCCGGGGGTGGGGGGTGGAATAGAGAGAGAGGGGGAAAAAAGCGCACCATCAAGGAAATGTCGTTCAGCCAGACTCTGGATACCACGGTGTCCACGGTCCATTCTGGAACGTCAGATAAAATTAATGAGAGCGAATCTAAGAATGGATCCAGGGGCCCCAGTGGGGGAGGGGGAAATGGGGTCATGCAATCATGGGCACAACAAATCAGGCAAGGATTCCACTCAGTGTCGACTGTAACATCAGCTCGCATCATCTGAAAAGCCATTGCTTGACAGAGCTACCGCCAGACTGGCAAGCTAATCACAACGCGGCAAAAGGTATTCCTGAGGCACGGAGGTATGTGACCTGAAAGGGTTAGTTCTGAAGGTCCAGGTTAACTTTAGACCAGGGCTTACATAATCAGCTGGTTCTGAGATTAGTACATACTGAAGCAGAGAGGCAGGGGCAGGAGCGGATCAGAACCACCGCGAACCGGTCTGGCTGCTACCGGGCTCTATGAAACAGCCAGTCCAAAGCCACGCTTCACGGCCTGCACCTCTCACAGCCAGACAGCCGGGCAGTTACAGAATGGAGAGCGGGAGGTGGGTGGGGGTTACTGTCACCGGGCCCTAATTGGTGGAGGGGGATGGAGGGGGTGGAGTCTCTCTGATTGCTGTGTGAGCGTGAGTCTTCAAAGGTATTAAACTGCGGGATGCAGAGTGTGGTGGGGATAGGAGGTCAATTGGAGGGCTAAGAGAGACGGCGCCCCCTTGGGGGTGGAGGTGGTACTCTACTGGAAGCAGAGGAGACAGGCTGGGCGGATCCTGTGCTGCACCTGGCTATGTGTGTGCGGGTTGTGGTCTCTGTGCCTCACCTGGATTTCACCTGTATTTATACTCTGACTGCTGAGAAGATTGTCCGTTCTGTGCAAAAGGGGTCCGGGCTCGTCTGGCAGGACAGTGCACACGACAAAACACACAGTTCACTCAACAGCGGGAACGGCCAGGCCCAACAGCGCATCTCGCCCCGGCAATCAGGCGGGAGCAACACTAGGCGAGAATCACGGGCAGATTAGGACTTACGAGCCACGTGATGCGGTCTTAGGAGCAACACATGACACTCATTCACCTTGGTTCTTCCTCCACACCGCGTTGGATCCCGGCGAGGTCGGGGGGCCCAGGGTTCCGGGGGGGGCCGGTGCGGCGGCGCGGAGGAGCCGCGGCTGAAGCTGGTGCTGTCCGTAGCCGGGGGGCGGAGATGACTGCATGGGGGTCTGGTAGGCAGGGAAAGGCATGAGAGGGGCGTCCGGATGGGGCTGCGCGGGAAAAGCCAGGGGCTGCTGGGAGAACGGCGAGGCCTCCAGGAGAGGGAAGGTGCCGGGGGCAGGGACCAGCGAGCCATCTGTGGGGAGGCCGCCACCGGAGGCCGGGAGGAGTGGGCCCGGGCCGGGCCCGGGGTCCACCGCCGGCGGCCCTGGATCCACCTGCATGTCTTCCATGCTGCCTTGGGCGACACCGGGAGCCTCCTGCAGCCCGGCAGACAGCAGTGCCGAGTCGGGGGCCATCTCAGCACCGTCGCCCGCGTGCGGCTGGGAGAGGGGCGGGGCTACTTCCTCGGCCTTGGCCACCTTGTTCTTGGCCACCTTGGCACAGGTGTGCAGGTGCTTCAGAAGTGCCTGGTAGGAGCGAAGCTTCGCCCTGCAGCTCTCACACCTGGACGGGGAGCGCAGGTAGCCAGCGGGTTAACCAGCTGGAACCACAGCCACACACCAGCCCCTTAAACTCAACCAGCAACTGCTACAGGCTCTAGTACTAATACATAAACATATAAATGACAAAACACAAGATATGGAAAAATGCAAACATTCTTCTTTAACAAATAAAAACGGCAGCACATTCTTTGTGCAGGCCGTGTTTGAACAGCCAGCCATAAAGCCCAGCCTTAACAGAGACTTTAACCTGGTGAGCACACCTGAAGTGTTCTGGGGTGCTGCCCCCTACTGGCCACTTACAGGAAGTAGTGGTTCGGCTTGTAGTGGCACCTCATGTGTTCCATCAACTGCTCCATGTTGGGGAAGATGCCGTGGCATCCCACTGAGGAGCAGTGGAACATTTTTCCTGGGTAGAGAGGAGCACAGAGCTACTTTCATCCAGCATTTCAGCATAATATCAGAACAGAAAGGACCAGATAAACACTACAAGTTCTTTAATTTTGCCCACGATTTATTTAAACATGGACGTGGCAAGACATCTTCTGCATTGTGAATAAAGCTCAAGCTGAATTTGACAGACTATGTACTTGAGTCACACTGTTGCAGAGACTTCCTTCCCATTACCCTGGTATAAGAAGGTATTCAACTAGGCAAACTACCCATCAGCCACTTTAAGAGTCAGTGGGGGATTACAACATCTGGCCTTATGTGGGCCTATTAGTATATATGCATGGCTAACAATTGATATATTGAAAACAAATGTAGACCACCATCATCACCATCAATAAGCGGATAAATTAACTGAATTCTATGCTTAGAAAATCTTTCAAAACCTGCAATCTTTATAGCATGGCACAAGAACAAGGGGCGGGGCATTGTTTTTTGCAGTTGAGAGACTCAAAATAAGAGAAAGACTTTTGTTCAGACCTGGAAGGGACTCTGTTGGAATCTGGTGACTCTCCTTATGGCTGCTGAGTCTCTGCATGTCGGTAAACGTCTGCTTGCAGCCGTAGAAGGAACACGATAAAACGTTTCCTGCAGACCAGCGTACAAACCTTCATTTAGGGAAACCACGCGTTCCTACTACATCTATACGTATTTTATTTCAGGGTTCACCCAATACCCAAATAATTTAGTACTACTTTCTTAAACTTTACTAGTATTTCACTAGCGTATGCAAGTAAAAATAATGAGCAAAAGCATGCATATTCGTTTATATTTAAATAATAAAGCCGGGAACTCGGCCGCACCTTCCATGGCTGCGGTGGACGCTGGCATCGCCGCGGACAGGTCATGGTCGGCTGCCCCGGCGGACATCTCTGGTTCATGACTATCAACCGCCAGGGAGGATGAGGTGAAGGAGAGCAGCCTCTCGAGTTCAGACTACCTGGAAAACAGTGCACCGTTTACGGGAGACCGCATTTCCAAAATGCACACTTACTGGCATTTACACACCGCATGTCGGGAAGTGCATGCAAATTTATAAACGCGTAGTATAGCTGCTGGTTAAAGAGCTGGTCCGGTATCCGGATGGCCCGGTATCCGATCGTCGCAGGACCTCAAACAAAGGCCAGTTTCTGAAGCAAGGGCCATGGCTATTCGCCGTGCATGGAAACACGGGATTTAATGCCATGAATAAACATGGATGCAAGCAAATCAAAAGCAACAGACGGCGTTTATTGTAATATCACACGTCTCTCGTTATCGATCCGATTCCGTACACGATTGTGCCCGCATGGTGTTTACTGGCCGAATTAGCCTCACCGCAATACGATAAACCACTATCCGCTTACCATGAAATGATTATAACAACGACTTTAATGCAGGATCGGTGTTCGCCAATGCATTTATGCACACAGAGGGAAACAAATGCAAGACTAAAAACACAAGCAAGCGCAGCCGCGTCGCGGCGGGACGTCTCTCCCCAGCTCGGCTGTTTGGTATCGCGAGAGGAGCGGTGGGCGTGTGAGACTGCGCATGCGCGCTTCCCGCCCCCTGAGCAACTCGCCGGGTGGCGCCGCCTATGGAAGCAAACATCTCCAACGTGACTCTTTAACGCTGCTTCTGCCACACATTCGCTCGCTGGCGCTGGGTTTCTGACATACTAACATGTCAATATGTTTCACTCATGATTGTTAAATATTTTCACAGTAAAATAATTAATTTATTAGTTAGTCAAACTGAGCAGTATTTTTCCCATTTACTGTTCAGCATATGAGCGAATTAGGGGTGGGATGGGATCGATACTGTTCCAATCTCCTGTACGCTCACAAGAGTAGAAATCTGCGGACAAACACTGCTCCGTTCATATCCTGCAGCTGACTTTGCTTGGCCTTCTCCCCCTTGCTCTGCTGTGGTTTGCTGTCGTAGTGTCACGTGACTCAGCGGCGTGAGCGTCAGTAGAGAAGCACAGCAGCATGCCAGAGAAAAAGAGGAGCCAAAGGCTGAGAATTACAGCCAAGTGCAGTTTGTGCTTTTGTTTAGTTATTTGCACTTTATTTACTTTAATTTTCACAAATAACAGTGTGCACTTTGTTTATAAAAGCAGATAAGTGTAATCAAAGGGAGATTTTTTTCTTATTTGATGTTTCTTGAACTTGAAAAGAGCAATGCAAGTTTAAAAATATTTGCTCTCCAATAATTCATGCAGATTTCACGTTTCTAAATTTAGTTCATTATGACAATTTACTAAAAACTTCGCTAAAAAAATCTGTCCTGAGCTTTAACATGCACATAATGAACTAATTAAATGTGGAGTGCAGAAATGACAAAATGATTTGGCGGTTATGAAAATTAAATTAGATTTAGCATATTGATGATGCATTCCTGTCCCCTACATAGTACATAAGCTGCCTCTGTAAGTAAAAGGTATTGGTATCGATGATATTGGCCCTGTGTTTACTTGGTATCGGATCGATACCAAATTTAGCAGTATCGCACACCACTAGAACAAATACATGAAAATTCGTATTGTGGTACCTGGCGGACCGAGGCATGGCGACGGCAACGGCAAGAGACGAATAACTCAGCTCGGGGAGAAACAGGGATCTTCAATTATAGCCTTGGAAGAACAGTAATACCAAGGCCAATTAAGACTTTAGAAACAGGAGGTCAGATGCCGGTGAGGTACACACACGGTGGGGGGTTTATACAAAGCTAAGGACACGCGAGGATCAGACAGGGTTCACATATGACACGCGCCACAATCGGGAAATAAAACGATTTACTACAACAACAATATAAGGGGCTATTTAATATAATAGTAATTATATTAATAGCGTAATAGCGTTTTATTTATTATAAAGGACATATAAGCTACTTTGTAGCTTATATGTACTTTTAGTTTTCCCAGTTCAATTGACACTGCAATTTCTATTATAGATGTTATAAACAGCCTAAGTGTGGCTTGGTTTAACTCATGTAGATAGATCGATACCAAAATATGGATTCTTTCGATGTGAATGTTTCCATTTTGATAATCTAATCTAACGTTAAAATGTCGATATTTTTCCCTGGGTGGCATGTGCAGGGCTATTAATGGGCAGGGTCGCCCGTTTGGGGGAGAAGGAGGAACACTGAATATCTGTATCGCCGATACCGACCTTTCGGTATCCTTCGGATCGAACAGAAAAGCAGTGGTACCGCCCACGCGGTATAGTCTACCGCAGAAGTGTGTCTTTAAGGCTGCGGGCGCTACAGACTGTTACGTTTGGTCCGGGGAAGTGCCCTGGCACTTTGGGGAGGAGCTGGCCTTCCCACTGCGCTCCTCTAACTCACACTCGCTTAGTGCGTGGGAATAAAAAGTGCTGTGACTTCATCGTTTCTTCACACCTATACGCCTGCGAAAGTTTTGCGGTTTGCTTGTTTTTTCTTCTTTCCTTTTTAGAGAGATATAGAAGGAAATACAAGGCGGTTCTTTTAAGGAGCGAGAGGCCAGCGCACGGAGGAGCGGGATTGGCGTAGCGGGACGGGAGCGCGGCTAAGCTAACTGGCTTAGCCTCAGGTATGTGAGCGCAACAAAGTAACAAGCAATGACTTGATCGGGCGCCTGGTCGGCCGCCTGGGCTACATGTTACATTTTAGTTCAACTTCTTAGGAGATTCTGGAGTGTGGCCGCCGAAAGCAGTCCGCATGGGCATCTTGTAGGTGAGCGCGGGGCTTTCCGATGCGAAATGCGCGTCGTGCCTTTTAATGCCGCATCTCGGCGCGAATAGCAGATCAAAAGGGGCAGAATTAAAAGCCGAGAAAGCGCTTCTCTTTCAGTTCCTCTATGACGACAAGCAGTGAATTAATGAAAGATTCATAGGGAGCTGTAATTTGAACTTTTGCGAAGTAAACTCCGGGGACGCGTAATCTGATCGTGTTCGGGTCAGTAGATAGATGGGCGCTGGATATTCTGCGTTTTGCTGGGGGGGCGTAGAACAGCGTATTTTCTTTATTATTTTTTTTATGATGAGGGTGCTGTTCCCCGTGATAAACCGGTGATCTGTTGCTGTTAATAGCCAAAAACAGCAGCAACATTGTGATTTTTATGTGGGTCTCGGACTGAATCGGGCCGGCGTTCGCAGCGTTTCTCCAGTATCCTGTGAAGAAAAAATATGAAATTAATGAAAGTAGAAAAGTATCACGTTAACAGCAGATTATGCATCACTGGAGTCTGAGCGACACGTTTTAAATACCCCGATGCACCGATGATGACCATATAAACAAATAAGGGACTTTCCATTTTTTGTTAGTCAGATTCATACCCTTTAACAACTATTAAAATAGTTTCTTTAGAAAAATGTATTTTGGCATTGCAGACTGTTAAAAATAAATGTTTTACTATATTAACAACCTTGGAGCGTGTATCGGCGACGCGTTACGAGGCCGCATAATCGCGTTTTCTACGTGCCTCAGATGGTTGTCATAGCGATCTATCTACCAATGCAAATGATTTATAAAACTGTATAACATCTAGTTAAAGTATTTTGCATCATGTTTAAAGATCTGTGTACTACAAAACCATTTTAAACAATTACTGCTTAATTCGGTAGAGAAACGACTGGCACCGTGCTTTTGTTTTGTAACATGAATCCTGTTTTGATAAAGCATCATGATAAAGTGGAAAGGTGAGCTGTAATACAAAATATCGACTTGTTCCTTTAATTAATGTACCTGATAGTCCCATTCAGCAGAATCACAAAGGTAGGAATGGCTGCATCATACAGGCTCACTGGGCACCATTTTCTATCAGGATCCGCATATTGCCACCCAGAACTTATTAACTCTCCACCTGGCAGGCCGGCTTGTTGCAATAACACGTCATCGTCTGTGAACAATTAAACAGACTGTAATTGCAGCTGGATACATGAAAATAACAGAGAGTGCAATTAAAAGGGCTTCCCTTCTGAATTTGAAACTAGGCCACATCCCAATTTAATAACAAAAGGACTCTTCACGATATGACTTGCAACTCTGAGCTAATGGAATGTAATTAACACACCTATTGATTCAACGTGTTTAAATGCACCGATACAGAGATGCCCCTGAAATCCTTGTCGCAGATAAACTGTGTTATTGTTTCACATCTACAAAGTTAAATCTTATAACTATCCTCTTTGTTCATTTGGTTGAAGAAAATCATGTTTCATGATGTCTTACTTGGTACAACAGTGCACTTGTTGCGTTTACCAGGTGTGTGCCTGGTAAAATGAAAACCCACCTTGTTGTTGAGTTAACCAACCGGGAGTGCCCAGAGTCTCCCATGTGGTTTGTAGTGTATTATGGGAGTGGTTCTGTGGTGGTCCGTCACACCGCAGCTGGAAACATAAAGTAACACAAAGTAAAGTTGGCTTTGGCAGGTTTATAAATTGTTTAACAGGATTCAGGTAACCGGCTGAACTGTAACCCAGAGTAAACTAACCTGTTTTAATCTGATGTACTGTTTTGCGTTTGCCCCAGGTCTTATACATATTCCTGCATGCATCCCAAGGAGTCTGTGCTAATCATGTCTCTGGCCCTGAAGCAAGTTTTCAACAAGGACAGGACGTTCCGGCCGAAGAGGAAGTTCGAGCCGGGAACCCAGCGGTTCGAGCTGCACAAGAAAGCGCAGGCGTCGCTGAATGCCGGGCTGGACCTCCGGCAGGCCGTGCAGCTGCCACACGGCGAGGATCTGCACGACTGGGTGGCCGTGCACGTGGTGGACTTCTTCAACCGCATCAACCTCATCTACGGCACCATCAGCGACTCGTGCACGGACCGTTCCTGCCCCGTCATGTCTGGGGGTGCCAAGTACGAGTACCGCTGGCAGGACGAGCATCGCTACAAGAAGCCCACCGCCCTGCCTGCACCCCGGTACATGAGCCTGCTGATGGACTGGATCGAGATGCAGATCAACAATGAGAATATCTTCCCCACCAACATCGGTAAGGGGGCCCACCGTGGCACCATGGCGGCCCCATGGGCAGCATTTACAGCATGGGATGGAAACATCCTTTTGTACCAATGATGCTTCACCATATTGACGCGCAACTGCCAATGGGAGCCTGAAAATGGAAGCGTTGCGTGTCAATATGGTGAAGCATCATTGGTGAGCTTAGATGCTTGTTTAGCGATTAGGAAGCTGAATCTAATGCAGGGGAATCCCTCCCAGCAGAGGCGGGCTGCAGGGCACATGCACTTTTTATTTGGCCTGTTTTACAATGCAGTTTACGATCACTGTGGCAAATAGAGGTATTTCAACGGCAGTCGTAATTAGGAATTCTGTACCTGCGGGACAGAGTAACTGCTCTTGCGCTGGCTGGATCGCTCGCAGCGGCGGCTGCAGGTGAACATAAGCAGCTCTTTGACTCTACCTGCCAAATACTCTGCCAGTGAAGCAGCTCACTGTGAAAGAGCATTAGTGTGAGAGCAAAGGAAATTCCAGCTTTCTTCCTTTACAGTATCCTGGGGGGATTCCAGGTTCATGGTCACGTGGTCTCAGGGGATTATCCAGGAGTCACGTGACTGCCTGGCGAGGAAGCGTGTGACATGGTTTGGCTTTGCGGCTGTGCTTCCCCAGGGGCCAGTGGCCCTCGCATGCCATAACCTGCCCACCTTCATTGCTCCCTCCTTCTCTCCCAAGGTACGCCCTTCCCCAAGACCTTCATGCAGGTAGCGAAGAAGATCCTGTCGCGCCTGTTCCGCGTCTTCGTCCACGTCTACATCCACCACTTCGACCGTGTCAGCCAGATGGGCGCAGAGGCCCACGTCAACACGTGCTACAAGCACTTCTACTACTTTGTCACTGAGTTCAACCTCATCGACCACAAAGAGCTGGAGCCATTGGTGAGGGGGTGGGGCTAGTTATGAGGGGGTGGGGCTAGTTATGAGGGGGTGGGGCTAGTTATAAGGGGGTGGGGCCAGTGCTGGCATCTCCCAGTGTGGGTTCATTGGTCAATTCCCTGACTGACTGACTGGTGCAGGCAGCAAAATAACCAGCCTGGGGTCTTTATCAGTTCTCCCTGTGTATAGGTATGGGAGAGGCCTGTGGGCAAACATCCAACCCTGTTATGTAAACTGGTGCTGCGATGAGGGCCAGGAGCATTTCGACACTACAGTCTAGCTGCTGAAATACAGTGCTTTGTCACTGTCAAAATGGGGTGTTCAAATTAGGAAATGCAGACATCTCCCATATAAAATACCCCTATTACAGTCAGTATCAATGTTAATCCCTGTAGACTCGACCGTGCACTTTTTTCCAAGTCAGTCGTCTGTTTCGCTTGTCAGGTGGTGGAAGAACTTGGCTGACCAGCCTCATTAAAAATTAACCTTGCTAAAGCAGATAATTATCTCAGTGAAAACAACACCGAAGCTGGTCTAATGTGTGGAGAAACATTTTGGGATGTCTTATTAACCGTCGACAGCATGTCAGATGGTCATCTAAAACTAAATACAGTGACTATTGTAGCGACTATTGTGTTCACAGACTGTTGTAAACGCATGACTGCTTTAGACAGATAGTTTTCCACATCAGATTGCAGCTTTACAGCTGACCTTTGACCTGATCCCTCTCTTGGGATTGGATAGATTTGGGGGTGGATTGGACGTTTGTGTCGGGCACTCTGGTTGGTTGGTTGGTTTGTTGTTCCCCTTGGCAGGCTTTTATTTAGAGGCTTCGGGGTCACCGTGGGCTGCAGGCCGCCCTCTGAGCTCTGAGATGAGCTTTTGTCTGCTGCGTGAGGCATGAATCTGTGTTCCCCTTCTTACTGGTCCTGCGCCTTTTCTTTCTCTCGCAGAAAGAGATGACTTTGCGGGTGTGCCACTGAAGGATGGCCTGGCCCGGTACGCACAGCAAACCCTGCATTACCCCAGGGAACCACAAGGGGGCAGAACCATAAGGGGACCAAAGAAGAAAAGGCACCTGAGAGTCTATTTTTATAAACATACATTTCCTCATGTACAAATAACATATAATTTTATTAAAGTCAATGTATTTACCTGAGGAGCTGAGACGGTTTTGATTAATTTTGTTTTAAAAATGTGTCCTTTCTTAAGGTTTTTCCTATCAGAAGTTCAAGCAATATTGTTTATCCAAAAATATGTACGTTCATGTAAGAGGTATGTATGTAATATGTACATTCTGGAGGTAAGCACATCTATTACCATGGAAACACTACTTTTGATGTTTGTCTGTATTGTACAATCTTAAATTTGTCATTTTTGTTTGTAGAATAGGAAGTGTGTGTGCAACCAAGAGATGCAAACACTGAAGGCTGCTGCCACTTTAACGTTTACCGCCTACTAGCTGACATGTCAGTAATTACATATTATCCCGCCTTCATCCAACCTGCTTCTTAAAGGACTTTGTTCGTTTCAAAACAGAGCTGACGGTCATTAGTGAAAGCTCAGAACAAATATCCTTATATTTTGGATAAAACTATTTGAGGACATAAGCTGAAGTCTGCGGTGATCCGTTTAGTCATTTGGCCTACAAACTGTAGGTGCCACCACAAGCTTTTCTTTGGTTGTGTTCATTGCTCTGTTAGTTTAGCAGGTATCCAAAAAGGGGGCCCTGGTCCAAAAGCAAATACGTTTAAATTTCATGTAACTTACAATTCTTAAAATTTCTCTTTATCAATCCTTAATCCCTGGATGGATCGGTACTTTCTCATTAATCCTTAACTGACATCATTGTGGTGATGGGCAGGCTGTTTAATATTTCTATGACACTGTCAAAAGAAAGCTATCTGTAATATAAAGTATGTTGTACATTTGAGTTGTCGTCCATTTCTTTCTCTTTTAATAAATATGCTTTATAAATATAACCAGAGTTTGTCATTCTGCCAGAAGTCCACTAGGTGCCGCGGTCGTACCACACGCCGGCGACATGACGGGGCGGGACGCGAAATGCCATTTCCAACCGATTCCCATAACATCGGGTCCCACCTTCCCCCGGTTGAGACCTACACCATTGTAGAAAATAGTGCTGTGCCTTCTGACCATTCCTTTTTGCTTTAATTTTTGTTTATAATTAGGTCTACAAATATCCATGTATTTTTATTAATAAGCAATCTAATAGGCTTACAACACGCTTTATTTAGCCAATTTGTTGAGTCCCCCGAGTACACAAAAGTGTAACCGTAGTTGCGGTGCGTTCAAGGGAATTTAATGGATGCATTTTAATTAGATATAGGGCACCGGTCTATTGTTTAACATACTTTCGGCTGTATTAGTATGCAGCAGCTTTGCTTTGTTTTTACATTGTTTTTACCGCACCCCCTCCGCCGCCCCCAGCCATTTCTTTTCTTGCCGCGGTTGTGTGCGGCTTTTGACATCCTCCAGCCGGTTCTAAATCAGGTCAGTCGGATAGGTCATAAGACAAGAGTGCAAGGCGGGTAGGGGGGGACAGCACCCAGATCCTAAGGCGGCTGTGAACGAGGAAGTGGGGGCGAGCTAGGCAAGCCTACTAGTGCGTCTCTGCTCGCTCACGGACGGAATGTTTCCTGGGGGTGGATCTCCTTTTGAGAATGGCGCTGCAGTCATGCATCCGGGACAGAGCGAGAGTCCTGTGTCCCGGGACGTGCAGACTAGGGCCGGCCCCCCGTTCCGCTGCTCCGGGCACAGCGTGACCCCGCCGGCTTTGTTTTGCTCGCTGCCCATTGGCTCGCAGGCCACATGTGGGACGCCTGCAACGCGAGCTACGTGATTCATTCCTCGCCGAGTGTTCAGCTAATTGTTCTGACTTCACGGTTAATAGGCGAACGCTATGGCATGTTTAATCGCGGTGTTCTGTTGTGTGATACATTGTAAATATGTAACGCTACGTCATAGTTTACGAATTACATTTATATATTTTTTATTTCTATGAAGGATGCATTGCCTCGATTAATCAAAACGCTTGATCCAATGATGGTTTTAGATAAATGTAGCACTATATATATAAATATTTAACTATGCAATGTTCAACATATTCACAGCTGGAAATAAACTGTTTGTGTGTGTGTTTTTGTTTTTAATGCATGGAAACCGAAGCGGCGTCCTTGCTGGTCGTTTAAATGAAGATAAGGCGGGGCAGAGACGTTTTCTGTTAACTTATCGCATGTGTTGTTCTACACGGCAAACACTGGCGGGGACAGTCTGCCCCCGTGTAGATACAGTCCCCGAAAATGCTCGGCGAAATGAAAATGAGATATTCCTTCGGAGCACGATAAGCGCCGTTCCCAAGCGGCGCGGGTGCATTGTTCCTGAAACGCGACGCCAGCGCCGCCCCGCTACCGAGAGCCCATTTCGAGGAAAGCGCCGAACCCGACACCCGGGACGCTGCGCGGTCAGCCGGCGTCACTTTTGTCTCCGGAGCCTTGCAGACAGCCTTGACAATCAAGGACTGCCGGATCATAATATCAGAGAAGCGACATCTAAATTTATCTCACTTCGAGTTTCCTAGCCCAGCACCCTCCCGATAACTCTTCCCAGCTGTAAAGCGAGATTATCTTAGCAGTAACCGTTTCATTAATAAACAGTTGATATACATTCCTTATGTTAGACGTAGAAGTTAATATCTTTACCAACAGCTGAGCTCAAGAAAGGGCGCTTAGAGGTAGGCTCCCAGCGACTCCCGTTTTCCTCAAAAAAAGGAGACATACCATGTGATCAGATATATCAGCCAGAATTTGCGCAATGTTTGTGTACGTTTTAGAAGTTCTGAACAAGTGCCAGTATATACAGTGACGGAGAGCGTCACGAGACGTTCCTCTACTCAAACGCACCTCTCCTGCAAAAGGCATGTACAGATCCACAGTGCCATAAATACTAAATCAATATTCCAACTGCGACGTGATCTAAATGAACAGAGTTGCAGTCTGTCTGAATGGAAACACATGATCCGCCCTGCCTTGGAAATTAACCAGGAAAGGCCACGACTTTGTTGGGACACTGACTAAATTCATGCACCTTGTAGTTGACTAGCTTATGGCAATTATTGCATCATCTCGTATAAGACGCTGTCGTATGGAATACGTGTTTTCTCTGTAAATTATGTTCCTACCTGTACTTTAAATCATCGTTAAAGATGTTAAATGACCTAACTGGAAAAATATTTAAAAAAATAAACACCCAAGCAATAACAACAATAAAACAACATTTTTAATAATAATAAGTTATTATTTTTATTGTATTATTATTATTGTGGGAGGAATCTAGTTGATCTAGAATCTAGTGGATGCAGACCGAAAAATTCTGATGCAATTCTTTCGATTTTCACATCAGGCGTTTGAGTGACGTCATCATATAAAAATGGCAGAGGTGGGCGGTTCGGGTCCAGAAGGTACAAATCCAGACCAAGGTTTTGTTTCAACCAGCCAGTTCAGTACTCTGTGACTGTAACTCTTCATACTCAGCTGGCTAGTTGGGGAAAAAAACCTTGGTCTGGATTTGTACTTTCTGGACCCCAGCTCTCCACCTCTGAAAAATATACTTTGTCCACGCCCACAAAAAATAATATCACTTGTAGATTGGAATTACGTGCATCCGTCCACTTCTTTGACAAAAGCTTATCGGGGGCGATGGAATGACGTAGCGCTAGAAGCCACTCTTATCCGCACAATCAGTATGGGCGATCCTGTTTCTGTGCATTGCACACGACTTGTGCATTTTTTTCTCCGTTAATATACTGCAGTTATGCAGAATGCTGACAAAAATGTCTGCATCTTTCCCTCTATTCTGTTCCGCCAAGGAACGGTTACAGATCCACACGCCCCGCACGTTTCACTGAAACAGACACCTCAGCCTTTTTTTCACCGAGTCCGGTTGCGAAACGAACAAAGCGGCCGCCTTCCCGTCTTACGTCAGCGATGGAGCGTCACTTATGGCACCATCCGGTAAAAGTGCACGTACCCTGGGCACTAGTCGACTAAACCATTTAACCAGCAGTGGGATTAACGATTAATGTTATAATCAAGAGAACACCTTACGCTTGTTAGTAGGGTCAGAAGTGCCCGCAGGTTTACGGCGTTAGATTATTGTTTTGACAATGTTTACGGGGTGGGGGCGGAGTTAACTGCATAGAAGTGGGCGGGGTCAGAGCCCGGAGGTTATATAAAAGCTTCCCGGGGGCTGCCGAGCAGCGTCTATTACAGCAGAAGTGCGGAATTGTTCTGGTCGCCTACCGCAGCTCTCCGGGCAGTGGGTGGAAGAGATCGGCGTGAAGGCTGGAGTTACACGGACAGCAGACGGGGTAAGGGAGGCGACGCCGGCCGCCTGCTGTAGCCCGAAGGGCCGAGAAATGGACCTCCGGCTCGGACCGGTGCTGCGGGTTTCAGCAATGCGACAAACGCCGGGACTGAGCGGAGCGGAGAGACGCGCCTTTCCTGCGCGTAATGCGGACGCATGGTGTGCCTTCATCAGGCCTGGTGCTAAAATTAACTCCTATCTGCAAATCCCGACACGGTCGTTCTAATATTTGACAGGGGTGCGGGTGGCTTTGAGACGGAAGGCGTTTGGCGAGGATGTCACGAGTGGCTAGGCAGAAACAAAGTAACTCACAGCTGGTTATCTAGCATTTGGTTATTGTAACTAAAACAAGGAGTCTGGGGGTTTGCACTAACTGTTAAAATAACTGTTTGTTATTATCCTTTATTATTGTTTTATAGGGGAGGATACCAATGCACACTCAGAGATTTTCGTAGGGTGCTTTTTTTCATGATGTCATAAAGCAGGGTACTTAAAGGAAACCATAACTGACGTCCCGACGCGTGTTCCGCAGGGGTCCCGTTTAAAAGCCCGATTCGCCGTCCGGACGCTGATTTCTGGCTGCATCTCTCCGTCGCCTTCCTGAGTTTCGGAGTGAGGGCACCTTCGGTCATCCGCAGCCCGACGAAGCAGATTTAACAAAAAAAAAAACCGACGACAAAATGGTGCAGAATAAGATCAACGAGGTCACCGGATTTCACCGCTCCTTTAAGGTGAGGCGTCCGGGCGGCTTCCCCATAGCACACTAGCTGGGAGGGACGCAAAGCATCTGAGGTCTGCTCTGGCTGTCAGAGGGCCTTCGGCGCTTCGTTTCTGTCTTTGCTCGATGCTGCATTTCTGCTTTGTAACGTGCACTTTGTGGTTATGCGGACGGCTAAGTGGGGAAGCGCCGTCAGTGCTGTGGAATCCCGACCTTAATGTACAGCTGCGTATCATGCCCGGCATTTATATATAACCTTCTACAGCTCTTCCCGTCCTGAATTAGCAGACCTTAAAGGAAACTTCAGGCTTTAAGACTGAAATATTCTGACAGGCTGACTGTTGCTGTTGCTATTGTTAAGTATGTCTTTTTTTTGTTGTGAAAATGTTTGTAGCGCTTCTCTAAGTCTGCAATTTCCTATTTCTCTATCCTTCTCTATCTATCCATCTGTCATGGAATTTACTTGAAGCATAAGTTGGAAGGTCGATATTGGAATTATGTCATGCTGGAATGCTGTGGCTTTGGCTTAAGCGCACTGGTAGACAGTATGATTAACTCGGCCGGTATGTATTATTATTATTTAGCCAAAGGTTAAACTCCTTCCGGCCAGAAATCTTGCCGATTTTTGTTAACATTTAGTTTCTCTCTACTAAGGGTCAAAATCCCTTCGAGTCGGAGGACTTCACCAAATCAGGCTCCAATCTCCTCGAATCTGCCTTCAATTTCGATTGTCCTTCCAGACCCGGTAAGCCTTCGTCCGCCGTCGGCATGCAGTTAGCCACATGTGACCCTGTTTGTCCACTGGGGGGGAGTGTTGCCACAGTGGGATCTTTGTCAAAGTTCATTCCCCATTAGCGGAAAGGCTGAGGGTGGGGGGGGGGCGCCTCACCCCTATTTCTATGATTAGTATAATCCCAGCGAGCACGCGGCCTGGACAGGTCCACACGGCGACCTGCTTTCTAACCCGCGGCTTATTATAGCCGGCCACATTCGCTCACGTGCCCGTCGGCCCCATCTTCTGCCCCCAGACATGCTGGCCAGCCAGCCGATCGACATCCCGGACGCCAAGAGGCGCAACAAGAAAAAGAAGCGATGCCGGGCCACTGACAGCTTCACCGGGCGCTTCGAAGGCGAGTCCGACGCTCGGCTGGAGAACTGTGGCGTGACGGATCAGCCCCGGGGGCTGCTGGGTTAAATCCCCCCCGTTGGTTCCGTTGGCTTGACCGTTGGCTGAACGCAGTCCCCCTCCACAGATGTGTACAGGCTGCAGGAGGAGCTGCTGGGGGAGGGGGCTTACGCCCGGGTCCAGACCTGCGTCAACCTGATCACCAACAAGGAGTATGCCGTCAAGGTAGGCCCTGCCCCCTGGGAGGCTCCTGGACCTTGGGCCAGCCTGGCCGTGCTGTATTTCTCAGTAACGTTGGGGGTTAAGGGCCCCGATGTTCTAAACCAGTCTTTGGTGATGGTGACCTGAAAATATACACAGCTGGTCAGGTGGCTGCTCTGTGGGGGCCAGTGGAATTCGGCTTTGAAGTCCAGTGTTTTTGCCCTGGGGGCTGCTCCGCGTTTGTGCCCCCACCCCCCACATGTCACACCTCTGTGCTTGTGTCACTTTTAGCTTGTGATCGCTGTGGCGCTGTTAAATTTTCATCTGACTTTCTGGGTAACTGATCCTTTGGGGGGGGGGGGGGTTGGCACTGAGTGACGTCCGCAGTCGTGTGCCACATCCAAAGCGTCTCATCTGGCCACTTGAGGAGGGACCATCCTGGTGACTTTGAAGCGTGTGTGTGTTTGGATGTTTTACTGCTTAATGTAGCCGGATCCCTAAGGCTGTGAGGTCCTTTGTTACAGCTGTCTGTTGTAAATATATGCTGCAAGCTCAGCACAGGAAGGAAAAAAACTGTCAGTCACCTCAGCGAGGTAGCCAATCAGGAGTGAGGGGTGGCGGCTTCCACCCCTTTTCTTGTCACTCATTCGTCTGGAGGGCCCTTGGTGGCGGGAACAGTATGTTCTGGCAACTTTGCCGAAGTGCAAAACAAGGGGGGGGGGGGGGTCAAGAATGTAGGTATTTTCATATCCGATCTGTGTTTTTAAAAGGAACTCGACAGTTAGATTCCGGTGAGTGTCCTGTTTGTTTCTGAGGGTTTCTTTTAAGATATACCTCTGAAGCCTCGGCCCACAGTCTGTTTACGTCAGAATCTGCGGAAATAAGCAGTGTGGTGTTGACAAGTGCAATTGTGTTTGGAACCTCACTCCAGACATGACCGCTTATTGCTTTTGGATGGCCCTTTAAATGTCACCCTTTTGCTTCCAGACCTCTGCTCCTTAAAGGGGAAGAGTACTTTTGCTTTGAATATTTGTCCCCTGATTAGTGTCAGTTAGCAGAGAGCTTTATACTGTGAGCCGGAGCAGTAGTGCCCGAGTGGTAGGGGGAGGCGTTTGGGTGTTGGCTCTGGATCGGTTCTTTGGTTCGCTGGGGCAGGGGGGTGGGTTTGGGGGTCGGACCCCGGCGCAGATGTTTCTGCGTCTGCCAAGCCCCCCTCCTGGGCGATAGTGGGAGGGGGGAGTCAGTTCGCTGCCCCCGTCTGGGCCCCTGTGTTTGCAGCACCAGAGTGATTTATTGCCCTGAGGTGTTATGACAGTAAAAAATGTGCCGTGCCTCTCTCCGATCGCTCAGTTTCTATCTCTGGTCATGCGGTGCCATAAACCTTAGAGCTGATGTACTTCTGATTTTAAACTTCTTCCTCCACCCCCACACTTTGGACTGGATCCCAATTACCTCATGGCAGCAGCAGTGTTTCCAGGTCGCTCACGGACCTGTGCCTGGTTAGATCGTTTCTATGGTGGGTGATTGGATTGGGGGAGGAAGCAGCTACTGATTAGCCTCAGTTTTGTAGCATTTGCTTAAATTCGAGGCAGTTGGCTTGGGAACGCATGGGGCTTGTTTTTGGCCCAAACTCATTTCCCTAAGAAGGGGGCGGACCAGGACATAGGCGTATATCAGGTTGTGGGCTGACTGGTGATGTCTGGTTGGAGTGGGCAATTCATGGTGGGCGTGGCCTGTGTCCCTGCAGATCATTGAGAAGAGGCCCGGCCACAGCCGAAGCCGTGTCTTCAGGGAGGTGGAGATGCTCTACCAGTGCCAGGGACACAGGTAACTGCCACCCACCACCCCCCCCGCCCCAACCCTTTCAGGCCCACAGATGATGTCATGACGCAAGGATGTTGGCTCAGAGTGATTCTTAAACGTCCTGCTTTTGAACATCCGCTTATTGGGAGTGGCTGACATTTAAAACAGTGTGGCTCTTTCAGAGTTTTTCCCAAAACAACTTCATGCATGAGTGACATGCTTAAGTTGCTATGAACCTCAGGCGAAACTAAAATGCGGCTATTAGTGTAACGTCAGTCGCAGTCAGGACATGCCTAGCTACAGTCTGTCTAAACATAACCCTGAACAGCCCTCTGCACGCCTGTTTACCTCCCGCTCTGGCAGCTAATCCCTTAATGTTGCTATAACTGTTCACGGGCTAATTGGGCGTTTTTTTTGTCCTGTTCCTGCCGCAGGAACATCCTGGAGCTGGTGGAGTTCTTTGAGGAAGAGGACAAGTTTTACCTGGTGTTTGAGAAGCTCAGGGGAGGTGGGTGTGATTCCATCATGGCTTAGTCCATCATGACTGCGTTACCGGATTTATTTTTTTTTTTGTATGTTTCGGCTGAGTCGATGCTTCCTGCCAGTTCTGATGGGTTGTCATTTTCATCCCCAGGCTCGGTTCTGACCCACATTCACAAGAGGCGGCACATTAGCGAGCAAGAGGCCAGCGTGGTGGTGCAGGACATCGCCAGCGCACTCAACTTCCTGCACAACAAAGGTAGGATCACCTCATGGCTGGGTTGGTACACGTCTCCCATTTGCTCCCTCCCCCCCCTGACGGTTTGCTGTGCCCCCCCCCCCCCCAGGAATGGCCCATCG
>JAODKL010000044.1:3196745-3228086 GCA_026780765.1 Petrocephalus schoutedeni
CCCCCCCCCCCCCCCAGGAATGGCCCATCGAGACCTGAAGCCCGAGAACATCTTGTGTGAGCACAGCGACAAGGTGAGTGCCCGTTTGCTGCCCACCAGTAAATTGGCCTCCTGTAGGGGGCGCTGGTCATTAAGCCGTACTCTGTTCGCGACTTTTGCAGGTCTCGCCTGTGAAGATTTGTGACTTTGACCTGGGTAGCGGGATCAAGCTGAACAGTGACAGCTCCCCGATCTCCACCCCCGAGCTCCTCACGCCGGTGAGCTTTTGTCCTCCGGAGCAGCCTCAGCAGGGTGTGCCGGGGGGGGGGGGGGCGTGGCCTGGGTCTTACAGCCTGTGTCATGCTCAGAGGTCAAGGGTGATGCGTGTTTCCCGGGGAATTCCATAATGCAGCTTTTCGTTTCGTTTTTTAAAATTTGCGTTAGCTTCCTCAGCACCTCTGCCACACACCCCAGGGCCTGCTAGATTTTTAGCTGTGAATCCCATTAACTGTCTCTGCTGGGAATGCTAAATCAGTGATGATCTGGCTTTAATGTGTGCCATGGGGGGGGGGGGGTGAATGCACCCCCCCGAATCTGCCTCCTACATGCTGCTGCTGTTTTTATAGCCCTGCTGGGCAGGTTATTAAAGTCTCCGCAGTGTGGGTTATGGCTTTGGGCCCATGACCCTGTTTAACACCCGGCTCGGGTTTGACGCCAGCACCTTTGCCCCCGTGCGTACAGCACGGCTTGGGTAAGCATAACCTTTCCTGTGATCCAGGGAGCGAAGGACAGTGGGTATGAGCCTGGGGCCACCGAGATGGGCAGCAGTGGGAGGGGGTGGGAGCGCCCGTGAGATACCCCACGTCCCTCT
The DNA here is from genome assembly GCA_026780765.1 of Petrocephalus schoutedeni. NCBI lineage: Eukaryota > Metazoa > Chordata > Actinopteri > Osteoglossiformes > Mormyridae > Petrocephalus > Petrocephalus schoutedeni. Next base: position 3,197,596 of record JAODKL010000044.1, read on the forward strand.
GCTGTGAGATGGCATAGTGCCCGCCCCCCTGCCCACCCTCGTCTCGGCTTCCCTCCCCCACCTTTGTCGCTACAAAGACTTACCGGCAGAGCGCCGTCCCCCCACCTAGCAACTGCGTGCTGATTGGGCGGTCTGGCAGGCGGGTGATGAATGGGCGTGGCCAGAGTCTCTCACTGTAGGGTTGCTGATATCAATGCTCTGAAGCTAAAGGTTCTCTTGTAGAGGGACGGCCGCTCGGTCTTCTCTGGGGTTTCGATCCTTAAGCGTCAAGTTTACAGCGACCAGCATGACCTGGCTGCACACGGCTCGGTTTCACGGGCCCGGCGCGCCTGAGGAGCGTCACTTTCCGAGAAACGGTGCTGTGAAAGGAGAGCCTCTCCTGAAAGTGTCAGAAAGCGGTCGGGGGCGGGGGGGGGGAGGAGGAGGCTTGCGGGCTGGCAGCTGCTGCAGTCCCGCCCTGTCACATGAGTCATCATGGCCTGAGCAGCCAGGAAAGCCCCGGCTGGATTCGGCCGACTCCCGGCAGCGGGGCCCCGAGCAGGAAGCGGGGCTGACTGATGCAAGCCGGCGGGGGACTTGCAGCCGCGCGGCGGTGGTGCGTCTCCTCCCAGAGCAGCCGCGCGGCTGCTTATGTAACGGCACCGCAGCTCGCGCGGTCACCGCCCCCGCCCCCCGGAGAGATCAGCGTTTGCCGCAGCTTTTAAAGCGGGATAAACGACCCGTTAACTCGCCCCGATTTCTGTGACGAGAATCCCCCTCGTGATTCTCATTTTGCAGTTTTCAGGGCTCTTTGTGAAGGATAAGCCCTGCGCACAGATGTAGTTATTGTGGTTCTGTGATTTGTTTGATTTTTGACTTTCTGAGTTTAATTTAATCTGTTATGTAGGTCTGACTTCTGTATTCTGTGTGGGCTGGAGGGGTTGGGCAGGATTCTTTGGGTTGGTCTCCCCTGAATTGTAACCTGGCTGCTGTTTTTACTTTGCTGTCATGCTTGTGTGGCTCTGGGGGGATTGACCGGCCTCCCCGGTGTGCTGACACTGCATTTGTGGCCTGCACTCTGTCACCAGAGCCATTGTCTGGCCATCTGGGGATTCCTGCGCTGAAGCCCGCCTTTGTTAGCAGACGGCTTTTTTTTTTTTTGTTGTTGTCTGTTTAAATCCCTTCAGCTAATTTTAGCCTGGTGTTCCCTGCCGGTTAGTCTGTGGATTTTTTTTTTTATTGCTCTCGGGGCTGGTTTGGGCCGGTTTGCCTTTGGACCCGGCCCTGTTTTCCCCGACGCGTGACTGCAGTTTGAAGGCTGTTCCTCGGTACACTTAGTACTGTTCCGGGGTCCCCAGCTGCCATTGGCCGACTGCTCCGGTGGTCACCGGTACTGCGAAACTTTGGAATTCTGGGAAAAGGGGAAGTGGTTGTGCGGAACCAGCGCAGAACTGTTCTTTTTTTGTTTAAGTAAGCAAACCTCTGTACTGGTAATTTTTCAGCCGCTGATTTCTGATTTCTTGGTTTGATTTCCCCAGGCCCCCACTGGAGAGTGCCTGTGTGTTTGGGGTGGGTGTATGCCCCCCCCCCCCACGCCCTTTTCCAGGAATTCTCATGCTTTTACTTGCACTGAAGGATTTTTAGGATGTAGAGCAGCCCGGCTAGAGAGTCAGATGAAGGTCGGGCAGTGGGGGACTGGGTCAAACCCAGATGGAGGCCCAGCATCGGTGGGTCCTGTATTACTGACTCCCCACTCCACCCCCTCACAGTGCGGCTCGGCGGAGTACATGGCCCCCGAAGTGGTGGAGGCCTTCAACGAGGAGGCCACCATCTACGACAAGCGCTGTGACCTCTGGAGCCTGGGGGTGATCCTCTACATCATGCTGAGTGGCTACCCGCCCTTCGTGGGCCGCTGCGGGGGTGACTGCGGATGGGACTGGGGGGAGCCCTGTCACGCCTGCCAGGTAGGGGCGCGCCCATGCCACGGGGGGCAGGGTGAGGGGCACCGCTCCAGAAACGTAACCTCCCCCCCGCCGCCTTGTCCCACAGAACATGCTGTTTGAGAGCATCCAGGAGGGGAGGTACGAGTTCCCTGAGAAGGACTGGGCCCACATCTCCTCTGGCGCCAAGGACCTAATCTCCAAACTGCTGGTGCGGGACGCCAAAAACCGGCTCAGCGCCGCCCAGGTGCTGCAGCACCCCTGGGTTCAGGGGGTGAGTTCCTTCCTGGGTTCCGTTTTTGTCCCCGTGAGATTGGTGACTTGACTAACAGGAAGTGCGTTTAATCGCGTTCTGCTGGGGCTTTCTAACCGCGTTCTCTGTCCTTTCCAGTCTGGCCCCAACACCTTGCCAACATCTAACTTGCTGCAGAGGTGAGTTTGAGCCCTTCTTTGATGCATCTAGTTGTGTGCATGTGGGAGTGTAATTATTAATGTCCCCCCTCCCCCCTTCCAGGAACAGCAGTGCCAAGGACTTGACGCTCTTTGCGGGGAAGGCGGTGGCCATGAACCGCCAGCTGGCCGAGCAGGAGGAGATCGAGAAGGAGCAGCAGTGCCCCCTGGTGGTCACAGTGGGCTCCTGTTCCATGCGCCTCTCGCCGCCCTCTGACTCCAAGCTGGCCAAGCGGCGACAGCGCAGCAGCCTCCTGAAGGGGGAGCCGGTCTCCGCCGCGGAGCTCCACCAGCGCCTGGCCCCGCTGGTGATCGTGGGGGACTGTGCATGAAGCCGGTCCCTCGTCAGACGAGCTCGTGGTGGCCTCTCCCTCCCCTCGAACCCGGTACCCCTGACACAGCACTTGGGAGACCTCAGTTTGGAGGTGGAGGGGGTATGGCCTTGTGGGTTAAGCTGAAATGGGTCTTGGACACCAAAGGACTTCCCTGCTGCTTCCATGTACAACAAACTGGATCCACTGTGAATTTCATTTCTTTAGAGATACGTAGGACGAAGCATCAGGAATGCATTCTGTTAGTGTTACGGAGCCCCATCTGCAGATATGCGCACACATGCAGCCATCCGAATGTCATGTTTGGCCTCGGTCTGGCCGGCTGGTCACCATCGGCACGCTGCCCGCTGACCTTTGACCTCCCCCGCGATGCGCAGGCCGTCTAATCGCTCTGACTTTCTCGTCTCGCCTTTGGGGACGTTTATGACACGGTCCGCGGAGCGGAACGTGAGCTTCGGTTTGAGCCGAGCAGACTGCTTCAGCAGAAGTGTCGGCCCGGCGCTGGTCCGACACCACGCGGCCGCAGGGCGCCCTCGGCCGTGACTGCCGGGCGCGGTCGGGTGCCTCCTTCACCCTCTGCTCTGCGCTTTAGTCACTAAACCTACCCGGACCTCAGAACTCAAGTGAAATTTCAGTAGGTTGGTTTGTTTCGACCCGGGGAGGGGGGCGGGTTTAGAGGCGCGGGGACCTTTGGGCGTCCTCCCCCTGAGAATCCAGGTCATGCGCGTGACTGTGTTGCGTTACTGGGTGGGAAAGTGCCAGCCGGCGGCTGCATGTCCAGGCTGGCTTCCCCGAAAGCCGCTGCAGGTCAGTGACGTCAGTCAGCTTGTTGATCTGCAGGTCTCCGCTCTCAGCTCCTTAGTTTTGTGTTTGGCTCGGTTTCCCTTCCCTGTGAAGCTTTTTCCAAAAGCGGACGGGATAGACGAACTCGGATGTGTTTTGAATTAGCCGTTTCAGGGACGCTCATACAAACCCAACCTCCAGCCCGGCCCGGGTGCCTTTTTAGAGCCTGCGGCATTTGGGTCTAGCCAACTGCTAAATTTAGCAGTGGCTAACGCCCCCTTTCCTCATTTGCCACGGTGCCCGATTGTAATGTTCTTTAATCTGAGAGGTTAGGGATCTTAATCTTGCAAATAAGAGCAGGAGGTGTGTGCGTGTGTGTGTGCGGAGGGGGGGGGGGGGTGTCAGCAGATCAGAGAACATTCCAGAATTCTTCCGCTGAATTGTAGCTGTATGGACAAAATTCTCAATGTTTACTTTAGTTTCATTTTGTGGGTGACTGAGAATCCCCTGACTGTGCCACACTGCTGTTTTTATGGCTGTTAAGCTTTTGTTTTTATCTTTTTTTTTTTTTTTTTTTTTTACTTTTAAAACCGGTGTGCATCTGTTTGAGTGGAACACCAAATGTCTTAAAGGTTTTATTTTAAAAATCGTTGACTTGTGCGTGTGTGTGTGAGTGAGGCAGTGAGATTGCTAGAGGGTGGGGAGAGGGTAATTATTTTTAAGTTTATCTAAATATATTCGGTATGAGTTGGGGGGGGGGGGGGTGGGCAGCTCCCCCTCTCCTCCTTTTTTTATTTTTTATTTTTTTAGGTGTGTTTGGCCCCGTTTCCCCGCAGGGGACTCAGACCAGCTGACTAATGAGATTCAGTTTGAAATCCCTGGTCCAGGCCGTAGGCGTTAGTGACCCAGCAGTCAAGCCTGTAACTGAAGGTCCCTCAGCTTTTAATCTGACGAGCCCCTTCATCACCAGCGTCTCATTCTGTGTGGCGGTGCAGATTGTACTCTTTGTAACCTTTCCACAGGAATCCCCGCGGGGTGGGGTGGGGGGGGGTGTCGTTTGTCTTACACTAAGACTTTGCGTTTCTTCCGGCATCATATGGGGAAAGAAGCTACTTTTGCTGGAGAGGATCTGACAATGGTCTTTGGTTTATTGAAGACCTTATCAGTATCAGTATTACTTGGAATTGTTCAGGCCCATTTTAATCTGGCATGCCAAGCACAGCTGCTAGGATCTGCAGGGTGTTGAGCTTCCTCTCTGGTGGAGCTACCTCTTATAAATATCCTGCCAGTGTGGTTTTGGGGGTGGGGGAGGGGGTGAATAAATCGAGATACTGGGTATTGTTTACTGTTCTAATATGCAAAGGAGCACATTCACTTGATTGAATTACAAGTATAATCTTAGGAGCACTGGGAGCATTGAGTCAAAGCTAAGGGAGCGTCTGCATTTTCTCTGACGTGATGAGATGTGTAATATGCCCCTTTCCCCCCCACTGAAGGTTCAAACAAGGGATCATCTGAAAGCATTTTGAATGTGTTTCCGCTTTTAAAGGGGATGCGTGGTGCCGGTTCTTTGTACAGCCCGTTCGGTTGCTGTGTGTTAATCGTGACACGTCAAATCTCCAGCTCCTCCCCAGGGGTGAAAATTGGAAATAAAGCACTTTAACATGTGACTAGTGGGTCACTCGAAGCAAAATTTCTGAAGACCGTTTTCTCCCAGAATTTTGTATTGTATTTTTTGAGAACTTCAATAAAATGCTTTGAGCCACAGCTCCCTGTCCTGTTGTTCCTGGTGCCCAAAGCCTTCAGATTCCATAGTTTCTGGAGGACACAAACTCCAGAAGTCCTGTCAGCAGCTAGCTCAAATAAATCTTCAGCAGGGATTTTCCAAGTTACATTTATAGGGCCTCATTACATGTCAGACTTCCAGATGAGAAACTTGTCCCATGTTTTCCGAAATAAACTGAATAGGTCAACATACACACCCTGCTACTCACTCTTACTGCCGTATAGCTGGGACTTCCATAATGTAAATGTGCCTCTTTCTGATCAAATGTAAACAGACCTATACCTTCTAGTCTGATGCAACCAGCTGTAATGGCTACTGTACCATGGCTCCGCCCCCCGTTTGCATAAGCAGCAAAATTCTTCTGCGTATGTCCTTGGGGAGTGTGATAAGCTGGGAATGTACCCAAAACGTCAGAGGGCAGAGCGATGTGTGTCCTCACGTGCAAAACCCTGCTGAGATACGCTTTTATCAAGCCTACAGTGTTAACTCTGCTATATTAGCGTGGCAAAAGACTACGGACGACAAGCGTACGAGTCAATAAATCCCGAGCCAAATTACAGAAATGTGCCGGTATAATCTTGCAGACATTCTCAACTTCTTCGGGCCATCAGAAGCATCAGCACCCTGTACCTCTTCCATCTATGCCCCCCACACCCGATCATCCTGGTCACACTGCAGTGCACACATGTTTGTGATGTGTGGAGTGCAGCTGCACATACGTTTCAATGGGCTGGTGGCACCAGCCCCTTCACGCTGCGCACCACTTTTCACATTCCATCTATATGTGTATTGTCATACACCAATTGTTTGTTGGGCCAGCCACAATACAAAATAAGAATTTCACTGTGTGACAATATATGACAATAAATTGCTTGAATCTTGAATTTGTTGATGGCGGACAACTCATACAGTCAGAAAAGTACAACCGATTTGCGAATAGGTTAAAAAAATAAAAATTAAATAAATAAACGAATAAAATATTAAATAATAAATATACATATATATATATATATATATAAAATCTCAAGGTACGGGACAGTTCCTCGCGTGTGGCTCAAAACTGCCGCACTTGCTCCCCCTGGCGGTTGATCTCTTTCTTTCGAAAATACAGACAGGCTGTCTGCCAACTCATGAATACTGTCGGGAAATGGTGACAGTGATGTTTTAATTTCACTGTATGTCCTACAATGCATGTCAAACTTACTTATGAGTTTAGACTGGTTTTATTTATCTATAGCGCCGGAAGTATTGTGGTAGCACGTCTCCGGTAAAAAACGCTGGTGTGTAGATCTCAACCATCCATCCATCCTCCATACACACCTACGGGCAATCAACGCCAATCAACCTCAGTATGTCTTTGGACTGTGGGGGAAACCGGAGTGCCCGGAGGAAACCCCACAACGGAGAACATGCGAACTCCACACACATGGCCGGATTCGAACCCTGGTCCCAGAGGTGTGAGGCGACAGTGCTACCCACTGCACCACCGTGCCGCCCCAGATCTCAACCAAAGAGAACTATTTTCAAATGGTGTCAACGTCATGCCTGTTAACGCAATTCTTCGAATTCACATATACCGGTAGACATTTTCCTAGAGTGCCATTTCTTGTCTTTTGCCGGCTGTTCTTAGTCACTGTGATCTATGACCACTGGAGGACGGTGTGACTCCGTCATTTCCAGTCCAGTAAAGAATCCTCCATCTAATGGCACGCTAAGACCCGGAGCTGCATTATAGCTCTGCGACTGAAACGTGAGGCCGCAGACACCCCGCTAAGCCAGCGTTCCAAATAAATTAATTCTGTATGTGGCTATGAGCTGAGAATTCTGTTTTTTCCGAAGAAACCGATAAAACATCCGCTTCAGTCTACCTACTCATGAGCTCATAAGAAGCGTTTGTCTTAAAATAGTATCATACGCTAGGGGGCAGAGCATCCAAATAATACTGATAATGGATACATTATGATTCCCTATTCTGTTGCGTACATCATTACTAAGTCATTTTGTTCTACTGCATAAGATTAGCTGTTGATATGACCCTGTGCTTCGGCGAAACAAGGAAAAGAGCTAAATGGATTACATCTGACTGGTATTCTTATTAGAGCAATTTTAGTGTAGTGCAGGATTTTGCTTGCGGCCAGCGTCTGCTCCGTCGCGGAACATCAGCTGGTGGCCCGGTGGAGTTCTCTGGCCTTCCAGGCGTTATGAATTCTTAAAACTTATTTGCATAAACCATACAGTGTAAACAATTACCTATTATGAACATTGATACGAAACTGACCAGTTTTCCGGTGAAAAGTTTCCAAGTTTATGTTTCTGGTCTCTGCATAATAATGCAAAATCCTTGTTTATCATTATTGCGGTTTGATGGTGGATATAAGCTAAACAAACAGATCTAAAACGGTAACTAGGCCTGTGATTGGCTTTGGTTAATACCCAATAATATTTTACCGACCCTGTTCGCATGATTTTGCTCAGTATCTTTTTTGTGCTTTATGTAACGCAAATGTTAAAGACTGAATATGCATAAATCAGTTTAATGATGCATTTTGAATTTTGAAGTACAACCAAAGATGCTGTTGACATTCTTACATTCTGTATTAATACGTGGCATTATAGAAAAACGGTATTAAACATGATTAACTTTAAGCAATTTTATGCAAAGCCATTTTGTATTCCGTCAGGTCTTTGGTGAAAAGCTACGTTTCTCAGCGCTAATCCATTAAGTCCTCTACGGTATTGTTTATATGAAAAACAAGGCTTCATAATTAAATTCATGTTTACACAGTGCATTGTTAAATTTAATGAGCAAACACACATGACACATCCATCATGTTTTTACACCAGACAGGCTGCGATTATACCATCTAAAATATTCCTAATGTCAAGACATTCGGGCGCAATAATAGATAATGAAGGCCTCATGCATGTAGAGTGGATGCGTAATTTGACGCACGTTAGCAATTAATAATTTTTTTAAAAACTGTGCGTTTGCGTGTGCGCGAGGATGCAGCAAAGCTATTCCCAGGCAAAACATCTCCCGTTTGCATCTCATCTTCTGTATGTCAGAAAAGAAATAAACACAACAAGCAAGAGAACGACCGCAGTTTTGACCAGCACGTAGAAGATCAGGGGGCAGACTGGGGGGATGGCAGCAGTCTGACCGCGGCCTGCGGAAGAACAGCGAAGGGCTTCTTTTTAATCGTATTATTGTCGAGGTACAGGACACTTATTTCATTATTATTATTATTATTTATGCCCGCTCACCAGTAACTCTGAGGTGGACGCTTGTGCTTCTCCAGAGGGGGGTACGGGTGGGTATGGAAGCGCAGCAATAGTAAAGACCGCCGTCAGAGGTGTTCGCCCGGGCCAGGTGCAGCGTCCCGTTTGCGCCCAGGGTGTCGTTGTGCCCGCAGTCGCCGCGCCTCCACAGCAGCGTGGCGCTGAGTTCGGACCGGGCGCTGCAGTTCACGAAGACGGCCTCCCCTTCGCGGACATCCAGAGACACGCTGGACACGCTGACCACCAGATCTGAGGCAGAAAAACAGCGCGTACTGCAATTCACGAAAACATATTGACAATGAAATGCAGCCTATTTGATAAAAAAAACTCCCGTTCTTCGCAACTAAATTAGCAGAACTTTAAATAGAACACCAACAAAATAGTACCTTCAGGCAAAGTTTCGGATCTTTAAAGTGTAACTGGAACAAACTTTTTTTTTGGACAGCGGCTAAACATTTTACGTGATATGTTTCTGTTCGGCTTACCAACTACGCGCATGAACACGTTGTTGCTGGTAGCGGCCGGGGGATGTGTCTTGCAGTGGTAGGTTCCACTGTGCTTCATCTGTGACCCGGTCACATTCAGGAGATAGGTGGTTGAATTCTCCTTAACCAGTTTTACACTGCTGTCGTTTGACAAGGGCTTGTCGTTATGGTACCACTGGACAGTTGAGGACGGGTCGAGGCATACGACGTTGCACGTCAGTGTGAAATCTTGGCCCACTCCAACATAATGTTCATCCCGCTGCATGCTGATTGTTGTGTCACAGGTGCCTGTGGTAAGACACACATATACAGTACACACTGAATATTGCGTCTGCTAGAGCAATACCGGTTGATGAGATCAGTGCGCTTATTTAGGTTTTAACCAAATGACTAATTAAGATTTGCTTTATTTGATACTGCTGGCTCATTTGACCAAATTATCAGCCTCATATTCAATGCATGGATTAAAATATCTCAGATGGTTACTTCTTTGTGAAGTGTTCTCCGCAACGTTACATAATCAGCATCATTGTAAATATAATTACGTAATTACGTACAGTATAATCATCAATAATTTATTACCGATTCCTATAATAATGCAGTATTCTGTTTCAGGATATTCTATTTGTTTCCAATGTAGTTTTTTTTGCACCACATTTACTTGTTTGCACTGTGTGTGCATTCTTTGCACTTTGTCTGCTCGGCACTATAGGTATGTTCGTCTGTGCACTAGATTCTTGCTGCTGTATTCACCAGAATTTCCCCCCTGGGATCAATAAAGGCAACTTTAATCTTTATATCTTAATAATTATAATTAGCATTGTCATAATATCTCTGTGACCCAGGCTAAGATATGAAGATGTATGGATGGATTTTTATAATTATAATTATCACACGTTATCTTGTTCTCCACAGAATACTTATATAGAGTGTGATCATTGGTTAACAGAACACAATGGACGTAGATTGTGAAACTACAAATGGTACAGGCACTCAAAAGATGTCAGAAGATACCATCTATACTTACTGATGACTTGGACTGAGAGCATTGAGGACAGGAGCCACAAGAAGGCATCAATGTTCCCTGTCATCCTCCCTGGATGCACTGTGGCCACCTATAATGAGCACCTGTACAGGACCCTGGTTCTCACTGCAGAAGGAATAAACAACAAAGAGCTTTGAGTCTATGACTTCCTCCGAACACGGTGCTGGCAGCGATGTCCAGGCTCAGTGGCAGAAATTCTGCTGTTACCCGCAGATTTTACTGTTGATCAGTGCCTTATAAGGAAACGAGGTTTTTTTCAGGTATCTAAAAGTTGTTTTTTCCAAGAAGGCTATAGTGTTCTAAAGGCCATAGAGTGGCCACACAAACACGCAGCCAATTCTGTCTCTGAATAACACTATAGCCTGTCACTTTACAGGTAAACCTTCCCAATCTTAATGTGTGAAAAAGAATGAGGAACCAAAATTAGTGTGCAGAAATGGACAAATTATGTAACTGAGACACTGAGTACAGGCCTAGTTCTATATATGCACATATGCAAAAAAATCATATTCTGTCCAGGTATACAGCAGTTTTGTCAGATGTGGGTATGGGGGTTCTACTATAACTGAGATAGTCCATATGTGGAATATCACTTATCTCTTTTGTTTGGGTAAGACCCCTGATAAAGACCCCTATTTTATTTGGCAAAATTATTCTCCACACAAAAAGCAAACACTGGATGGATTTGGAGTGCAGCCGGTCTGTAGTGTTCGAATTTTGTGTTTTGTCCTGTGTTCTTTTGACAGTGTGGCAAAATACAGACATTCAACACACACACACACACACACACACACACACATATATATATATATATGTAATGAAGTTAGTTTAATAAGAAAACAAGTAGCATAATTCAATGTTCAAACGTCTTAACCGATATGAACGTCAGAAGATCGAGTGACATACCGGAATAAAGTATAATAACATTTAATAACTGTATTTAAAAATCTGTTTTACGTATAATTTAAGATGTAGGTAAACGCAAAAGTCTTTTTTAGTAGAGTATGCAAGCTCTACGCCGTGTCCTCTTTTATCGCAATTAACTTTATTCCATCATCCTAACGTTACATTTTAAATGTCAGTGTGTGGTTAATGAATTATACACGACGGTCTGTACTGGCAGCTGCAACGAAGCCTGAAATCCACGGTGGCGTGAAAAAAGCCCAGTCCCTATTCTCTAAGTAAAAGTACGCCAGAAAAATGCGGCTCATTATGCAGTACCGTCGCCGTAGTTACGCACGGAGAGAGAGCTGTGAGTGGCTATTCTCCATTGAACCTACGCTAGTTTAAGAGCGTAGCGACAGCGATGGGACAGGGGGGCGACGAATAGTGCTTTGTGGCTCGTATCGGGAGGCTTAAAGAGACAACGGCAGGAGGCAGAGAGGCGAGCGAAATGAGATCAGGAAAATCTCCATAAAGCCTCCGACATGGACATTTAAGCCCCTCAGAAACACTACCGAACAGGTAATAGACTTTCATTTGTCCGCAATGAGTGCATTTAATCGTGAAATAACTGATGAAAATAAAGAAAATACACGTCGGCTGTGGGGATTAAGGAGTTGCCCAGTTCATGTTATGGGCTGTGCAGCGCAAACGCAGTCCTTTAGAAAAGCAAAATCGTTTTATTTTAGCCCTTCCCGCTTCCAAGTGAAGCTTTTTTTGTCAGGGTTACCTGGTTGGTAATCCGAATAACCATTTGTTCGTTAATAATTATTTAAAAATCTAGTCAACATCCAGTCTTGTGTGGTAGTTTAAACTTGTAGCAGAGGCTAGGCCACAGCAAGCAATATATGTATATATTTCAGTATATTTCGGCGAACTAGTTGGCGATAGCTGGTTTGGCGACGTTAGCTAAACCATTCGAAACGCCAGCTAGTTAGCTAGTTAGGTAACGGGCGACTGCTTAGCTGACCTGTCGCCAGGCTTCTTGCTCTGAGCTAGCTGCCTGGCTAGCTAGCCGGTTAGTCAGCCTTCAGATTAGACATGTACGTGAAACGTCGCCCGAAGACGCACCTTTCCGCGTTTTATGTGCACCAGTTAGGCTTTTTATTTTTCATTGGTTTAGCATTATTTTGAATCGACAGTTAGCTTGTTTAGCATAGGCCTCCGGCTAGCTAACTAGCGGGGTTAGGAGAAGATCGAGCTAGGGCCAGCTGGCGAAGTAGCCGCACGGCCGGCAGGATGGGTAACTAAAGTTAGGGTTAACCAGGCAGTCGGAGAAAATAGCCACAACGGTGTGGTTTATTTGTGTTTTTCCTCCTTACATGGGTCGGCGTGAAGAGTACTGGAAGATGCGCTTTCAGTTTTATTTTGTCCAGCTAAATAGCTTTACTTAATTAGTAATCTGGTCAAACTATAAACATAACTTTATAACATTTGGGTGGATGAGTGGCGAATGTTTTAATTTGTCCATACGACCTCCAAGTGTTAAATCTTTGAAAGTGTTAATGGCAAAGACGTGTCACCGCGACACACAGGGGATGGGGGGCGAACTCGTTTGCTTCTTATCTCTTGTTTTTCTTGTTTGTTTTGTACACGTAACGTGTGAATTAAACCTCATGTCAATCATTCCTGTTTCAGCCTGTTAGATAACCCGTCTGTTCGGCTAGATTTTTAATTTTTCTTCGCTATGGATTCTGTTGAACAGAAAAGGGTCACTTTGGTGAGACTGGGATCTTTCTTTACATTTGTTGCAAAATACAGCAGACTAAAGAGGTTATGCCTAAAATGTTGCTTCGTAGCTAATTGCAGAAGTATTTGGCGTGGAGAAAGAAGAGTGTAAGTTTAAACCTTATGGGTGAATATTTATAATTGTACTTCTTTCCAGATATATTTTCACGTCATATGATATGACTGTCATATTTTGAACAGCTTGTATTTGTAAGAATGGTGAGTAAGGGAGGCAATGAGACATTTACAGACACCATAGTCTAACCAGCTGCTGGGTTATGTGATGGTGATTGATGCTTAAAGATGGTTCAGAACTGCCTTATAGTGCATAGAGAAGGTCTTTAGTTACTCTAATCAGATACTGGGGATAAAGGCAGAAGAGCGTTTGAAACATGCATATGTTTTCTTATGACATTGTGGTCCTACATTTTTTTTTTTTTTAAGTTCTTCATTAGATTTCACACTCTAACCAGTGACACCACATGCTGGAATTTGGCAAGACATCATGGAGTCATAGAAACCCCCTAAAGGAAATTATGCCTCACTGAGAGAATCAGATCTTAGACCTGTGTACTGTGTAATCCTTTCAGAGAAATGTTAAAGAAGAAATCTTTTCCGAAAGAGCCGAAAGGCACCCTGAGCTCGCTCTTTGTGGTTGTTCCTCTCATTTCCCCTTTTTCCTTTAGAGTATATGTTCAAAGCACACCTGTGAGAGTTTTACAGGCAGTCTTTATTTTTACTGGGCATGGCAGGATTTCGCAATTGCCCATCCTCCCCCCCCCCCCCCCCCCCCCCCCCCCCCCCCCCCCCCCGCTCGTTCGCTATTGGTAGAGTAGCTGAAGCGTGGGTCACAAAGTGGTGTGGGCAGCGATTTGATGCGGGCCCCCTGGTTAGCATTTCGGAACAAGCAAAGTCTCTTCACTGAGTCACTGCTGCCTATCGCCGGTGTTCTGTTGAGGCTCTGTGTGCTCAATCTTTTGCTGCAGTGTGAGACTGACTTTTGTGACTCCATCTTTAATCTCTTTTCCCCCGTAAAAACCTGTTGCTGCTGTGCTGCCTAAATGACATTAGATTTTTTTTTTCTTGAGTCTAATACAGCCCATTAGATGACTGTATATTTAATATGCATCGCCAGTGGCCCTTCAGCATTGAGTAGGATGTCATCCCACTATCTTCCACTTATTCATACCCTTAATAGATTTACACCCTCTGGATTTCTGTGCTGTATAGTTTTCTAATAATACATTTACTGTTTCCCTGAAGGGATTATGTCATCTCCAGCACAACCAAACACCAATACGTACGAGATACAGATAAGCAGGGTTCATAATAGTCATTGTTTTCTCTGGGCTCATATCTGGGACAGGTATGACATCCTGATAATGGTGGATGACGTCTTTGTGCTTAAGGTCCACCATTTCACAGACTGCACATGCTATGTTATGTGTCTGCATAGGCAGGTTTCAAGAAACGTGTGAAGTTTGGTGCATTGGAGATGGTAGTTGGAGAGTGCTAGTCGCAGACGTGTGCGATCTCATGTTTCAGCCCTTTTAGCGATGGCAGAGTCATATCTCAGAGATGCATCCTGTTGAGTATCGATCCACCTGAGTAAATTTCCTGAAAAGATGGATGGCGGTTTGCTGACATTTCTGCTATGGCCCAGCCCCAGTGTGTCTACAGCAAGGATCAGTCACTTCACAAGTCCTGGTGTGGTGATATTAAAAAAACAAAGGAACTGGACTCTGGTGCTAGGACAAATCTCTGCCAGGAGGGCATTAATGAGGTTTCTGTTTTCAAATGTTTACCGACTGGCGTAGTCTGTGTCCATGTAGTACTTCACAGATGACTTAGATCTTCAGTAAATGCAGCTGCAGCTCTCCTAGCGATTTCCTTCCATGATGGGCTGATCATCTGTGGTAGGCAGCTTGTCTGATTTTGTTTTGTTTTGGTTTTTCTTTCTTTCGTGGAAAGGTTTTTGTTGAAAGGCCTGATCCCTGGGAAGAATGTTTTGATGCGTGTCTTTCAGGCACGCCTTATCTGACACAGACATTGTGAAGTGCACAGTGACACGCAAAGAGGTGTTTTACCATTTCCTGCTAATGTCGTGTCAGTTTACTTTCTATTTGGCTGCGCTTGTGAAATTGCAGAAGAAGTTGTGGCCTGTAGTTGCGCTGTATTTGTAATGTTTGTGGAGTTTAAATGTTTATCCAAGACTTGAGTTATAGTTAGGTGTGTGTGTGTTTGGTCTGAGATGGCTTATGGACTTCCAGAATGTGACTGGCCTGTTCTTGCACGACCTCAGCCCTCTTCTAGCTCCAGAATGGTGTATTTTTAGAGCTGGTACTAAGGATGCAAGATAATGCTTCCTGACAGAGACGCATCCCCCTCCCTCGAATGTCCAGCACCCTGCTATTACGTACGTAATGTCTCTAGTTCATATTGATTCCTCTGCTGGCTTCTTTTTCCTCAGCTAATATGAAAATAGATTTCTGCTACTTTCCCACAGTATGATTTATTAATTAGCTTTTTGAAAACAAAGATCTTACTTCACTGCCTTCTTTCCCGAGGCAGTCGAAGGAGAGTCTTCACACTCGTGTCCTGCGGCCTCAGAGGCTTCCTGCGGGTGCGTGGCGCTTGGGTTTTAAATGTCCATGCCTGATAAATGGCCGCAGATCAGACGTGTGTGTTTGTGGAAGCTGAAACCCCATATCAACTGCAGTGTAGCCCTTATGGCATATATGGCGAACCTCAGTGCTCAGTTTTGCGGATCATTTACACATGTGCACCATCCATTGGTAATTTGGGGGGGGGGGGGGTTGTGCTCAAATGCCAGTGTGATAGAGGTGATTAGTGTTTGTTTGGTTGGTTATTCTGGACTATTTGCTAATTTTTAATACTTTATTTAAATAGCAAACTTCGTGTATGTGTATACATTTCTGGTTTTGTTCTCCTATTTGCTCTATTCTGGCCTTTCTGGTTGTGAAATGTCAAACTGGACTTAATCCTCCAACAGAGAACAATCCCTTTATAGGTTTGTTCCCGTCATGAATTACGAAGTGGTTGATCGATAGGTCTGTTGCTGTTCGTGTGTGTTTTGAGCTTAACGGTGCCTGTGGCTTTTCCTTTCAGCCTGGCCAGTTACAAGTGAGAGCTGCTTTGCATCCTGGGCTCACCCGCACAGCCAACGCCCTTGACACAGTTCCCATCTGTACGCACCGGAGTGCAAGAAATGCCCGCTGCGTGGCCCAGCTCTGACCGGGAGGACGCGATGGCGATCGCCGGAGCCAGCGGGCGCACGGCGGAGCACTTCCACTAGGCCGGGAGACGCGTGTGAGGCTGTGTGTGCTCAGCTGGCCTGTTCCAGGGGCTGGGTAACATGCAGCTCTGATTCTGGAACTTGGAGAAAAGAAACACACACAAATTGGAGAGTAAGCCGTGAAGAGAGCGTGAATCCAGGCAAAGGGCCCGGAAACGTGCGAAGGAGCCACCTCAGTGAATCTGCTGCTTTTCAACCATCCTTATTTTAAGTGTTTTTTTTTTTTTCATTTTTAAAGTGTGTGCTTGTGTGTGTATATATGTATGTACATATTTATATGTACATAAGGCCCTCCTCTCTGCCTCTCTGTGTTCTAATTCCCCCTCCACTCCTTGCCTCCCACCCTCAAAAAAACAACTCCACCGGTGACAGTTCCCGCGGCTCTGTGATTTGCATGGCAGCGGCGTAACCGTGGAGAGGCCTGGGTATCACAAGCTTATGGATTTTGATAAGAGAGGAGGGAAGGGGGAGGCCGAGGAGGGGAGAAGAATGTCCAAGACACCCGGGAGCAGGACTGCACATGGGGGCCGTGGAACGGGGACCAACTCTGGGGTGCTCATGGTCGGCCCCAACTTCCGGGTGGGTAAGAAGATCGGATGTGGCAACTTTGGAGAACTGCGGTTGGGGAAGAACCTCTACACCAATGAATATGTGGCTATCAAACTGGTAAGGACCACCGTCTGGCTTATTAAAATAAGCCCTACACCGACAGCCATGTGGATATCATTCTATTGTGAGCCAGTGTCAGGCTGATAGAATGAACTCTACACCAATGAATAAGTGACTGTCATTCTGGTTAGACCCAGATTCCTCTTACTGGGCCGTTTTATGCTTGTATACATTGTGCGCTGATTGACCCCCCTCCCCTTGCATAAACCTGCAAAAGTTTTCCCAGTTTTCGCAGCGAGTGTCTGCCAATCTGCATCACTCGAATAGTCCTGCGATCAGTCAATAAGTCAGCGGGGGACTATTAGTCATAAATGAAGGCCCTTAGATGAAGCGCCCTCTCATTGGATGCATCGCAAGGGTCATGGCATGGCAAGGCCGCTGGGGAGCCTTGGACTTGAGGGATGAGGACATCGGGCAGGGGGGGTGGGCAGTGTCAGCCTGCGTGGGTATGGGCAGGGCGGGGTGAGGGGGGGGTGCTCTACTCTCTATGCCTTAAGTTCCTCCTGGCTTTGTGAACCGGACAGCACAGTGATCTATTAACTGAGGATTGTTAGGGCTGCGATTCTAAGGTTCTGAGAAACCCGTCTCATTACCCTCAAGAAATGGTTGAGCTTGTTTTTACTTTCCACCGAGGGGGTGTATCGTGTGCTGTGGGTGTGCTGCGAATCTCAGACCTGGCACTTTCACAGCAGGGCCAAGAAATGATAAAGAAAATAAGGCTCCCTGCACCCCCACCCCCCCGGTTATGTCATCGCCCCTTTTTTTAACTCGGGACCTGGGTATGCTGTCTGGCTGTTGCCGACTTGTGTAGCATGGCTTAAATTGTTCTGCTGCTTGTTTGACTTCCTTTGTGGTGCAGAAAGTGTGTGTCTGTTTTGTATACAAATGTGGAGAAAATCAGGAAGTCGCCAGTCGCAGCAGTATCGAGAGTAATTGCAGGACTGTGACTGTGCAGGGACTGACCTCCCGCTCGTATTGTAGTGATGGGAAGCTTGCGAGGCTGGAGAGGGGTCTCATTTTAAAGCATTATAATATCGCCGAAAGGCATGTTTGTGCCTAGTCTTTGCACCGGACTGCTTTGCAGCCGTGGCAGTTTGGAGGTTAACATGATTTGCCGGGAGCTTGTTAGGGCAGTGATGGAGGCCGCGGAGGTGGACTGCCACCTTGCCGTTCTGCAGCTTGCTGCTTCACCCCGCAGGCGGGCTATATGAGCTTGTTTTATTACTGTATGGCTCCAGTGAAGCCTATGAGTGTCCTTGGCCAAATATCCCTTCCCAAGTAACTATGGATTGTAGAATACTGTTTATAATTTATATCGATGAAGGGAATCCCGGAGTTCTTAACTTTCCTGAACAGCCGTAACACTCTATCAGATGGAGCATTTTGATGTGTGCGCGCGCACACACACCCACACGCGCATATCTGGTTCTGGTTTGATTCCTCTCATCGAGCCTGCACCCCAGGAGAAGAGGTGTGCTTCCGCGTGGCTGCCGGGTGCCACACTTACGGGACAGGCAAGTTTTGAAAGGTTGTCTTTGTTAGCCAGAGGTGTGCGCACACAGTAGCGCAGTCTTGAGTTCAGCTGTGCATTTTCTCACACTGACAGCCCCCCCCCCCCCCCCCCCCCCCCCCCCCCATAGTGACGGAGCGGGAGGAAACGCCTGTAAAGGTTCAGCAGTCTCCTGTGTCTTAAAGAAGCAGACTGCCTTCACAGGGCTGCTTTTGTTTTACTTCAGTAGTGCTGCTGCTGTCTGCCAGTGCAGCTCTTGCACAACCCTCACTAGACGCGCTGATTTAACGACATGTTATAAATCGCTTCTCAAACTCCCCACCTCATGAGCTGATGGTGGAGGAGGGGGCACAACAGTTTGTCGTTTCCCTCATCGTTTCTGCACTCGCTTCTCAGTCCTACGCCCACCTGCTATCCCGCCCAGCCCCCCCCACCCCCCCGCACACGTTTCTGCTCCTGTGAAAATGGGCTAAGGTTGTTGGGCTTGGCAGTCTGCTATTGGTTGCCACGGCCCGTCGTATCGTGCTGCTCCCTCTGTATGCGGACGTCCTTCTGTTCCCACTTTTCGTTCTGAGACCCGTTCATTGACTAGATGGGCTTGCTTCCCTCCACCCCCCCTTCCTTGTAAGAAGGGGGTGAGGAGCAGTAACAGAGATGGCAGGGATGAGAACATTTTGTACATTTTATCGAGAACAATGCGCAGGTTGATGAGAGCCAGCTTTGTCTGCAGTCCTGCTGGACACCCTTTTAAGCAGGCCTGCTGGAAGGGCTGTAAATTGCCTCTAATGTGGTATTGACCTGAAGCTTTTCTCATAATTCGAGGGCCGATGTTTGACTGGCCCTTTAGTGCCTCTGCCTTCCGTGTAGGATGACTGGAACTGAGGTGCCTATTGATCTTTTATGGGAAAACAAGAACCCTTCTTCCTCGTCCCTTTTTAAATGAAACTGCTTATTTTCCATTACTGAACGGTCCTTCCGTTCCAACACTGGTTATGATAACTTAATTTTTATGACTCAATGCTTATTATCTACAGGGTGGGACAGGCCTGTGAAGTAACCTTTAGACATAGAGTGGCCTGATGTACTTTGATTAGCCGTAAGTGGTGGGAGTGGTTCATTTGTAACTCGTTCCCGAAGATCTGTGATCTGTAGAGCAGGCCTGCTCTTGTTCATGGTGGGATGTCCTGTCACTTGAACCGTTGTTTAAACGGCCCCTCTTTGGTTACATCCTTGGTTCCCATGGCTAAACCAGGCAGCTGTTGACAGCCCGTGGTAAGCCCTGCCCACAGAGGCTTTTGAAGCCTCATCATCCCCTTTGCAAGAGTCCAGCACAGCACTGCAAAGATCCTGACCTCCAGTGGGGGGTGGAGCCCGTGGGACGGCGTTGCGGCACCGCGCCTGCGGCCAGCTGTCGCGCCAGGGCAGCTGACTGCTTCGTCCGGACCCTGAAATCCAATCCGAAATCGGAGCGTTGTTGAACGTGAGCCAGCTGTGGCCACTTCAGTGTCTCCCACAATGCACCAGGCAGCTCCTATTGCTGGTTATAAAGTGTTTCGGGTTGTTGTTACTCTGTTGACCCCCATACATGGAGTTTAATTTGCACAAAAAGAAGTGGTTGTGTGATATCACTATTACCAGTACTACCGTTACTCTCCGACGGTTCTCCCCTCACGTTGTGGTCTGCAGGCCTCTTGTGGGAGTCAGGCCTGCGGGGAGAATCTGAGATGCCGAGATACCTGAGCACAGAGGTGCTTTCCAGGCCCTGAAGATCAGCCTTGGGTAAAATTGGTGTCACTGTATGACGCTTGAAAATGGGCCTTGTTTAAACGGGGTTGAAGAGTGAAAGGGGTCATTTTTAGAGAGACCACAAAAAATCTGTTACTGAGAGCAGAAGGTTTGAATTTGTTGTATTTCCAGTCAATACAGGGTAGCTGAATTAAGGAGTCAGAAGGCTGTAGCTTCCTTTCAGTGCCTCAGATTGACTAGTCAGCTATTTGGTACATAATTCATTAAAGTTGCAGCTATTTGCAGTAAATGGGCTCTGTTAATCTGATGTGTTTCTTGTGCCCTGTGAGTTCTTGGATTGGCCTGGAATGTGGTTGGATGCATAAGTTTGTTTATGGGCTTTTCCAGATCAACTGGAAATTCTGTAGTAACTAATAGGTTAACAGACGCGGGGAGCTTCCCCAGACTTGGTAAATTTATCAAGAATCCAGCAAAGCGAGTTACTCGCAGTGGGTTACTCAACAGGTTACTGTCAGTGATGGGGGCTGGTAGTGCCCTGCCCTCTTTCGGCACCTTGTGCGCCCCGATAATCTAGTCGGGAGGGACTGAAACTAGGTGTGATGCGCAGAGGCCGCATTGGCTCGCTGGCCTGGCTCTGACCTACAGCACTGCTCCCCCTGCTGGTGCCGCGGCAGGATACCGGAAGGCCACTGCTGGTTTTGTGCCTGTAGGAGGAAGCCACAGCAGGCGGAGGTGTGGGCTTCAGCTGCTCCGTCATCACCCCCCCACTCAGTGTTCCACATTAATTATTCAGTGTTGAGGGAAGGCTGCAGGTTCTGAGCATGGCACTCTCAGGAAGGCGGCTGTACGCTGTTCTCAAGGGCCTGCCCATGTTTGTTTTTTAACACTATCTCTGGCACCACAGACTAGCAGGCTGGGGAGGCCCATCATTAATGTGCAGCAGGCTAGGGAGGCCTAACGGTGTGCAGCAGGTTAGGGAGGCCTAACTGTGTGCAGCAGGCTAGAGAGGCTTAACATTAGTATGCAGCAGGCTGGGGAGGCTTAACGTTAGTGTGCAGCAGGCTAGGGAGGCTTAACATTAGTGTGCAGCAGGCTGGGGAGGCCTAACATTAGTGTGCAGCAGGCTGGGGAGGCCTAACATTAGTGTGCAGCAGGCTGGGGAGGCCTAACAGTGTGCAGCAGGCTAGGGAGGCCTAACATTAATGGCTAGCAGGTAGGGCTCAAGCTACTTGAAGAGAGATTTTTGGAGGGGGGAATGTTTTGCCATTCAGTTTAAGCATAGCAGCGCTCCAGCCTAGATATTTAAGTTTATGGACTGACTACTATCTGTGGGTCTGGGGCCCTGGACCCCACCCAGCACACTCACCCCGCTGGCCTGCAGGCTGAGGGGCATTGCCAAGGCCACCGTCCAGTCAGTTCTCCCTGAGCTCTGGCAGGACATGATTCTCCTAGGCCATTGTGATGCTGAGCTGTCATTCTGTCCGAGGTTCTCATTCTGAAACTTTGTGTAGGGATTGCAGGACTAAGTGGACCACGCCATATGTGGGGTGTGATGTCAGACTGTCTGTGTTTGGGACCATTTGGTAGCAAAGCTGGTGCCAAGTTCTTTTGGTTCACAGGCTGATTAATTAGCTTCGAAGCCACGGTTGTGCCTGGACCTGTTCTGCATTTTTACCCTGATTAAGCTCTTAAAGCTGCTATAAGCTACGGATTAAATTTTTATAGAGAAGTATCTAATTCGATGCCATCATATTAAGGTAATATCATAAGTTAATATGATATTAATAGCTTGGAAATATTAACAGTATTTCTCATCTGTCCTGTCTGTGAGATGTGAACAAACTTCTCTTCTGCTTATAAACCAGTGTGTGAACTGAGCTGAGAAAAGCTTGGTGAGGGAGTGTAAGTGTGATGGTTGGTAGAGAGACCCGCCTGTGGCCCGATGGGGGGGAAAACGCCGGTCATGTGACCAGCTATTTGGCAGTTCCGCCATTCGCGTTGGTGTCACTGGCAGGAATTCAGGGCTACGGGTTACAGGCAGGCGGCTGGGACAGTCGCGTCAGAGTCTGCGTCGCCAGCCCTGCGGGCGCGTGACGAGCCGCGCGGTTCCGGCCCTCGCGGGGAAAGCGTTTCCCTTTCAGCATCTGTTTGCACATGTTCAGTCGCTCTGCCCTGTTAGCCTGGGCGTTGGGAGTGCATGTGCCCGTCTCTGTCAAACCCCGGGCCACCTGCGTGATGTGACTTTCCGGGGGAGGGCGCCCTCTCTCTGTCCCAAAACGCGGTCAGGCCTTTAAATCTAAGTCACTGCATTGGCTGCACCTGTAAGCCCCCGGCCTGCTGCCAGCAGAGGCTCGCCCTCTGTGCCCTGCTGCCGGTTTTTCCTGTTCCTCCTTTCCTTTCTCTCTTCTTGGCCTTCTCTGCTGACTCATTCATGTTTTACTTCTTTCTAGGAGCCAATAAAGTCCAGAGCGCCTCAGCTGCATTTGGAATACAGGTTTTACAAGCAGTTGGGAAACTCAGGTAAGTGTGAGGGGTTGGGGCTGGGGTGGTGTGGGGGGGGGGCATGGGACAGGGGACAGGGGTATGCCGCAAAACCGGGGCCCTTGCAGGAACCGGCTGCCGCCACACTCTGCATGACCTTCTTGGTCCCTGTGGGACTGGCACCTTTCTCCTTGCAAATGCAGGATGGCGGTTTTTTACCAGAATGTGCAAACAAAGGTGGATGCTGGCTTGGCAGGGTTTGGGGGCTCGGGGGTTTAGTGACCCCTTGATGTCAGGCCCTGGTCCTTCGAAAGCCTTGCATGCACCGGGAGGGCCTTTACACTGTCACTGGGGCCCCAGCAGGATGACTGGTTGGTCCTGGTGCGTGGGAGATTTGTGAGCTCTTCTTGGATCCATGTCAGGAGAGTGGAGACTCCTAATGGCTGCTTGAACTGTTTTGGCTGATTCTGGGGAAAAACAGTACCTGGAAGCCAGAAATACAAGCACGTCCTAAGCCCCCACCTGACAAGGCCTCCAGGTGCTGACTTTACCCGTAATCCCCCACATTTAAAACCCGCAGTTTCCTCAGCAAGCTCTGTTTGTAACATTTCAGTGTGTCATCTGGTTCCCCAGCTGGAGTCAGACGTGTCATTTAGTGACGGTGACCACAACCCTGCTAGGAGTGGGGGGGAGGTATAGGTGTTTGGAGCTACAGGGTTTATTGCAGTATATAGGATTAGGTTCTGGTCACTTGTGCTCAGTCCTGTGCCATATGTGAGTTCTGTAGTTGTTGTGTGGGGGGGGCTCTCGGCTTAGTGGAATGCTGCACCCCCCCCCCCCTCAACCGGCCCAGGTCCCCCAGTAAACCCGCCTCTTAAACTCACTCTTAAACAACACACCCGGCAGCCCTAAAACAATGGCCCCCCTTTAGTGGAAACTGATGATCTAAGTCTGACAATCGCAAGTGCTTTTATTTACTGTCTTTCTGTAATCTGAGTGATCTTGGCCTCGTCGCCCTGGAGTCAGGAGCAGCCTGTCAGTGGCCCTGTCACGGGGGCAGCCAGAGGGGCTTTGCTGCGGGGCAGTGGGGTGATGTCCCCTCCAGTGGCCCTGTCACAGACATCAAGAAGGGCGACATTTGAGCGGTACACCGAAAGGCGTCCTTGGTGTTTGAAACGGCATTTAGCCAGAACTAGGGGCCCCACCCTGTCTGTGACACTGTGCTGTGGGGCGGCGGGGGGGAGCTTGTTTGGCTAGATGGGTGTCACTGTCCTATTTTTAGCCAGCCTTCCCTGTGCAGATGAAACGGCCCTCTGGATGCCCCCCCCCCCCATGCCACCATCCCCACACATGGGCACGGCTGCACCGGAAACCGGTGGCTTTAGTAATACGGGCGTCTGCTTCGGCGGCCTCAGAACTCAGTGACGTACATGCACCGCTTACGCAGCAGACAGTGCGGTTGGGATTGGGTGTTTGCCTGTCTTTGTCAGGTGCTCATTAATGCCTGGCCTCCATGGACTGCAGGTGCACGTTGGAGAGGGGGTGGCCTCGAGCAGCCCTAGGTCCCTTGTGTCGGCAACTATGCGGTTTTGGACACAACCCTTCACTGTCACCCAAAGCTCATAACTACCCCTCCTGCTCATCAGATTGCTGACATTCCGGCTCTTAAAATTACAATGTATGAAATTGACGTTTTAATGAATGTATGATGGTGATCTTGGCTTATCTGAATGAGAGAGGACACATGATGCCGGCTCGGCGTGACGCTGAGGTCATCCCTGTTTTCGCAGCAGCCACTGCGGATCGCTGATGCTTCTTTTCAAAGGACATGGTGTCATCGTTGCTCTTTGCAAACTAGTAGGGCAAATCCTCGGGTGGCTGAGTCCTCACTGCCCCGGAGAGAGGGCCAGTGCCGCCTCTGGCCTGCTCGGGACGCGCCCCTACACTGGAAGCGCATGAAAGGCCACATACAGTTTTTATGCCCGTTTCAATTATTAAGCCGGCCTGCGAGCACAGCAAGCGGGCGCCTTCCTGCGGGACGCGGCCGGAGGCGCTACCCGTTTGTTTCGCCAATCGTACTGTTACTGATCGTTTTATATCCTTCCCGTATGAAAACGGTCAGCTCTCCGTTGCCTTGGAAACGGCCCCCACCGCTGTCCCGTCCAGCTTGGCCTAAAAGCTCAGTCAGCAGCAGCCCCGCCATGCCGGCCGAAGGCGCGCTGCCGTGGGAGTGTGTCAGTGTCGGGTGACGGCCTCTAAGCCAATGGCGTTCTCAGGTACGCCAGTACCCGCCCCCCCCTACCCCGCGTGAGTGCTTAAAAATACCCAGGAGGAGGGGCGCGGCCGCGTGTCACTGCTGCATGCACCGCGAGACAACGTGACCCCGCGGTGACGGCCCGTCCCAGCTGGCACGCTGCCGGCAGCCCAAAGTACACAACTCCGCAGACGATAACCGGTTGGGGAGCAGGTTTGTTTTCAATGAGAGCATCATCGAAAGCTGATTGTCTGGGATACTCTTCCCAGAAGAGGTCTAGTTATTAGATCGATTATGATAAATGACAGCAGCGCTTATGAATATCCAGTCAGTCAGGCTGCTCTGGACTTGCTGTTTTCATCTGGTTGCTTCTCGGCCTCCTGGCACTGGAGGTTACATTTGGTCATCTGGCGGAGCTTCGGCGTGCTCGCGGAGTCGGCCGCAGATGGCGGGTGCCACTGGGTGGGGCCGCGCTCCCAGGCTCCAGCCGGAACGCGGTGCTTAGGTGCCGCAGTTTGCAGTGTCTCCCTCCGCTAGGACCCCTGGCTTAGGGCCGTGGGCTGGTTCAGATTCCCAGAGGAGTGTGGCTCAGAGGGTTGGCACTTTCTGTGAACTGAAGGTTGTGGGTTCAAGTCCCTTGGTCAGCAGAGTGACTTTATCACTGAGCCCTTGAGCAAGGCCCCTAACCTCCAGCTGCTCCATGAACTAGCTGACCCCATTTGGATGCAGTTTTTATCGCTTTGAATAAAGGCTTACACTAAGTAACTGAAAATGTAAATGTGAGTATTCTCCCGAGCTGAGGCAGGGAGGATGTTGGACCCCGTGTGCCCTGTGCCGTCAGCGCGTCCTCGCCCGGTGCTCCCGTAGCCTGAGGTGCTGACGGGGGTGCACAGGACAGGGCGCTGGCTGGAAAAAGGGAGCAGCTGCTATGGAGTGACTCCCAGATGGAGGGGCGGGGTTTCGGGGCTTCTCTGATCCGCCGCGATCCGGACGCTCCCGCATGTCGGCGCTGGCAGAGAGAAGCCCCGGCCTGGCATCCCTGCCTCTCCGCCAGGGCGGAGGAGGGGCAGGCAGCTGCCGCACGGCCCCCTGACCCCAGCGTCCCCGGAAGGCGGCCTGCTGTGGGCCGCGGGGAGAGGCGCAAGGCTCATGCTGGGCGTAGCTGCAGGTGGATACGGCTCCGGTCTGGTTGGCAGAGTGAGAGTCTTGAGTTCCACATAAGCCCCACCCCATCTCTCCATACCTGCCGAATCGTGTTCAGTAAGCACTCCTCTGGTAATTAGCACTTCATCTGACATTCGCTTCATTCCCAGGTTTCTAATCATATTTAAGACGTTTCTCCTTAAGGCGTGGGATTAATGTGCTCACTCACCCGTTAGGAAAGGTGGTGCAGACTCCCCACAGAGAGCCCACAGGGACCAGCTTTCCTCACAGCTCCTCTGCAGCAGTGCAGAGTGGGGCGGGCTGGGACAGGCTGCTCTTATTGGTTATTCAGGTCACGTGGCGTCCTATAAGATGGCACAATGCCACAGACCGTGCACACTGGGAAGGCTTGGGTGTGTATGGATCTACTGTGCCAGACGTGGCCTGCGTTTGCTCGCCTCTTATAGGAAATAATGATAGCTGTGCATAGTGCTGCTTGACGGGGGACGGTACATGTTTACAGAGCCTGACAGAGATGGTGTTGTTGGGGAGAGGCTCTGAGGGTGCCCCCTGGTGGCAGATGCTAGCCTCTCACATAGCGTGAAAGGCTGTGAAACAGCAGCTCCTCCCAGCTGCTTTTAAAGGTCCGCTCTCCATCCCCCAGCACATCTGTGTCCACCTCCAGTGTTTGCCACACTGAATCATGCCCTGGCTCCATCTGAATGGAGGGGTTTCAGCCGGGAAAACCTAAAAGGAGGGAAATAATCCTGGATTTTGAAAGCAGGCCATGGCGTGTCCTCAGCAACGCTGCCTTATATATCGTCACCGTTTCTCAGAACCTTCTGGAGTGACATCTCCCAGCAGCCCTGCCAGAGCGACAGCGCAGTGACTAAGCAGCGCGTGAATCATCCCGGCTTCAGAGTCAGGGACTCTGCGCGCTGAGTGTGTGCGTGTGTGTGTGCGCACGCGTGCATGCGCTCGCATTTCCAGGTTTTGAGGAAAATCTTTAGGGAATCTGTGTTCCAACAAAAGTTTTTGCTGCAGCTGTTTTCTTGGATTGAGGTTAAGAATGGTTAATTACATTAAGGTGAGAGGATCTTAAGTGTCTGCAGGTAGAAATGTGAATGTGTGTGTCTGTGGTTTGCAAGGCCTTCATCCCCTGTGTGTGTGTGTGTGTTTCACAGAGGGCATCCCACAGGTGTTCTACTTTGGCCCGTGTGGAAAGTACAACGCCATGGTGCTGGAGCTGCTGGGGCCGAGCCTGGAGGACCTGTTCGACCTGTGCGACCGTACCTTCTCTCTAAAAACCGTGCTCATGATCGCCATCCAGCTGGTGAGGGGCCCCACGGTCCTGTCTCTCCAGTCAGTCTGGCCCTGCGTGCTTAAATGTGACCCGAATGCGTGTGTCTGTGTCCCAACGTGTGACGGAGCAGATCACGCGGATGGAGTACGTGCACACCAAAAGCCTCATCTACAGAGACGTCAAGCCGGAGAACTTTCTGGTGGGCCGGCCTGGGAGTAAGAGGCAGCACACCATCCACATCATCGATTTTGGCCTGGCCAAAGAGTACATTGACCCCGAGACCAAAAAACACATCCCCTACCGGGAGCATAAGAGCCTGACCGGGACGGCAAGATACATGAGCATCAACACACACCTGGGGAAAGGTGAGCCAGGCCTGCGGGCCCCTGGGGGCCAGTGGGAGGCTGAAGCTGGGCGTTTCCTCGTATCCCTGCACCAGGCTTCCCCACCTGGGTGCATTCATCGTTATTTAATTGTGCTTCACAAGAGGAGTGTTCACTCAGTTCCTGCTTCTGTTTTTTCCCAACTTTCCCTTCCACAGAACAAAGCAGAAGGGATGACCTGGAAGCTCTTGGTCACATGTTCATGTACTTCCTGCGAGGCAGCTTGCCCTGGCAAGGCCTCAAGGTAGGGAATCGCCAGACGCACTTATACTGAATATCTGGTAAAGAGGGGAAATGGCTGGCTGACTCTGAGAAAGGAATGGGCTTTTTAGAGTTAAACCCACTGGTTTAAATGACCCCATGGCATTGCTGTCCGGGTCTCAAAAATAGTCTGTTAGCCTGCAAGTTATTGAAAACGAGATAGCTCACATGTGCAGCCTTTGCTGTTGTTTGTATTTAGCTGGGCCTGCTGGCACCGTGCTCCACGCAGCCTTGGGAGCGACAGGGTGACAGTTTCCCATAAGGCATTGCTTACGCGTCCTTCTGCAGTTATGTAACGCACCGTGGGCACGAGGTGTCTAAATGAGCCCTTTTCAACTAAAGAGAAGTACAGAAGGGCTGTAGTCACTCTCAGCCTGGGTGTAGAACACCGTTAGAAGTTAGTAAAGGCCACCTTGGTGAAAGACTCGTGTTGGGAAATGGCCGATGTGCAGAAGTTGCCTTGTCATGGGGTCCCAAAGCCCTGTGCGCCGGGAGTCCGTCCCCTGGCCCGCTCACACCAGCGAGAGCTCCTTCGCTACCTTATGACCGTTTATCGGTCGTCATCGCCTTGGTAGGCTCCTGCATGAGCCTCTTAGCGACTTTATCGCCCATCTGTGTTGATTTCGGCGTTTCCAGCACATCGCGCCCTGCCCGAGGTCTCTTATCTGCCCCCGTTGTTCATCCGAGCTCTGCACACACATATCTCGTGGCAGAATCTCTCGCTCTCGGGTGCGTCTGTGTCTGAAGACCTCTAAGGCGGCTGGAATTGCTGGACCCTGCTTATCTTCGCTCGTGCGTCTCCACAGCTTCAGGATGTCGGGTTTCACGTTGTGTAATTATCACTCTGTTGCATGTACATGCCGGTACAGAGGGGTGACATTGGTAGGGTGAGGGGTGAGTTTGACCCCATGAGCTGTTTCAGTAGCGGGTTGTTTTGTGTTTGTGTATCATCCATTCAGGCAGGAAATGTTCCTGGGGGTTTCTGAGGTGGTTTGCAGTCATTCCTTGAGGGAGGTTGTGCTGTAATGTAGCTGTTGCCGCTGGACTTCTCTCCATAGGGAGACCTTCTTCCCAGTTAAGTGTGACCTTCCTTCCTGTTTCAGGCGGACACTCTGAAGGAGCGGTATCAGAAAATCGGGGACACCAAGCGAGCCACCCCCATCGAGGTGCTGTGTGAAAGCTTCCCAGGTCAGCTGGCAACCCGTGTCTTAATCAACCAGATGGACACAGCTAACCTGAAAAGCTTGGGGCTCTGTGCTTTGAAAGTCTAAGCCGTTTCTGTTCCTTTGCTCCACACGGTTCCCTGTCGCCCCGCAGAAGAGATGGCCACCTATCTGCGCTACGTGAGGAGGCTGGATTTCTTCGAGAAACCTGACTATGACTACCTGAGGAAGCTCTTCACCGACCTCTTCGACAGGAACGGCTATGTGTTTGACTACGAGTACGACTGGGTCGGCAAGCCACTCGTGAGTCTTTGGGGGGGGGGGGGAACCCCAGAGCGCAGGAACATCATTGTCAGCCAACCGAAAACCTTTCGTCATGTTCGCCGAGCTGAGGGCGTGTGCTGCTCTGACCCGTATCTCTGCTTCGGATAGCCCACTCCGATCGGCCCCGTACCCAGCGATGCGCCACTGCCCTCAGGCAACCGGGACAAGGCACAACATCAGACCAAAAACCAGGTGAGCGAGCGCCCGTACCTACCCATGGGAGCCCTGTCCTGCTTGCCCCTACAGCCCTCCGCTTCCTCCTCTGGGAGGTCCAGGATTGGTTTTAGGCTGCCTATACGTTCCATCCATCCATCCATCCATCCTTTTTCTGTAGTCTCTTGTCCTATTGTGGGTTGCGGGGGATCTGGAGCCTATCCCGGAGGCAGGGAACAGCCCAGGATGGGGCACGACCCCTCACAGGAGACACACACCACTCACTCACACATGCACACCTTTCAGCAAGGTGGTAACTCCACCTTCACCTCAGCATGTTTTTTCGACTGTGTGGGGGGGGGGGAACCACACGACGACACGGGGAGAACATGCAAACTCCACACGTGGAGCCATGGTGGAGACTCGAACCCTAGCCCCAGAGTGCTAAGTCCCGCACCACCATACCCGCCCCGCCCCTTCTCTCTGAAGATAAACTTGAGCCTCGTTTCGAATTCGGCTGTAGGGCCGGCTGCTGTGAAGTGGGCGTTTTATATTCACCGGGATTCGGGGCAAGCCGGGGGACGAGAGTGCAGTCTGTTCCCACCGTCCAATGTTTTTAACAGTGCCTCTTGTCCACCTTCTTGCCATGGGTCACATCATGCCCCTGTGCCATTGACGGGTCCCATTAGCCGGCTGGGGCGTTCGGCTCCTCCGAACACAAAATACTCCCTGCATTTGCGTGCTGCCCATCTGCCACCCGGGCCCCCGCGAGGAGGGTCAGCTCTGTAGCCGTCTCTGGATTAAGCCCGTCCCTGCCATTCTGTCCGTATGCTGTGTCCAGTGTTCTCCATTTTAACCCCCCCTCCCCTTCTGTCAGCGATTAACATGCCTGCTTCTGCATGAAATTGGTGTTCGGTATTTTTTGTTGTTGTTGGTTTTTTTTTTTTTTTAATTTACTCCTCCCCCGTCGAACCACTTCTTACCCCTCCACCCGCCTCCCCTTCATAATCCCCCACCCCCTCCACCCCGCCATCCG
>JAODKL010000044.1:3235354-3269911 GCA_026780765.1 Petrocephalus schoutedeni
ACAGATCGGGCAGGGACAAGGAGGCCGTACAGATCGGGCAGGGACAAGGAGGCCGTACAGATCGGGCAGGGACAAGGAGGCCGTACAGATCGGGCAGGGACAAGGCTGTACAGATCGGGTTGCGACAGCGACACTCCCGCATTAGCTGTTAATGGTTATCATTTTTAATAATGACTGAACGTAGCTTAACAGCTATCAAGGCTAAACGTCCTCATTTCACCGATTCCCTGTCAGTTACTACTGATGCAGGGTAACGTTACATATTAAGTTGTTCTGGTTATCAAGGGCTCCATAATTATTTAGCTGCACTGCTACCATATTAATACAGCTTATTAAAATATCACTACAGCTTTCCACGTGTCACATGGGTAAATATGAATTTACTACAAAATTTGTGGCAAAACGCCTTCAGCTATTTTATGGTAATTTATTTGTCAAAAAATACAGTTTTGTTGTAAAGTGTCTGCATTATTACATGCACTTTTAAAGTGCTGCTTTTGCATACAGCTCTTGAACAAAAAGTATTTTTTTCAGATTATTCCATCTCACCCATGTTGAATTACTTAAAATATCACCATGGTATGCAATTTAACCATTAAAACCAATGAATTAATTTTAAGAGATGTCTTTTTTCACTTTTGAATATTATCCAATAATAACTTATCCGATTACTCGATTAATCGTTGGAATATTCGATTACTAAAATAATCGATGTCCAGGCAGCTACTGCTGCAGCTATGACCCCCGGGTCCTGCACGAGTGTCGTTTGCTGTACCTCATGTTATAGTCGGGGCTCTGAAAGACCCAAGAGCCAGCTTTCATTTTATATTGTTCCCCTTCCTTCCGGTAGGTATGCCTTTACAGTAATGGCGAACATTTCCGTCTACGCCATCGCCTGGGTGCTCTTCCACTTCCAGGTGGGGTCGGCCGAGGACCCCTCCATCGCGGACAACCTGGGCCGCTTTGACATACCCGTGTTCAGGGTAAGCGAGGCCCGGGGTGGGGTCCTCACACGTGCCTGCTGGCAGCCTGTAGGTCAGGAGTCAAATTTCTGTTTGCAAGCATGTATTTCCAGTGTTTGACTTCAGGGGAAACCAGCCAGGTGCGATAGCATTTGGAGCAGTCGGTGACGGCGCGTTATGTTTGGATCGTGTCTCGGAAATGTTAATCTTTTGATTTCCTTGTTCCTTTTAGAACCTGGCCATCATGGTGCTGGGCATCGGGACCCTCTTCTCCATCTTCTTCCATGTGGGCACACGGGAGGTGGGCCACCGCCAACAGGGGCCTCTGTTGGAGCCTGATGAGCACCAGCCCCTGATTTCTGGTCTGCGGGTGACCAAGCCAGCCAGGGTGCTGCAGTGGAAACACTGGCTGAAGGAGTCATCTTTCTACCAAGTGAGACTTGTTTGCTCATCAGATTAACACCTTAGGTTCTTGGTTAAAAAAGGGGTGAACATAGTGGTGCATCATGGGAATTATCAATGGGACGAATGCCTTGACCCTTTTGTCGGCTTGGCCTCCAGGTGGCGTTTCTCTACATGTTCACGCGGCTGATAGTGAACCTCTCCCAGACCTACATCTCTATGTACCTGACCAAGTTCCTCATGCTGCCTAAGGTAGGCCTTGTCCGGTTGACCCTTTGTAGGTACTTGCCTGGACCCCTGTAAGAAACGGCTCCTTCACTTTTGCAGAAGTTCATCGCCAGCATCCCCCTGGTGATGTACGTCAGCGGTATTCCCTGCTCCCTCATCATGAAGCCGTTCAGCAAGCTGATCGGGAAAAGCGTGAGTTTGCGAGCAGCACAGGAGAAATGGTCATTGCTTAGTTTTCCAGCTCCTAGTTTGTTAGACTGTTTTATTTGATGTTGATAGTTTTCCAGACCTTTAGAGAGACTCATTCGGATGACAGATGGTAATATCCAACTGGCTTGCGGAGATGAACAATGCCTCCTCTCCCCCCACAGATGACGTATTTCGTGGGCCTGCTCCTGATCCTGGCCTTCTCATACTGGGTCCTGTTGAGCTCGACCATGGGCCTGGAGGTGTACGGAGCCGCGGTGCTGCTGGGCTCTGGCTCAGCCACCATCCTCGTCATGTCGCTGTCCATGACGGCCGACCTCATCGGCGATCAAACGGTATGCACTTCTTGCATCAGGCTACCTTTTAGTTAGTGTAAAAATCTGTATAACAATTATCTGTATAAAGGATGCATACCCTTGGTTACTTTTATGCATGCGCCATGTAATCGTGATATTTGTTAATTGTAATTGAGTGACTCTGTTGCATTAGTACTCTGTATGCTGTGTGGTCGTTAGTTGTGTAGCGTGTTTCTTGTTCCCATCCATCCAGATCCTGCTTTGTGTCACATGTGAGTAGTGTGACTTTAAAAGTACATTGTGTGCGGTTATCTCTAGCTCATCTCTCGCGAGGTCTGGGCCGAGTGTGTGCCTTTTCAGATAGGGATGACTGAGCATTGCATTTTGATTTGAAGTTGCGTAAATGGAGGACATTTGGCCAATATCGTGGTTAGTGGTAGGATAAGAAATAGTGGTCGTGTTGCGTCACCTTCTTGAGAGGTCTGATCTTCACTCCTGGTCTCCTAACGAGTCCATCTGTCACGTGGCCTGCCTGTCTGACAGAGCTCTTGCGTCTTGCAGCAAACTGGAGCCTTCGTGTACGGGGCAATGAGCTTCACGGACAAGGTGGCCAATGGCCTGGGGGTCATGATCATTCAGGGCCTGCACCCTGACCAGTAAGTGGTGGCTCTTTCTTTGGCCCTGCCCCTCACTACCTGCACCCCCCCCAGCCTCAGACAGATGCTCCTCACATGATTGAGGTTCAGCCCATGCGGAAGCTGTGGTTTGGTGTTCTGATGACATCGCATCTTAGCTGTTAAACGCATGACTGAGGAAGCCTTGTGACATATTTACAACTTCTTTTTTTTGGAAAATAATTGTAGTTCTGTAGTTTGTGTTTGATGCTGTTCAGGAACATTCACACCGAGAATGTTCCTGAACCGAGATGTGGAACTGTGGTTTTTGGTCACAAGGCCAGCCTCTTGTGTTGGGCAGTAGTCAGGTGGCTCAGCTAGATGGTGATAAACTGAGAACCTATACCTCTGTGGTTGGGGTGGTGGTTACTCCTCTGTTTATTATCTGTTGTGTTTTTCAGTGCCTTTCGCACATTTCCCAGAATACATCTCTTCCACCAACAGGACAAATACTTGGTACTACCGCAACGTCATGGTGATCGTTACCGGGGGCATGGCCGTTGCTGCCGCGCTGGCTCTGTGCACCCTTCTCATCTGGCCAATCAGGATACGGCGACGTGAGTATGCCAGGCAGGGGGTGTGGCTCACGTGCCGAGGAAGACGCACACTGAATGTGTTAAGATGGATGTCGATGAGCCCACATGTTCAAAGGATGAGAGGCCTTTCACAATGCCAATAATGCTCATTTAATGCTGATGTAAAGCCATCTCTTCCTAGCACAACTCGAAAGAACTTTTACTAAGTACAAAAAAGGTGTATTTCCAGTGACTTTTTGCATTCAGATCACATTTTTCAGTTTGAGTTGAATTTAGAAACTGAAATTACATTTATACTCTGGTGGTGACCATTTTTGTCCAATCATGTTGTCCATTGCTGCCATCTAGTGGACAAATACTGCAGCACAGTTACACCTTCACGGCAGCGCGCTGTATGAATGAATGTGTGAGCGAGTATGTGTCTGCTAGGCCATGAGGAGGAAACTGTTGTACTCTGCCTTCACAGACCTGCCCTCCGTCTCCGAGGGTGATGCGATCGTGAACTCGGCCTGAAGGACGTCCCAGCGCATTGGCCAGAGAAGGGAAGGGGGGCAGGGGACCCTGAGGTCCCATCCCTGTTGTGGGCGGGGCATTTCTCCATCCCATATGGCTTGGTTTGGAGCGCTAATCTCTAGCTGCTCTCTATGAGTGCGTTTGCTGTGACTCTTCCTGGAGTCCTAGACATTCTAATTACACTGTCCACAGAGGAGCCAAACCTGCAAATGTCTTGGGCATCAAGGCCCTTGATATAGACATTAATCATGTTTAAAATATCTATAAATATAAAAAGGGAGGAAAAAATACAAATACCCTGTCCCGATATTCTGTGACTTAACAGTGGCACTTGCTGATTATTGGTGTGAACTTCTTAATGCATTTATTATTGGAGACATGGAAAGTTGCTACAGGCTGCAGTAGACTGTGCACAGAATCATGTCCAAGATGCAGTAGCTACGGTTTTAGACAAGATCGGTCTGTTCCTTTTTTTTTCCTGTAATTGTGACACTGTGAAAGAATTTAAAGGGAAAGGGGAACAGAGCATTCACTGTGTTTGGGACGGGGGTGTCCTCCACAAATGGACATCTAGTCTGGGGTGAGTTTCTGCTGAAGGCACCAGGAATTGCGGAGGTGTGTCCCTGAGTGGGAGGGGCCATCAGTCAGTGAGCTCGGCTCCACCCACATGTGCTCTGGAAAGGGGTGGGGGCACCTTGGCCCAGTTTCCCCCCCTGCTGGGCCTCTTGAGTTTGCATGTGGGTCAGCCTGGCCCTGGGCAGGACTTTCCAGCAAAGGGGCAGCACAGGCAGGGTGTGGGCCGTCTCTGTAGCGGAAAGACACGCCCCCTAGCCCCCAGCGGAACTCCAAAAAGGGAAAACGCAAAAAATGTTACTCGGGCTAATGCATCCTCACATTTCCACCAGGCTCATTTATTATGTTACTCCTTTAGTTAAAAATGTTCTGTAATATGTTTCCCAGTTTCTGTTCATCTTATTAAAATATAAATTCAACACTCAATTAAGGGATTGAAGTGTGTATTGTGAATGCACCAACTGGATCTGTAATCCTGTGTACTGAGACACTAAATGTAAATCAATTTGATATACAGCCAATAAAATCTCTTCCCTTGTTCCCCAAACTCGCAGTTCCTTAACTGACCTGAGAGCACGGGAAGGTACCGACCTTGATAACTTGTTTGTAGGAAGCGTGCGATGTTTTTTGTTTTACATAATGTTTGCTTTTATTAAAACTTGTTTCAGGTGACATGAATCTTACCACAAAGGCATTCCGCCCAGCTATATGTGGATGTGTATATATACATGCACATACATCAAATATGTGTGTATGCCCTAAGCGCATGCATATACATGAGGCGGGATTTATAACCTGCTTCAAAATCCGTTTTCCTTGTGTATTTTAGTATGATAAGTATGACGTATTATGTCCACATCTAGCTGATTTATATATTTTCACGCAATTTGCGTTCATTACCAAGTTAAAAGTAGGCATATAGGGTGAGAACGACGATCCCTATGTGGCTCTATTTGCGCGGTCGGGAAAAGCAGAAAGTGTATTAGTGACACGGGACTGAAAAGGCCGATGAGCGGTGGTGCCCCGAGAGCGGACCTCGGGCAGGCTCCGTGTGGGCCCGGCCTGTCAGCCGCCGCTGGGGCGCAGAGGTAATGTGGATAATTGGGAGACGCGTCATCGGCGCTCATTAGCAGCGCCGCTGATTGGAGCGTGGGCCGAGCCTGCTGGAGGCGCGCCGGCTTTTCTGTGTAGGTGTGACACAAGGTACCTGTGAAATGTCTAATTACCACTGTATATATGTACCTCCTATATTTATATGCGCTCGGTTCCAATATCTGTATATGTTATTCTTCTATGCAATTACCCACAAGATTTTTTTCTCTTATTTCTCTCTTTTTTTGTTATAGTATACTTTGGTCTGTTTTTTCCTATTGCTATTTTATTTAGGCTGTTGTAAGAAGTACTTTTCCCCGGTGTGGGAGCAATAAAGTCCTATCCCATCCTAATTATTCGTGCAATTATTGTTTTCTACCAGAGGGGAATAAGATTTTTTATAACAATAAAACGTCTTAACAGATACGGGATCTATTCAAATCCTGTTTCTGTGATATTTAATCATTTATTTCGCAATTTGTATCGGTGACAAACAGACTGCAGTCTACTCGATATTCCGGTAGCGCGTCCCCAAAGGCAGATCAAGCCACAAAAATGGACCTTCGCGTTTTTATTTACATTGTATGTATATAAAGCCGAAGGCATGAATCAACAGACGTGCATCCTAGTCCCAAGAACCGATGGGCAGACATTAAAAATTGCACTTCTGGGCGGGGAAGATACACAGATACACAGATTTACAGTGTCAGCAAAGACCGGGGCTCGTCAGGCGGCAATTACAGTCTTTCGGCCTTATTTGAGTCAAAAGCCGAGTTGTAAAGCAGATGTCAATGACAGCGCCCTGGAGCTCATGACCGAGGCAGAGAGCCACCCCCAGCCGGCCGAGGCTGGGTTAGTAGCCGCGTTTGAGAGCGTAAAAGCGGGGATGGAGTGCCCTCTACATCTGTGTTAATGGAAACTCAGCGTGCGTGGGGGGCCACGGAGCCCCCGTCTAAAACGCCGGGGTCCGGCCCGGCCTGGCTGATGGGAACCGCAGAGCCCGGAGACCCAGATCCCCGCTCCGGCTTGTGTTTGCACCATAAACGTCCACAGATCTGGAACTTATCATTACAGTCCCCGAGCTCCTAAATAAATAAAATAGGTATTGTTGTGCAATCTGACATGTTTACAGCTCCTCCGGGTTGATTGGAAACACACTTCTGAATGTTTTTAAAATTTGGCTCCCCTCCTCCTAACCCGCAGCCCGGGTCCCCCGCTTGCAAATAAACAGCCTCCCACCTGCCAGGAGACGCGGTGATTTTACCTGTCAGGCGCCGGCTGGGGACAGGCTGCACGCAGGGAGGCCCTTTCCGCCCGCGGTGTTGCGGCCGGCCGGCCGGCCCGACACGGAGGACCGGCCTCTCGCGGAGCCTCTAATTTGGCCCGTAAACACAGTCATCAGCGCTGTAAGACGGGCAGGACCGGGCCAGACGGACGGAATTGCACAGATGGACATAATTTTCTTTAATTTACATTTTTATTTGAACAGGCTCTGAGGTGGATCTACACTCTGTCTTTCCTTTAGGGGTGTTTCCGACCCTATAGCAATATTGTTACGGCTCTAACGTACTTTAAAGGACTTTAATATTGTCAGTATTGCAGTTTTCCACTTGTTATTTGCTTATTATTATACAACATTTGCACTTCTGCATTTTCTCATAACGAATATCGAGGAATGTGCTGGTTGTCAGTTTACTAATCCTCTTCATCGCTTCCTTACCGGATGTTTTCGGCATCATACTAATAAAATAAGCTGGACGGAACCGCGCATAAAATGCTGCACTTGCTAAGTTATAGACAAACCCAAACTGCCCTCGTAGCAGCTGTTGACAATTAAAGAAGCGGCGTTAAAGCCCCGTACCAGACTTTACACCCTGGAGGGGCCGTACCTGTATATTGCAATGTGATCTTAAGCGACCGCGCGAAAAATAATAATGCCGCAGAATGAAAAAGGTACCGATCGCCGATGTCGCTTCCGAGCTGAATCATGCTTTTACATGTTTTCTTTCCCAATTGCGCAAAACTGATGGGACCAAACCACGAGGCCAGAGGTTCTGATCTTTGCTATCCTTTAGTGATCCCGTCCATTAACTTCAGGCTAAGTCATGGTGTGAAATGCATCCCTATTATTCAGCAGTTATAAGCCTGCTAACTAGTGGCGTTGGCATGCCAGTGGTGTTTGTAGCTTGACGAATGATACCAAATGATGCACAAAATGAAGTCTCTGGGATAAAGCGGACAGGACCGATGGACAAGTTATAGTTTTTTTTCCTTATTTTGGTCCCACGCTGAGCGGCTCCTGCCCGAAAGTACCGTACCAATGGGGATATTTAATCCTCCGCAACCCACGATGTATTAGTAAGAGACCACAGCATTTCAGACCACAGCATAAAGGTAGAGTTATATAGGTAACGAGTATAGGCCTTGCTGATGTCAGTGACTAGTATATGACCTAGCAAGTTCCAATTTAGTTGAGTGAATATTAATGTTTATTTATTGAAATTATTTTAGCTGAGAGCCCAGTTGGCCTATTTAAATTTTTAATGTATTTTGCTTTGGAAAAATGCGTTCTACTTATAGGTAACCTACTTAAAACTTTCTATTGGGGCCAGAAATTACATATGCCGCAGACGAGATGTTACATGATGCTCAATGGAGTTAATTTTCGGGTTGACTTGATTGACTTTCACCAGTTCAATAGAATTAACCCAGATGACTCTTAGTAATAAGGAGTCATCTGCTCCGTTTTGGACAGAACGTTTGCTTTGAAACCTCTGAAGCGGAGCTGTCCCAGAGGCGTCTGTAGCTTTCTGTATGTCCATGCAGCGACTCAGATGCGCACTTTGTCGCACTCAGCATTATACGAGTGCGAACCGTAGCCTAATTTCACGGCATGCATCCCCTGCTGCCCCGCTTTGAAGGCACACGTAATGGCTTTCTGCGTGGTTTGACCAAATGAATGGCTAGATGCTGGGCTTGTTTGAGAGCTTACCGCAGCCTCACCATGCCGTCATGGTGGAACAAAGAGCACCCTTAGCGCCAGGGCCGGGGCGGCGCGTGATTCACTGCCGGCTGGAAAATGGAAAGTGGCGCAGTCCAGACGGTGGTGACTCGCACCCTTGTCGCGTCCGCCACACCGCCGCGCCGATCGCGGGTTTCTAACACGAGTCCCTCCCTAAAAGACCGATAAAAGCGCGTGGTCGCTTTTCCCCGATGTTGCTGTCCTCACTGCCCATGCCATGGAGCTTCAGGCCGGCCATGTGTGGCTGCCGTTGACATCCCCTCCGGGAGGCTCTGATGTCATCTACAGCTGTTGAGGACCTTCAGTCTTATGGCCAATTACCTGCTACGGTTTGTCTGCACACGTAGAGTAACAGCACCTGTGCCGTTTGCATAGGCTATATACTTATCACTTTATATTCCATAATGCTGCTGAAAACCGAAACATCCGTTCATCTTCTACACCCGCTTGTCCTATACACCGTCACCGGCTTCTGGAGCCTATCCCGGAAGCTGCAGGCACAAAAATAAGATAACCGAGCTTCGTTGCCATATTTCAGTACAATGAAATTGTGTTGACAGAACTTCTTGTGCAGCAACTGCAAAGCAGAAATTCAATGCAGGGTTGCCAGCTGTGACGCATCTGGCAATTTGCAGACCCTACAGACTATTTGCAAGGTAATGCAACTATTACATACATATAAATGTGTGTGTGTGTGTGCAGACTTGTCTTGAATGGAAAATCTCACTCCAGCCAGCTGACCAAAGTCGGCATCCTTGAAAATGGCGGTAGAAATGGACGGCAGAAAGCCACTAGGCTTAATTCAAGATGGGCAGCAAAGCGGGCAGCTCCAAATAAAGCATCAAACAATGGAGTCAGCAGTATATGTCACTTTATATATGTAAAGTGGCATTAACCTATATACAAGGCAGAGAACAGGGCTTCTTAATTATCGTTAATTCTCCAGTTGTACTGTGTTCACTTCTACTTTAGCCTACATTCATTTAAAATGTTGATACGGCAAGAATGTGAACAGTAATAATATAGAGTGAGTAATATAACCATTGTGCCCCATATAGGCTATTTTAAAATAACAGAATTAAAAGCCACACTTTTTCACAATTGCCTCTGCGTCTCCATCGCCAGTCCAAGTACCCTCCTGTCCGCGCCCACCATTGTAATTAAAATGGGCTCTTTGAAATGCCGAATGACGGTCATGGTGATGCTGGTGTTTTTTCACGTGTGCGGAGTTCTGAGTCCTGAACACGAAGGGCAGGACGTGTTGAGGGAACGTTTCAATTTCCAGGGCGCTTCAAAGAAAAATGAAAAAACACCGCAGACCGCCTTCGGCCCAGCGATGGGCCGTAATGAATCCATTTCTTTCACATGTGCAGAGATTGAAAAACGTGGGCATATGAAAATGGTGGAAGGGCCCAGCTAACCGCATCCAGCTGTGCGGTTATCGCGGGTCAGCCGCTGCGCGCTGGGGTGGGTGCCTGGGGGCCGTCGGGCCTACCTGTGTGTTCTGCAGCCCTGGGGGTGTGAGAAGCCTGTCTCAGTGACTGCCCCCACCTTCCTGCGCCGAGATCACGACGCACCCCTCCCATCTCCTGGTGGTTCAGACAGCTGCTTAACCGTCTCTGCAGGCTGACTGCGATGGTGCTATGTCGGAACGAGGAGCTTAATTAACAAACTTCATTATGTTTGTCTCATTCTCTTTTTATTACTTGCACATGTGTGTGAGAGAGAGAGAGCGAGAGAGAGACAGGCTTTTCCTCTCTGTTCTGCTTAAATCTGAACGCCCCCCACCTCCTACAGGTACCTGGCTAATGCCTTTTCCCCCAGCTGCGCTCCTTGCGCATGTCTGCACGTCTGCACATCTGCGTCTATCTGCGTCTATCTGCGTTAGCGCCAGCCGTGTAGCGCCGGTCACCGCCTTCGCTCTGAAGTGCGAGTTGCAGCTACTCTTCTAATCCTCCTCATCTTTCCCTCTTCTCTCTCTCTCTCTCTCCCTCACGCTCTCTCTCTCTCTGTCTCCCTCCCTCCCTCCCTCCTTCCCTCCCCTCCTTTGTGGACTGTTCAGCCTCTTCCCAGCTGGACCTCGGGGGAGGTGAGGATGAGAGGGGTAGGTGTCGACCGGGGCAGGAGGGTCACTCTTCCGGCACTCGCAGCCCCGCTGTGAAGCCCGTGCCCGTCCATCTGCCCCAGCTACACTCCCCCCGGCCTCCATGGAGCTGCCCGGAGTCGGGCACGCGGGCAGCAAGGTGGCATCTGCGGCGGACGGCACCGTCAAGTGGCAGCTCTGCTACGACATGACGGCCAAGACCTGGTGGATGGTGAGTGCGCTCCTTCCCAACTCTTACCATGTCACTGCCCTTAAGCCGCCTTCTCTGGGCTTTCCGGAAAGCACCGGCGAGGAGCGTCGCTGAGACCAAGGTGTGCTTTATTCCTTCTGACTTCCTTTTCGGTCATGTTTGTGTTCCTCGAGACGCTGCGAGTGTGTTTGTTTTGGGGCCGACGGTCTGATCTTGCTGTGATGGGCTCGCTCCCCGTGAACCGCGAGGCTGCTGCCCGTGTCTCCCTTGGATATTTATTTATTCTGGTGCTTTTGTCTCATTCTGCTGGGGTTTCCCCGGGTTTTTGTGGTCAGATCTGTCACGCTTGTCTGCGCAGAAGGTAGAGTGATCCTTTCCCATCTGTCTCCTCACCCATGACTGGCAGACCGCCGCTGAGACGCAGGGGGCCACCCCGAAACGGGCACCTCGTGCCCCCCGTCTTCCGTATCCCTGTCGTCTGCACCCAGGCGGGCAACATCGTTATTAGTCTATCTGCTCAGTGGTCACGTGCATCTAAAGCGAGCTGCATAGTTTGCAGTTCCGCCTTTTTGATATTTTGCTGAAGACGCAGAAGTAAAGTCACAGTAGACACGGGAAGCGGGACGTTTTCTGGTGCTGGGTCAGTACCCTGATATTTGCCGCTTGATCGGTGCCTTGACTGAATCAGGGTTTCTGAGGGATACTGCCTGCATCTCACTTGTGGATGAGCGTGGAAAGTTTGCTTGTTTTGAAAAGATAACAGATGACGGCTGTTGGTGTAGGATCAGTGTCCATCTCTGATGGAAGTGTTGACAGCTAGCTGAGCCAGAAGGTCATAGGTTTGAGACCCAGCCATGAAGAAGGACAGTCCTCAGCTGTTATCTGACTGTAAACACTGCATGCTTAAACTGTACCATCAAAATAAATCAATAGTGTGACGACGATGTGAGAAGCTGTCATTAAGAAACTAATTAGCGTAACAGTTCACATGTGGGACTCTCATGCTTAGGCAGAATCATCCTGTCCTGCTGCAGAAGTGTGGGTATCCGCAGTTCCCCGAATCCTGCCTTAGAATTAGAGTTCGATTTGGCTTGATAGCGGGCTAATGGGACCCGACCCACATTCCGGCTTTTTCCCTCAGGCTCGGCGTGACGAGATGCATAGGGAGAAACGAGGGGCACGGATGGGCCGGCTTTTTGCGAGCGTATGGATCTGTGGGTTTGTATTGTGCCGCTGAACTGCGGGATGGGAAGTCATTAGCATATACCACCCCCCGGTACCATGGGCTTTTACAGTGTGCCGTTAATTGGGGATTCATCACCACACTAATCCCCCCCGTATTTAATGTATCAGCATCTGAATAATGATAAGGCCGCTTCCCAGTAGTGCACCCAATCTTAAGAGATATTTGCTCATTAACATGCTTGACCGCTGCTTCGGTAGAGCTGTGCTGGGGTTTACATCCCCCTACCTAAGAGTGGCATTTATTTACCACTCTACTCAGGTGCGGGGTCAGACCGTCTCTTGTGCGGTTCAGGTGTCGGGGGGTTAAGTGCCCAACTGTGAAATCTCTCTACTGACTCTGGGATTTGATCCAATAACCTTCTGATCAGAGTAACAGTGTCCCACCTCCACCATAATGGAACACTTTGTCTGATTCGGTACTTGCAGGTCACGGGACCAAACTCGTATTGCTATAGCAGAGCTTACACTCTCGCCGAAGTCCTGAGTGATGATTAAGATCCATGTCATTGACCACGTCGAAGGAGCAGCTCCCCACAGGAGCTCCTGACGGCATCTTACTCACTTTGGTGCGCTAAGCTATGGCAGTGACCTTGGTGGGTTCTGGTTGCGCAATGCTGGCATCGCTAAGTGTTGCTTCTTGGTGGGCGCTTGGGGGCGGCTGCGGTTCCCTGACTGTAAGCACATGCTGAAGACCACCGGGGACCAGTACGGGGGGGGGGTGCTGTCTTCTGCCAGCCCGTGGCCATGAGTCGGCAGGGAGCCTGGATGCTGGAGGTCACGCCAGAGAACTTTCTGGCTCCTAGGGTATTTTCACAGCTTAGGGGATTCTGGAGGGCCTCCCAATCACGCCAGGGGCCTCTGAGGGCCAAGACCTGGAGTTTTAACTGACCCTACAGCCACCTGGGTCTGGCTGCAGATCCTGCAGGGCGAGGGGAACAGTCCAAAGGGGACGAGGTGGAAATAAGCCTGGCGGCCTGGTGTCGTGAGACCAGGCGCCGGCCGGCCCGTATGTCACCTCACCTCTTCCTCGGGGTTCCCCACTGGGGGGGCATGTGGGCACAGGGAACTGCGTCATGGAATCGGACCTCCAATACTTGATTATACGGTTGGTTCTAATTGAGCAATTGGGTTGGTCAATGGCTGTGCGAGTGGGTGTTGTTTGGTTTAGTGTTGGCTAAGCGGCAGTTACCCCCGTCTGCTGGCGCTGGTTTCTGCCAGGGGCGACTCCTTCCAGGGGCGGGGGGGGCCATAATTGATCACAGGTCCTGATGCTTTTCAAACTGTGCAGGACTATTTTGCGTAAAGAGGTGGAAGATGATGGGAGAAATGGTGCAGGGACTGAGAACGCTGGGACCCCCGCCGCTCTGAAGATACCCCCCCCCAGGGCTTCCCCAGCCATAATAATCTGCTGTTTTGAAGCTTAAACTGCCTGCTAAGTTGGTGGGGATGGTGTGTTCACCGGGCTAGGATGCTCTTCCTGTGACCAGGAG
Organism: Petrocephalus schoutedeni; assembly: GCA_026780765.1. Classification (NCBI taxonomy): domain Eukaryota; kingdom Metazoa; phylum Chordata; class Actinopteri; order Osteoglossiformes; family Mormyridae; genus Petrocephalus; species Petrocephalus schoutedeni. The sequence continues at coordinate 3,248,889 of JAODKL010000044.1, forward strand.
GTCGTTTGTTCAAATACCTGCAGTGGCAGAGTGATTTCTAAGCCCTTGAGAATGGCCTGATTATTTGCTTGTTTACATTATTACATGCTTCCAGGGACTGTCTGACCCTGCTTTCTTAAATGTACCTCACTAGGGATAAAACCTTCTGCTAAACGCACAAAATGTAAATCACAGGAAACTCGGAGAAGCTTCCATCTCTTGTACCAGTGTGGCGATTAGGGACACTGGAGCCTTTTCTTAGGGCTTTATGATGTTTTGCTGGGTACGGCTTACTTTAACATAATTTCCACAGCAGTGTAGTTCCGAAAGGAGAACCCGCTTCTGTCAGATGGTAACCTGCCGTGTCAAATAATACTTTATCATATAATTTATGGTATAATTATAGCCATGCAGACATTAGGTCACGACCTGGCTGAGGGTGGAAGTTGGTTTTAAACAGGTTCTGAGGGAGATATATTCAGGTACAAATTACACCCTGAGTATTACACCAGAGTATTTCTTTCCAGGGAGGTCGACTCTGACATGTAGCGGTAGTGTGGTAGTCTAGAATGGTACTTTCTAGTGTGTGTGATGGACAGCTTTGTGTCCGTGATCAGAAGGTTGCTGGTTCAAATCCCACTATTGCCATAATAATTTCGCCATCAGGCACCTTGCAATAGGCCCTTAACCCCAGTTTCTCCTTGGATTGACTGACTTTGATTCTCTATTACACTGCTTTGTACAAAAGTAAAAATTGCAAATAAATTGCTTCCTCGTCCTTGACCTTTGACTTGGTTTAGCGTGGAATCTGCATGTACCTGTTTATATAAACTGAGGAAGCCCGGTACTGGGTGTGATTATTCATTCTATTTACGGACCGAAACCGGTGTGATGGCCGGCCTCTGACGCTCGGTGTCGCGTTTCCATGTTGGCAGTGGTACGCCAAGCGGCGGCGTTCGGACAGGCAGCGCGGGTTTTACACACTTCCCGCACGGGGCCGGGATGCCACTCGCATTCGGCCTGACAGCCTCCAGAAAGAAGTGGCTTTCCAATGAGTGGAACCGTCTGGAATAAATTACAGGGCGTTAATGTTTTCATTATTGCTGAAGACGTTTCAGTCTTTTGTTTTACAGGCCGAGTATCAAAACGGGACACTTTGAGTGCTGTGGGGATAGGGGGTGTTGTAAGATCATTGAGGGAACACCACAAAAAAAAGAGACGCTCACCGCGGGTTAGGCCCCTATGGCTCTGATGGGAGGGTCCCCAGATCGAATCCCATGCTCAGCAGAGTAGCCGCATCTCCATTGGTTCCTAGAGGAACCTCCTGAAAAATGCTCACAGACCCCAAGCTTCACCTCTATGTGTATGCGTGTGCCTTAAGAAAAGCAGAGCATGATGTGTGGAGACGCATTCCAATGAAGCTGTCCTGATGGCTGGCAAAGCTTCATTTGAGACATGGACGTCGGCCCCGTCGGGGGCCGGTGTGAGCCGGTCGCACGGGGCAGAAGAGCGGAGAGGGTCAGCAGCCTAAATCGAGAAGGAGAGCCGAGCAGGAGAGGAATGGTTTCTGAGTGGCAGCTGGGAGCGGGACCTCTGCCTCACTGCCGCGTCGGGCCGTGTGACGCCCCCGTCCCGTCTGGGCCGTGCCTATCGGGCAGCTTCTGCAGGGATCCTCTGTATTTATCCAGTTGTCTGCTTATTTACACATGAATATTGAATTTTTCCCTTTTCTGTGTAAAAACAAAGCAGCATGCCACCGGTCCCCACCGCGGCCACCCGTACACTTGTTTAAAATGCTTTGATAATTAAACCTCCGCAAGATACATAATTATTGCCCATAACTCATAATCCAGCGCAGCCCGTCCGGATGTTCCTGAAGTTCACTGCCGCATTTACCATTTAGGATTCTGGTCCTTTTGACAGTGCTCTATTTGATCGTTTTTTTCCCCCTTCCTAACCACAGAGCCTATTTCCAAATGGCCGGAATGGCAGGGAGGACGGAAAAATTGTACATTCATCCCACGTCCGGCAGCCAGGGTGGGAGACCTCGGCCGCTCTAAACCTTTTGTGTAAATGATCGTGCAGCTCTTTTGTTTTAAGGTCCGCGGAATTAGTTCCGGTGAGTTCTGCCTGCCTGCACATGTAAACACGAGTCGGGCTTGGTGTTGGCCAGAGCACTGGGCCGGTCGCGGGTCTCTGTGCCTGTAATGCCCCCCCGCCATGTAAGCAATAATGCTGGTGGTAAAAGGATGCATTTTACTCTGCTGTGCTGTCACTGTGTTTGTCACGCTCCGTTATCAGTGTTTAGGGTGTTTGGTAACTTGTTTGGTTTGGTTGTTCAAATGTTTGGTAACAAAATATGCAGTCGTTTAGAGTTACAGGCATCTGAGGTAAGGGACTGGAATGGGCGGGGCTAACACCAGATTGCGCGAACTGAGCATGCTCAGATTCCCAGTGATGATTCCTTTATCTGGCCCCAGACCAGCCTGCAGCAGAATCGCCCAGGGCCCATGGCTGGGCTTCGGCTCTCCGACTCCCTGACAGACGCCACGGCAGCCCCGGCCTCGCATCTGCGTGCATCCGTATTTGTGCGTGTGTGCGACTAACTTAAAAACAAAGGTCTGTTTAAGGGGGGATGAACGAAATCAAATTGAATATTTGGGGGACACGTCCTCCAGCTCCTATGTCCCCATCCATCGCACCTGAGGGCACAGGCTGCGTACTTGAGGGAAGCAGCTGTCAGAAATGAAAGCTTATGTAGTTGGTGAAACATCCGGCATCGCATCGTTAGCGTAGCCTCCTGGGCTAATTCCAGATGCCCGGGAAGGCCCTAAGCTGGGCGAGGAGTGTGCCGACGTTTGCAAGCGACACGTAGGGCTGTCGCAGAAGCGCGAATGGGGTGGGGCATATTTGTGCTTTTTACCCTAAGTTTGGTGGTTGCATGAGGTCACCGAATGGTGTGAGGATCCCTTTCATCGTGGCAGGAAAAAGTGGGTGAGCCCGGGAAACGCAACGTGGTTCTTCAAACCAGGCCTGCAAGGGAGGATGTTGTTCCGCTTATTCCGTCCTGCTGGGAGGTGGACCATGACAGGTCAAGCTAGAGCGCCGTGCAGAGTCGGTCTGCGTCCAGCGCCGTCTCAGAGCGCTGGCTGAGATTTAGAGGTTCATAACCATGTGGCCAAATGTGCTCATGCTGGCGTGGCAACAACAGGGCGGCCAGCGTGTGCGGCGAAGCTAGACCTACACGGCCTTGCGGGGCCAACGTCAGACACGGCCTTAAGCCCGCAGAGGGCTGGTGAGCATGCTGCACGCCCCCAGACCTGCCTTGTGGTGGTGCGAGGGGTCAGACCTCAGCCTGCTGGCGTAGACCTCGCTTCCAGATGTCTGGAAACTGCCATGAATCACTGCCAGAATCCAAAGGGCCAACGAGGACTAAAATTAGCACTCTTGGTCCTGACAGGGAGTTCAAAACTTACCCTTATTTCCGCAAAATTTATCTGTGGAACAGAAACATGTGTGCCGGACACAGTAATATAGTGCATATTTTACACTGAGTATTGCTCTCTTGAAATCCGCAGCATGAAAGCAGTGAAATTGTGGCCTAAATATTGAAGCTGGCATGGCTGTGTGAGGGATTTAAGGCTCCTGCGAGTGAAACTCTGCACGCCCATGTAATTAAACGCGCACTTCAGAGGCCGACGCGGATTAAGGAGCCGCACATCTTTCGCCGCGTGGTTGGCAGATCGTGATCCAAACGGCGGCTGCGTGTCCTCATTTCTATCAGCCCAGAACCGCCCTGCCAGGCTCCCGAAATCCGTCCGTTTTTTATACTCCTTCATTTTAATCTTTGCAGGGCTGCCATCTCTCCTACATCTGGCGTGACAGTCACGCTTTCAGACTCTCACGCAAGAAATCTTACGGCAAATCTATAGTATTACACTATAAACCTCAAATTAGCTACATCAAAAGCGCTGGGGTAGTTTGAAAACCCTAAAGACTATTTACAAGGTAATAAAACTCCTACATACAGAGTGCAGATTTGAGCAGCCATCTGAGTAAAGTTGGCAAATCTGTCCTTGTATCTGCAGCGAAATAATGGGTATTTATTCTCTATCATTTTCCGTTCCGTGTCAGCACGGAGATTGGAAACGCGTTTCATGTGCGGCCAGTGCGCGGCGCGGCCCCGCGAGATGAGCCTCCCGCCCGGGCTGCCGTGTCTGGGGCGTCCCGCCGGAGCACCGGGTCTGATTGCCTGTGTGAGCGTGTTTTTGGTGTATAATGTGGAACATGACAAAAAAAATTATTTTGAATTGCCGTTTGTTTTGCTGTTCATTGCTACTACCAACAAAAGTAACATTTTTTCATAATTTTAAATCAAAGTACCTTGGATAAACCGTGTTGATCTATCTTGTTTAAAATGAGAAATCGATTTTTTTTACTGGCTTACTCTAAGATCCACACTTAAATCCACATAGAATTTGAAATGGAAAGTGATGTTTACTGTTAAGTTGTGCTTTCTGGAAGCGATTCAAGTCCCCCCCCCCCCCAAGTTTTTTTGGATTAGCCTGGGGATTCGCGTCGCCCTAGGAAATGAATGTACTGCGAGCCGGGGGAGTTTACTCACATGGCATGGCCTGAAATGGAGAGATGCGGGTTGCAGCTTACACACGGTCTTTAAGAAAAATAAAGAAATAAATAAACACGTCCAAATAATTAAAACGAGTATGAAGAATTATTTTTTATTCCTTTTGATAACGGGTGTAGGTCAGTCTCCCGTTATTGCCAAACTTGTTTCAGTAGACAAGATTCATGCAGAAGTTAAAATCACCGATATAAAGGGGCTTCAGCGGTCTGTGGTTTCATCCACGTTTGCATGTTGTATCTTAATGCGAAAGCGTACCTTACAGACCACTTGTTTCTTGACACAACTATCGTATTTTCCTTGATTGACTTTGGCTACCCGCTGAATTTTTTCCCGACTAGGTCACTAATATTCCTAGTTTTACTCGCTGGGGGATTCTTGTAGTGAGTGTTATTAAATGAGAAGGCGTGTTTTGGTTTAATTTTGCAGCACGACATACTAAATTCTGTTCTGGACTGACTTTCTATGTTGTTTTTCTCCTGCACTCTGTGACTGGGCTACAGTATTTTATTGGTCATTTGTGACCTAGTCCACCAGGTGCTGGATTTCGCCAGTGCGATCCTAGATCGGCATTTACCCTTAACCCACGTTCCCGTGTCCATCATTTCCTCAGGATGCGACCCATAGAGGATGTAGATAATAATTCCTTATATAAAGAAACCACAAGAAGTGCATTTTAAGAATTATTACTTTTACTGATATTACAATTTGAAAAACGAACGGAAATTTACATTCACCACCATGACTACCAAAAACACGGTTGGAAGTTTAAGTGTTTCTCTAAATAGACACCGTTTTAAACTATGAGATTATTAGGATGAATTTTTAATATCTCTCGCGCACACAAACTTGGAGAAAAAAATATTCGATGCCACTGGCCCATTTACATTTTATTTTTGCGATCCTCCGGTGAAGTTCTCTTTCTTTGCCACTAGATGGCGGAGATACACCATGCTTTGCCACTTATTTACAGCGGGACTTACGGTTCTGTAGCTTTGTCCACCCTGACGCCTTTTTGTGAACAGAGATACTTGTAGCATATTACGGTACCCGGACTTTAGGCTCCGGTGTCGAAGATTTCTGAACACTTCTGTTTCTCACTGTTACAAATAGGTAATGGAAACTGGCTGTTGGCGCAGCCGTGTCAACCCCAGTGCATAGGCCGAGTTCTGAGGATTAACGAGCGGGGTTTGGGACTGTCTGTGGCCTTGGCTTCGTTATCTTATAGTGATTGGGAATAATTTAATAGGGGATTAAAAAAAATGTAAAACGCTACTAAAAATAAAAAACATCATAATAATGGGAGCCTTCAGCTCTGTATTTTGCGCCGTTTATTTTAGCAAAGGAAGGGCAGACAGTTGCCCTTTATAAACAGAATTTTCCTCCAAGTCTTACTTGTTTCCTGCGCTGATGAAGTGCGCTGGACGCCAGAATAATACGGCATTGTGTTTGCACGCCGCGATCGAGCCGCTGCGCAGAATAGGAAGCGGCATTGTGCACATCGGGCTGGTGCCATCGCGAAAAATGCGCCGTTTTTCCGTTTTGGCTGCACTTCACCGGAATGCACTTATCTTTCAGGAACTCTCCGGCCGGGAAAACAAGTGTTACGAAGGTGCGCCGCACTCAGAGCTGCGCACTTCAGCAATTACAGCGCGAGTCCGAATTATTATAGTTATATAATGACTATATGCCGGGGCACGTACGCGGGATGAAACTCATACATATTCAATATAGGCAAATGTTTACGGACAAGTATTTGCATAAATGCATATGTGTGCACATTATATAATATGTATATGTTTCAGCATATCTCAGCACGCTTGCGGGCAATTGTAAATTACCCCACTCTGTGCATTGTAAATAGGCCTTGTTGAATTGTTATAGTTGGTACTTGTATTCCTGATTGTGGCTTGTGCGTTGCCCTTGTGTAATATGTTATACGGCGTGTCCTTAGCCTTGTGTAAGTTCCCCACCGTCTGGTCCGGCGCCTGACCTCCCTGCGTTCCGCCGGTTTAATGGGTTCGGTGCTGGTTCAGTACCTGCGTAAGTCCTGTTAAGCACTCAATAAAACAGCCTCATTCTCCCCCGCAAGCGAGTCTTCTCGTTATTCGCCGGCCTCACGATGCCTCAGTCTGCCCAGCGCTACAATATTATTATACAGACTTGTGCTGGAGAAGGGGCTTCAGCGCGTTCCTCGGCGCTAATTCGCCAGGCCACCGAGCTCACACGTGACCCTCCGGCCGGGCCTTGGTTTTTTAAATAAGCCAAAGTAATTTATTGCAAGATTATTGAGCTGCTGATTGAATTTGTGCCGAGAAAATGTTTAATACGTTGCCTGTAAACTTTGCATGAAATTCATATTGATTGCACGGAGCCAAAGGGAAAATGCAAATGCGTTGATTAAACACTTTGAATCTGCTGTCCTTTGAAGTGTTGATCTAAGGTTCTCAGTGAAGGTGGGAGTATAAAGCATAATACTACACAAAAGTACTGACTAAAGGTTGTGTCTCCCTTCCTAACGACTTCAGATCAGAGTCATATATGAAATGAGCCAAATTACTGCCCAGTAATCGTTTTCTAATGGCTATTAGTATTGGGTTGGTGCTGATATTTGAATAAATACCCTCTGTTTTATGCTAATGGATATGATATAATATGATCTTAGCTAATATGAGATGAAGGGATTCCTACATGGTAATCAAATGCTAGAAGTGAGACTTTTTGTTGGTTTTGAAATCCAAAACTACCTTTATTTATTAAATCATTAAGCCGAGAGCAACGAAATGATCATTAGGTTTGCTGTACAGACATGTCAAGACATGTCACAAGTTTCAGTGGGTCCAAACAGTGGAACGGCTTCGTCACAGATTTTGCGAGTTGACAGAATCCTGTCTTTAGATTTTTCTGCTGATCTGCTTTTATATGGCTGAATAGCTATTGTAAAATGTCACATAAAACCTCACACCCCGGCCGCTCCCTGTAGCTAAATGTCACTCTGTATCATGCAGTGGCACAAGAAGCCTGCAAAGAATCACACTGATGATTTTTTTTAAACGGCCACTGATGCCTGGACATGACTTGACCTAACAGATCTATCTTGACCTTGGCCTGTAGGGGGCAGTAGAGAAATGTTGGCCATTGACCCTCACTTAATAGCTAGCGTGGGCCCCACAAATCCCCTTGGCCCACCCAAAGACCTACAGCTTCCACTAGCTTTGCCTAGACCCTGCTGGCACGGTGACCACTCAGTTGACCTCTAATTCGACTGCCTGACCAATGCCACCAGGGGCTGCTCAGAGTCGGCCACTCCAAACAGCCCCTGAGAGTCGCTGAGTCATATGTCCAGCATCCTGAGCACAAGACTCAAAGAAAGTGCTGAATGCCAGTAACAGATCGTGGTAAGCCTGTAACCCCCCCCCCCCCCACCCACATCGGTCTCACAAACTCATGCCAGATGGGCCTAGAGAATCCAGATGCTGGCAGCCAATCACCTGACCCCCCCCCCAGGAATCTATGTATGGGTCTTCAACAGCTGTTGACCACACCTATCTGTTGTAGCCCCTCCCCTTTGCATGTCGCTGTTGTGTCAGGGTCCACCTGCATATGCGTGACTCCCTGACTCTCTTCAGCACAAGCTGACCCTCCTAATTACACAATCTTTGCCCCTTTGCCTTTTGGGTCCCAGGAGCTGTTCCGCATTAATTCTATTTATCCCCTCCCTCCCCAAAAAATTGGGAGACAACGTGAAAGTAATTTAATTTAGATTTACAGCTTTCTTCGCAAACGGATTAGTTTGTTATTCTTTAAGGCACAGCAAGGCTTCCCCTCCCCCCGCAGGCGGCCCGGTTCCGCGCGGTTCTCCATGGCGATGGGTCGCCCTCAGCACCGCAGATGGGGGCTGACAGATGTGCACACTGCGGCGAGCGTGCCCAATACCATGCTCGGTTTGTGACGCCACCTACGATTCCTCCTGCCACTAATAATTGCCGAGTTTCCTATGCAGGTTACAGGGATCATTGACAGACAGCCGGAGTCTAGTCAGACATAGAAATTATGCCCCCCAACACCCCCCAGGCCAGTCCCAATGGCGAGACTCGCCGAGCCTGCTCACTGTGACTGTCTCTCATCGCAATTATTTATGTGATGATTCTGTCTTAGAAAACAGCTGGACACACAGCAGCCGGATACTGGCTGGGGATCGCCAGCAGGTGGCAGCAGCAGGTTCGAGCCCGTGAACAGCATGACAGTCCCCAGGGTAGGCGGGCAACGAGGCGGGTGCCAGGTGCGGCTGTGGAGCAGAAGGAGGCCTGCCTGGCTCAGGGCGGCGTAGTAAAATATCGAGTTTGAACCTTGCTTGAATTTTACCTCAGCACCCACCCCCTCTCCCCCCCCCGTTCTTCAAAATCAATCAAGAGGGACCTATCCAGTTACCGTGTGCCGGTCACGGGACAGTGCCGGCTTCACGTCTTTAAACATTCAGGTTTGCAGAACTTCGGAGAATTGAAAATTTCGGTTCTTAAATTTCACCGTCAAGTCCAGGTAACAAAATGGCAGATGGGGCCCGAGATTGCTGCTTCCTCGCGGACACGCTTCCATTCTCAGGGAAGTACGCAGCCGGAGCTATTTACTCTGTATATCTAACACAATTACAATGGATTTAAAGTCTCAACGAATAACCATGTCAACAATGGCACAAAATAATGCAGCATGACCTTTTACCTAGTAGCATTGCTGCCCGCACACCCCCCCCCCCCCCCCCCCCCCCCCCCCTGAATGGGCCGCGACACGCTCCCTTAGGAGTCATCAGCCGCCAAGCCTTCCGACCTGCCCCGCGGATCAGCCAGCACCAGCCACTTTCACCCCGTAACCGCGATCTCCCACGCCCGACACTCCTGGACACCTTTCAGGAATGTTTTCATTCGCTCGCAACACAATGGCACCGCATTCCGTTTCATAACCCAGAGCCCCTGGCCTTGGACATAATGGAGACAGCCTCGGTGGCGCGCTATCCGCCCCGTGCCTGCGCCGTGTATGTGGGCGAGCGCCCTGGCCCCGCCTTCAATCCACAACTGCCCACTTAGGTGCCACTTCTTGGAGACGTATTTAGCTCCGCGGCGGGATGATGGCGGAGCAGAGGTGCTGCCGCGTGTGATCACACCCGTGCCGGGCGCTATCGGGAACGCAAACGTGTACTTTCACCCGCTGTTTACTAATCTGGCAATGAGTAATTACCCAGTGTGGCTCTTATCGCGGCCGGTTTGGAAGGAGACCCGGAAATGAGGGTCGAGGAGGAAAAACGTTTCCAAAAGTCTGCTTAAAAAAAAAAAGTAAATGAAGCAATAGGTGACGGGGTAAACTGAGAATGCCCATTGAAGACACGGACGGCGGGAAGGGGCCCCGTTTCCAGGGAGACGGCCAAGCGACCTCATAAAAGCGGGTGCATATCCTTTGCAAGCAGCCCGAGAGGCATACTGGCACCAAAGCGGTAGAAGCCGTGAGCCCATGATGCGGCCATCACAAAAGGCAGGGTGATGTTACAGGTCCCCCCGGCTCAGTTGGCCGCGTACGTCTGCACCTATCATTCCAGATTATATTCGGGCCGCCTGAAAGCCTCCTGCGTGCCTCTGCTTTAGAAATCCCACTACCTGGAGGACCTGATATTTTGCTCTGATCCTTGAATGTCAATCAGCAGATAAGAGAGGGATTTGTGGTTCAGTCCGGAGCTGATATTCCGAGTGTGTCCAGAAAACTTCTTCAAATATCCCTGTGGCTGGGAAAACCCTTATACAAATGATACAACTGAATTTTAAGAATGTGTATGTCTCTACGTTTGTAAAAGATTCTTGGTGGAGATGCTTTTATCTGCGCCGGGTCGTAAAGTGACATGGGAACAAGATTCCCGAAATTCCCTGCTTGTGCTCATTCCACCCAGAGGCTGGTTTAATAATTACCTCCCATTGAGAAACGGGCACTTAATTCAAGGTGTAATTCTGCCACATATATGTATTTAAACTATGATGTGTAATATAGTTATATAACTATCATGGCTGATGACCGTACAGTCCAGTGTGGACTGACTCCTGACCTTGGGAAAATGACTGGCAATGATTTTCATGTTTTTGTTTGCTTATTTCTTTTCTGAACTATTTTTTTCTGTGAAGCTGCCTCGGATAAGGTCCAGACCCCCTCTGCGACCCTCTGCTGGATTCACGGTTGGAAGATGAATACATATTTTAGCTGGATGACTCATTCCACTGTAAGTGCGTTTACGCTCGCTAAATAGCTCCGACGGCAAGGCTCGCGGTGAGACCCGGCGTGGCGCCTGGCCCCGGCCCGTCCTCCGGCGGGGTTCCCTTGGCCCTCCCCGGCCCGACAGGAAGCGACTTTGCTGCAAGTACAGCTCCTGTCCAGAGGCAGCCATCCAGAGCTGGGAGAATAAGGAAGTAATTCTGTGTAATGAAGGTCTTCCCCTAGGATGGCCGAGCACGAGGCCAGGGGTCTGAATCAGGGCAAGGAGGGTGTTATGGCAGCCAAAACAGCGCGGATATGATGAACAACAACAATACTACTGTTATTGTAATCCTTCACTGTTAGTATTACTAGGATATTTTGTTCTCTGAAATGTTTATGGACTTCATAGTAAATATTTTGATTGATCCAAACTCAAATATGTTTATGAAAACTGTCAGTTAAAAAAAATATATAGAATAATAACATAATAATAATTCCCCAGAGAGTCATTGTGAAACAAACAGTGTTGCTACTTCCACAACATCTTTTGGTTTTAACTTGCTCCAGTTCGTCCGCGCAATGTGAGCGTCTGAGGAGGGAAAATGTGGACGGTGAGAGAGAGAAGCCCGGAGTTTCGCTGCGCGCTGCTGGCTCTCATAACTGCCCTCTGACGGTCGGCCGTAAGGCGCGATCTTAAAGGGCGTTTTATTCCAGGAGTAACCGGGGATTCTGCACTCGGTGTTATTTCAGTTTTACAGGAGTATTTTACAGGAGTGTATTATGACTATTACCAAAATAATTTAACATTTTTAATAGGTTAAAACTTTAGGTAGATTATTTACCCTTAGCCCAGTCTTGCTGTGTTTTTAAATGCAGTAAATTAAAACGATGTCAATTTAAAAATAATAATAAAAAAAAAACCTGGGGTCTGCCTGACACAAACCATTATTTAATTTATTAATCATAAATTATGCGGGTTATGAAACGGTGTCCACAGTGACGTGGCTTTTCTAAGAATTATGTATCTATACTGCAAAGTAGTATTTTAAGAACTGTACTGAAAGGGTTAAACAGAGCCAGAGACTTAAATAAAACCTAAAAAGGCCGCACAGGAGCTCATAATATCAAAGAGAATGCGGCTGTGCCACGGCACTATGGACATATTTTCTATATTTAATGTTATAAATCATATCAGATTTAAAAAGTGCATATTTTAGATTGAGGTCTACTCAGCAGCAGCCTATGTGGAGGGCTACACAGCAGAGGGCTTTTGGGCAAAACTCGAGTCACTGGGCAGACTCGGAAGTAACTTCATCTGGGTTTTCTGAAGAGACACAATACAGCTGTGCCATGTTTTATTTAGGTTTCACGAATTATATTTGAAAAACGTGCAATGATTGTCCATACATCTCTTTTTTTCTGCAACTGAGCATAAATCTTTACAGAATATGCCTTCACGCGCTTCAAGAAGTAACCAAAGTATTTCACTTTTACTTGTGCCTTTATTTAAAATCCACATGCTCAGTCAGTACTTTTCAAACACGAATACATTCGTTCAGAATAATACAAAGCTTCACTGCTTAACTGGGTAAGGCTGTTTTTAATTCCGATCCATTCATACATTTTGGATGATTTTAGTTCTAATAATAATAATAATAATGCTGATGGTTGTCATAATTTTCGCAAACGTGAATAATGAAATTTTCCGGTTCATTTAACTTGTTGCATCAGTAACAGTGTACATGCACGCGCTTTTGTGCTTGTTTATGCAGTTAAATACTTTCCTATATAAATTATGTGCGTTGAGAGTCAAGTTAATTTTGGGTGTTAAAATATATCCTACCGTTAATAAGTAGGCTACATTTGAACATATCTGCGAATATTTTACAGCAGCCAAGGCCACGTTTATAACGCGGTTATTTTTCTACGCAGCCCCTTTCAAAAAGTCTAATTTCTACAGCCACAATGCTCTAATAAATCCATTAATTAAATTGACGATGAGGTTAAATTAACTTGTATGGTGAAATAAACTCTCGAGTGCAATGAGGTAATCCATATCAGGTTTTATAAAACGACTTTGTCAGTATTGATTTATGATTTGGTGTGTATTCATTATTAACGATTAAACAAATCATTGAAAATTATACTTTAGGGTTGCAAGTAGAAAGACGTGGAATGCGAACAGCAGGACCATAAAACATTCTTTAAAGGGTGTTCAGTGCGGGCTTAAATAAACGCTTGATGAAGTTCCTGCATTTCCTGATACTGGGCGAATGGTTTACTTCATTTCGCCATATATTGAATTTAGTAGCTCACTACTGCAGGCTAAGCGTTTTATTAAACAGTTATTTTAATCTATCAAATATACGGCTACTTGCTTCATTCAGTGCATGCCAACAAATACGCGTCCCGTGCACGACACCTGTTATTTCCCACTGTGCTATTCACAGCCCGGTATATTCGGCTTATAATTATAACTATCTGTTACAATGTATAAATGTTCGGCAATCATTTAGAAAGTTAGAGTGAGATAATGTAAATGTAGGCTACCATATACGCGGCACGTTACAGTAGCAGGTACTGAAGGCAGGCCTGTTTGACGCCGGCCTAAAGGGAAAGTCGGCTTAGTCTCGATCACACGGTGCGTGTCTCCCGTATGTTTCCTAAGTCCCGGATCAGTCTTGGTTACACCTTTGCGGTGAATGCTGATCGCGGTTATGCTTGGGCCTCGGCGCTGGCAGAGGGCAGGCCGGCTGCCGGAGCCAGAACTGCAGGACACGACAGGCCCCGGGAATCACATGAACTTTTCTCCACATATAGGCGAGATCACGACTTTAAAACCGGCACGGTTTTCACCAGGTCAGCTGTTTTTAACACAGTGGGCAATTCATTAAAGGTCTACCAAGGAAAGCACCGGAGCCGGCGTGTAATCCTACAAGTGTCAGCCATTAAAACAACTAATGACATTAGAATATTTTATTTCAAGTAAAAAGAACGTAATTTTGTACAAGATATTTTTACAAGAAATATAAAATATTTATATTTTTACAAGATATTTCACGGCATTTATAGACATTTACGTGGAATCAGTGTAACTGGCGGACACGTTTCTGTCCTCATAAAGTAGCCTGCTGTTGCTTAACCCTTCTGATGCGTGAATTTATTACACTTTATTTTTATCCTGTTTAAAAGCATTTACTCAGAACTGTTGTTCTGCTAACTAATAATATAATGGTTCATACTACTTGGAACTACCTGTGATATTCCTCCTAATAAAGGTATTTTTACTTGTATGTATACAGTGTCACTGATGCCATATTAGGCACTTTAATGGTTCATCCGTTTTTCAAAGAGTAAAATACTTTTTTTCTTTTTACTATATGCAGGTGTGCCTCTTCCTGGCAGAGCAACATTCATTGTTTTTTTTTGTTCTTAATTTTTTTCTTTTTACCCGTTTACTCTGTGTTTAGCCACAAAATTCAGTTACACAGAATATGTTTGTTTCCTTGGGACTAATTTGATTCGAGCCAGTGTCCTTATGTAACTGCCGCCCGTCTATAATGTAAATAAACGGAAACCGCGGCGCTGAAGTCGCGTCGCTGTAAAGCAGCCGTCCTCCCCAAATTGCACAGGTGTCGCGTTACCTGTGTGAAAACACTGGGGGTAACTTCTGCTCCTGTTAAGTTATGCCTCCACTTTAAAATCACCACGGCTTCACTCCAGCTACCCCCCCTCCCCCCGACAGACCGTTAATACACATCTTCTCTCGCCTATATCCCCTTTCTTGTAAACTACGCCATCAAGTGCAACACTAATACATTACCACCACTACCACCCCACCCCCCCCCCCCCAACACACACACACACACACACACACACACACCTCTGTGCTTCATCTATCTCTTCGCTAGACGACCGTAAGATCTCCTGGGAGCCCACCGCCCAGGCCGTCTGCATGCACGTTGAGGAGGCGAAACGCGACAGAGACGCGCCGATGCCACATGAAACGCGGAGAGACGCCAAATGTTGCAAAATCCATGAGACCGAAGAAGCTGCACTAATTTTAAGCCACGGCCAACAACAGCATTGTACTGCGACGAAGCGTCCGACGATACACTGTCAAGCAGACGCCTGCGCTGCCATACACTATGCAAGCTGTATATTATTCTCGTAAGATCTCATTTCCCCCCCGTTGTACCTTGAGACTGGGGCTCGATTCGGATTAAGCGGCGGAATTCGCATCGGACGGTCCCGTTTGATCTCCGCACCGGCTGCTTGTCGCCTACAGCACCAAGAGATTATTTCCTTACTAAGAAGAATGGATGAAATATAGAAGAGCAAAAAAAAAAAAACAAAAAAAAAAAAAACGGCAAGGACCAGATGACCAGGCGCTGAACTGCGGCTGCTGCAAGAGCCTGTTAGCCACAACTTTTTGGGGGAGGGTTTGTCAGTTTCATTTGACAATGGTATGTTGACAAATCAATTTGATCATTATTTGTAGTTATGGCAGCGGGCGCAGCGCAGGCACGATCGCGACTTCGGACCCACTGTGACAAACCCGGAGCCGGGCTTGCGGCTCGGGAAGTCCGCGTATCGCCCCGCTTTGCCCCGTTCCTCGGGAGATGACTTGTTTCTTGTTGACTCGCAGCCAAACCCAGTGTAGCTTATGTGTGTGCAGATGTTAGTACGCTATAATAATTCATGCGCGTCCGCATCAGTGCTTTTACATTTCACCCTCCGTATGTATACATACAGCCCGATGCATCTCGTACTAGACGCGAACCGGTCACGGGACCTTAAAGGCCAAGTTGAAGTTCAAGCCCGACAAACGCAGTCCTAAGGCGCAGAGTTACGGCAGAAAATGGCCGCATTCGGAGCTGCGGGCGCGCCGGCTTGAATTTGAGCGATAGGCCGGCAGAGGCGCTCCTTCTTAAGGGCTGGCCAGAGCCGGAGAGCCGATGTGGCACGGCTATGCACCTTCCATAATCGGAGGGGCTTCTTTTTCGTGACCCAGGCTGTGTTCGTTTCTCGTTTTTGGGCACGGGGCACGATTCGCATCCCCGTAGCAGCTTACAATGTTAACACGTTACTGGCGAAGCCTGTAAGAGAGGACAGTTATTTTTTTTTTCTCGCTGCATATCGACAAAAGGTCAGGTCGGATATTGATGGCTAGCGAGCGCTGCCTCGGATAACGCTGAGGTTATTGTGATCAAAACAAGTACGGCAATGAAAACAGCAGTGCAACATAGGAAAAGCAGCATGTTAAAATTAAGCATTTCCCCCGATATTTATTGATACGCGTCGTATGTATTTATTTAGCTTAATTCTAAATAGCCCAAAGAGCCCACACAAGGCCAAAAGAATAGCCGAACTGAGGCAGTACTTGGGCAAATAAAACTATTATAAAATGCCCCGACCGTAGTATTTTAGACAGTAACAATAAAATCAATAACAAAATAAACGGTCCACCTTCCAAGCTGAGCTGATCAATTCCTGGCAAATTCCTGAATACTAAGTTGCATCTTAATGTACAATCTTAGTTGAAAATTTCACACTAGTCTATTTAAAAACATCGGCGCCACTTAAATGGGCCATGTTATATTTTATATAAATAATTTCATAGTGAGGTATATGAAATATATTTGTGAAACATTAGATATATCTATGTAGGCCTACAAACTGAAAAGTAAATTCACAAACTAGACGCTTGAATGTTGAATCTACCACTGAAATACATTTAGTTGACTTTCATCGCAATTTGTCGTGATATTCACATCTAGTTTTACAGATAGATTTCATTTTACTCTGCACAATTCTTTTGCTGTTAACCTCGGGTACCCCCTGTTTCTATCTTTAGTTTTACAGAGTATAAACAGTTCTTTTATTAACTGGATGTGAGAAGAGCAGCCGGAAACCTGATTGACACGTCGTCTAACTCTACGTTAGAAATCCCCATTTAGCTTAACATCATGAGTTCTGAAATGAATATTAAACTTTACTTTGAAAATATGTAGTTCAGCCAATGAATGCTAGTACTTGGTAGATTGTAAAACGTCCCATTACAGTATAAATGTCTCTAAATACTTGGTGCGTTTATATTTAGAAGAGAATGCAGAAATACATCGTGTACTTACGCTTTTCCTTGTAAAAAACGACAACAGCTGAGGTGGATCTTTCTTCCCAGTAATGAAAGTAGTGTTCGAAAATTACTGACAATGCATTAGAATATTTAATAAAAAAACAAATGTTGGTGCAGGTTGTATTTATAAGTACGTGTAAGAACAGAGCTTGCAATATTTATTTGTATATTTAGTGAATATTAGGCTATGTTTATTTTAGTTAAACCTTATATATGCAACGCAATCGCTTAATGAATTTCACCAATACTTTTTATTATATTGAGCTTAATGATATATATGCCTAATTGATGATTGATGGACGGATCCGCGAGTGAAGCCTAATTCCCGGATTTGCGCTTTCTGTCCTGAGTACAGTAGGCTACAGTAACACGTCACCGGCTGGTGCGGCCAAACGCGCTTTCGTAGCTCCGCAAACTTTACTCCGTGCGTCAGCGCTGCGGGAGCGATCGCCTGTTTAACTAAGCCTCCCGAACGGAATAATGCTCACGTCGAGATACGAGTGTGGGCACTAGGCACAAGTACATGGAAAGCGGCCCCCATCCCGATTTTGGAAAGAGGGGGGAAGCAACAGCGCGTGGGCGCACGCTGGAGGAAAAATACTGCGTTTAAAAAATATATATCCATGTATCTGGTATATTGCACCTGATCTAGAGGGCGAGGCATATCAACGAAGTGAACTTGTACTCCGATCGTAGACCAGACCTTGCTGGACGCTGGAATTCGGACATACTGCATCTTTAAGTCATTTTTTTCTGGGATGGGCTATTTTCATAACGTCATTTAATTCCTCCCTCTTTTTCATTTTCTCATTCTTTGATTCTTTCTTTTTCCCATTTCCTAAATGGACCAGATTTTCTAACTGTCTCCGAGTTTTCCCTTATTTGTTTTTCTTGAAAATATTTTCTCCCGGTATTCGTTTTTTTTTTTCGTTCAAGTTTCTACGGACAAAAAAAAAAGAAACTCAAGTGAAATGTGGGGGTGATGATGGTGATCATCAGATGTGGACATGATTCAGTAACTTTGTAAATCTTTTAGAAGTTCGCCGAGTCAGTCCCATTGCAACATGATGTATTCGCCTCTGTGTCTTACTCAGGTAAAGAAAACTTTCATTTTTCATGTTTTTGCTCATTTCGCGTCATCTGCAGCCTGCGGGACTTGAGCGCTTCTCGTTTGAACCGGGGGCTCCGAAACAAGTTGGGTTTAGAAAAGCGCGGGACAGGAGCTAAGCGGCCGGGGACCATCGCGCTGTCAGCCCGGTGTCAGACGCCCCTTTCGCCGGCGCAGGGACAGGCGTGGGCACGTTTAACCGTTTGCAGATAACATTATTCCCTACTTTTCAGTGCACAGTGATAGGCTACCCTTGACGCTGCGGCAGTTTGAAAAAGAGTCCGTGGAAATCGCAATATCGAGCTGAACTGGAGTAGATTGATTTTCATCTCCAGTTATTTAAATGCATGAATTAATTCTTATATATACTTATCAGAAGTTCTTCTCTATTCGCTCCTCCAACTTGGAGAAAGTTACGGTTGCAATGGATGCTTCCATAATGCACCTGGCAACATTTAGAGAATCAAGGTCATTATTAATCTCCCTTGTTTTTATTATTGCTATTACACCGCTGAATGTGGTAAACAGGGTGCCCGTTGCAGAGTGGTCTCTCTGCCGCATGTAACTTGTCGTCATGTGGCGTGGTTTGCTCACTGACAGCTGGGTCGCTTCCCGAGCGCACTGCTCAGGGAAGGAATTTCTGTTGGACGCACGGGTGGCCGGTCCGAGACTAAAGTGTTCACTTAATATACTAGTACCAGACTATATATATATATATATATATATATATATATATATATAGTTCTGTCTACGCCACTATTTTGTTATTAGTATTTCCCGGTAATGGATTTGGTTTTGTTACGAAGTAGAGCCCAGAGTTCGACGTTTCTTGAGGCATCTTCTAGGTATATCCGACGGTCATCTTTCAGGAATTTAATAAAACGTCCAAATTTCTATAATCCAGCTTTTGTTGTCTAACCTGATTCGCAGTATACATTTGCACCATGGGCAGCCAGGCCGCCCGTTTTGAGAGGATTTGAAAGTAGCGCACGGCTTTCTCAGAGGACTTTTTGTGTTGCTGCCTCCCAGTTCCCAGGGTAACTCATATCTCAGGAGCTAATGGACTTTTTGTTAATTTCTTGCATGCATCAAGTGTCACAAAGCTAGTCTGAACAGCCCTTTACTGTAACTAATACGAAAAAAACTCTGATCTCATTTAATTATGTCCAGTCTCTTTAATCTTTTCTGGCACTTATTAGTAATCATTTTCAGTTGTTGGTTTGCAAGGTATTTGCATAACAATATATGCCAAGATCTGCACCTTAATACGGTACTGCAGATTTTTAGCAGATTAGTTAAAATAGTTTTACACAATCCATCGTTCGATGTTTGTACATTTATGTTCACAGAAATAAAATTGTTTATTAAAGTTGTTTTGGTTGTAGATGGTAGAAGTTTGAAATCATTTGTAGATCTTTTAAGTCCTGCGTCCCCACGGGTTGTGAGCGTGTGTGCGCGTGGCTGCGCTCGTCTCGGTCCGCCTGCAGCTTTTCCCTTAGGTCCGACTTCAGGCATTTATAATATTTTACAATATTGACCTGTTACATGGTGAGGCAAGCAGGGAGAAATGAATTACATTTTCATTGCTTTCTATACTGGTCTGTATTTTTCTGAGCTGCTAGTCCAGGCTGGTCAAAGCAGTTTCGTGCTGTGCTGTACCAAATGGATTTTCTGTTTCCATTCAAAAGGAACGCGATAGAGCAATCTGGTTATATTCAGCATTCTTTAGGACAAGTAAAACATTTTTTAGTGCTGTGTCCTTGCTTATTGTTCCAGTTATATACGAAAACCATTTCTGACTCACTGGTAGGTTTTACTTTTACTGCTCCTCCACAATCCGTATTGAAGGAATGTTTCTTCAAAAAAAAATCACGTACTCATGTGAATCAATTTAGATTAATAGCTGAAACATTAATCATTTCTTTTATATATTTTAAAGAAGCTGAATAATCATTGAATATGATTTACAAAATCAAGTCTTTTAATAATTGGAAATCACACTGTTGTGTTTAAGGGAACAAAGCAGTTTTAAAAGTGTACTTTTTAACTATATTATTGAATTATATTATATTTCAGCCTCTTCCTGTTGAGCATTTAATTGCATTAAAAATATAGTTTGCCGGTGTGGCTTTTCTCCCACAAACATCATGTTGGTGAGCTGAATGCAGTTCAGGAGCCAAAAAGAACCATCCAGGAAGCCGGCAGGTTGTGAGGTTGGAGAGGTGGCCCTCGGAAGCCCCCTTAGGGCCCCCTGCCGCGGCAGAGTGGCCGGCCCCTGTGCTGGGCGTCTCTCGCTCAGGCCCAGGTAACAGCTGTCCTCTGTTTGTGTTTACTCTCGCAGTGCCGCGTCGCAACCCGCGCGGTGACCTCAACGCCAACCGTCTCTGCGTGCAGCTGGAGAAAGGCCCCTTTTCACGTTGGCTCTCCAGCTCCCACTCTCAGACACCCCGCAATGTCACTTTATAAATATCTCATTATAAATACAATTTTTCTGGGCTAGTGTTCGAAAGATTTAGGTGTTTTTCCCCCCCTCTAGATAGGTGATTGATTGTGGAATATACGTGAATATTTTCTGTAACGTATTAATAATCCGTATAAAATTCTTGTCTTAATTGTTGTAATAAAAATGGCATTATTATGGCGTGTTGTGTGGATCCTCTTGGCGTCTAACCCTGTTCTTCTGCCCAGGGAGCTGAATTTTCGGGGTTTTCGATCGGGGGGCCTGGCACTGTTGCTTTCCTGCCTTCCGCTCCGTTTTAAGTCTCTCCCCGTCCTGGGGGTTTGCTTCAGCTGGGCAGGCATGTCGGTGGCGCTCAGCGTTGGCGGGTTCTGTGCCATGACGCCGGTGCCAGGATCTTGGTCTGGTTCTGTGATCTCCTTCAGAGGCAGTTGGGCCTGGGGCGGGGGGGTGGTTGTCAGGCTGA